>OX063277.1:4944063-5404407 GCA_944039245.1 Nebria salina
GCTAATGATACTTACTGTTTCAGTTGCGTCATGAATTGTGCGAACAAGTTTGTCGTAAAAGGTATAGAAATTCGGGTGAGGCAGATCTATGAAAGTACAAAACTTGTAAATACCGTGAAGCCCAACACCTAATAACCGCATGACAAGGATGATTCGACGATTGACTTCGTATCCTTTATCAATGAATGGCCAATTGGGAATCATTGTTTGATCACAGTTATTGCACGAAATAAGGACTTTAAATTCTAAGCCACGCTGACCTTTTTGGGTGAACCTAACGTTTGATTTACCCATTTTTCAGACTACTTTGTTAAATTGAAAACTGAGATTAAGTTTAGAATACAGTACCCCATCGTTGATTCTACTTCGACATCATAATCATTTTCAGACAATTACAATTTTCTAGCAGATGTACAAACAACATCATAATCTGGATTCTCCAATGAGTAACTATTTTTCAATCGTTTATTTGAAATTTTCGTCCTATTAGTCCCGGCAAAACACCTTCTTCCACCTTTTCTAACTACATACAATTGCTTACTCATGACTTTCACCGATTCGTAAACCAAATGACGAAATTTCTATTTTGTCAGTAAAACTGGCAATTTTATTCAATACAAAAAACGTTCAGCGTTAAAAATATAAAATGTAAGACATCAACAATACATCGGTAAAAAAATATAATGAAACATAAGGGATAAGCGCCGCAGAAAAGATGATTAGAAAAGCGCCATATTAGGGCGCCGGGTAAGTAATAAGATCCCGCTAGAAATCGCCTCCAAAATACAATGTTATGAACATTTTCTGAAGTATAAATAAATTGTTTCCTATTCTTTACACGTTTAAGTATCATTTAAGACGAAAATAATATTTTCGATTTTTTTGTTTCTTTAGAGTGACCTTAACCCTTTACAAACAAAACCCTTAAATAAGTTTGAATTTGACATTTAATATTTATTCTAAGAAATAAATTTAGTGAGAAAAGGTTCCAAGGGTTAGTAAAATAATATTAATTAGAAAGATAATATAAATGAGATTTGATATGATCTAACTAAGATGCGATTAAGCGGGTTCAGTGCAAGCCACTGCAGATGTTTTCATTAAGTAAGCACGATATAGATAGATATAGATAATATAGATAAAATATATAGCCTAGATTCAATTTAATATTATATATTGAAAAGGTGTTTGATTTGTATTTAGTAATTTTCGAGTTACAACCACACTGGAGAAGAGCCAGTTAACGATTATTTTATACAAAAATGTATACTATTTAATATAAAAATTGGATTCAATATAAAAACATTAATTTACTTTGGGAAATATATCGAAATGCGGAAAAATAATTTAAATTTCGAATCCAAGTAATTACACCACTCTATTTATGAATAATACTGAGATATATAAATAGAAATTTGAAAATATGAACTAATAGGATGAAGTAAGTTTACCTTAGTTTCCGTTAAATAAGTCCGAATGGAAACATTCTCATTCTTGATAGCTCCAGATAAATCGAATTTGTTATCAGTGGCCACAATAGGTATTTCTTAGAAAACAGCTCCTTGCTCAATAATCTCTTCGAAACACCATTTGATACACTGAAAAGATGCTACCGAGCTTCCATCACAATCTGGTAGAAAAGCATACCATTTTGCCATTCTCATTGCAGCTAAATCTATGTCACTCGCTGTAAGCAAAATATCTACTTTTTGTGTCTATACTTATTTTCGTAAGTGTTTAATAGAAAAAGTTTGATTATACCTCTTTTATCCACTCTCTCGACGTCTTAGATTACACTTTGAATTGGCTCGTAATTATCCATGGCGCTGCTATTCAATTATACAAACGGAATAAACATTCGATTTTTTGTAGCACCTATAAATTTTGTTTAATTTAAATTATTTTGTTTAAACGTACCGTCAAATACAGTTCAAAAAAATCACATTTATTTTCTTTTTTTGGAGCACTTTGAGAAACTTACTTGCAGTACGGTTTCAGCATGAAAATTTTGCGGAATATATTACTATGGGGAACAGCAGTCGCTTCTAGTATCTGAAGTAACTCTGATTTAAATATATTTGATTTAATTTTTGCTTATTCGAAAGCTCATTTTGGCAATCGTGTTCTGTAAATAAAAAATTTTGTTAATTAGATTGTCGTATCTGTAAAAATATTAGTTTAAGGGGACATAGCACCTTCATATTTCAATTTAATATTTTTTTTTCATGAAAATTCTTAAATGAAAACAAATACATAACTTAATGAAACTTTGCACATATGTTTTATTAGTATTTAATTATACAAATAAATATTTTTAAATGGAGGCAATTTTTCAGAAATTGATGTTTTTTGCACCAGAAAACCTGCTGTAACTTAAAAAATTGTGCGCCGATTTTTCATACATAGTTCATTCTGAATATTTACAAATGTAGATTAACGTGTTAAAATTTCAGAACAAGCGGATGAATAAATTTTGTTTAATCTTGCACACCAACATGAAAGACTTTTTCTTATATGTTAATGAAAACAAAGATCTTAATGAAACGTTGCATGTATGTTTTATTAGTATTTAAGTATACAAAAAAAATTTTAGAATTTTTTTTTGGCCCCTCGTCGTCTTCTAGAATTTTTTCATAAAAACACTAAACAATCACAGTGGGAAGGATTTCTGCGTTCAGAAAAATCTGAAACAAAACAAAATCCAGGTTTCAATCAGCATGAAAACTGCTATAGAATGAACTATAAAGAAATTTTTTGGTTGAACATGTAGCGAAATGCCGGCATTTTTTGCCCCAGAAAACCTGCTACGACTTGAAAAATTGTGCACCGATTCTTTCATCCGTAGTTCATTCTGAACATTAGCATATATATATATATATATATATATATATATATATATACATATATATATATATATATATATATATATATATATATTTTGTTTAATTCATCGAAAAACCGACCTTGACGCGCCATGCTATATATTCTCACAATTTTTTTACTTTCTTATACGCAGTATAAGTAAGTATTGTAATCATGAAAAATTTCGAACTCGAGATTTTAACGGAAATATACGTTTTGACCCTGAATCGATTCCGACTATTTTTGGAATGACGTCCGTCTGTGTGTGTGTGTGTGTGTGTGTGTCTGTGTGTGTGTGTGTGTGTGTATGTGAGCGCTCTACAGCCCAAACGGCTAAAGGAAAAATTATGAAATTTTAAACTTAAGATTTGTATGTGCCTGGCACGACAACCTCTTACTTTTGAAAACCATATTCCGACCGGAAGTGCATGTTTACCCTAGTCATTTTTTGCAGTTTCTGCAATGACCCAAAATTGGTTACAGTAACAGAAAATTTTTGTGAACAAAAATTAATGATATGTATATTTAGCACAACTTTTGTATGAATCATTTTTCCAAAAAAAGTACTGGTTTCAAAATAAATTTCTGCTTATTATATATATTGTTACATAAATCGTATCATCTGCGCCTGTCAATTGTTTAACAAAATAGACTTAAATAATTTGAAGTTTGACATTTAATATTTATTCTCAGAAACATATTTAGTGTAAAAGCGATCTAAAGGTTAGAACAAATATTATAAATTAGAAAAATAATGTAACTACGATATGGTTTAACCCATATGCGGATAAGAAAGTTCGGTGCATGACACCGCAGATATTTTGTTATTGAATTTTACTTTTATATTATTAATACCATGTTCTTAATGTTTAATCTAATAAATTTAATCATAAAATAAATTGTAAGTGCTATGTTACCTTAAAGGGAAATATCAGGTTGCAACTTTGATAAAATACAAATTTTTTTTTTGCATTTTTTCAAAGCTACAGTTATGTGGAATCAGTGGCCGAAAGGCCCATGCGATCCGAAAAGTTTTACGACCCCTACGGCCACTTATACACAGGTACCTCCCGAACGCTCAGCGGAGAGTCCGTTCCGCAGGGTTATGATTTTTCATTTCTTGGACGCGATTTCGCTTCAACCATCTTTTGTTTTACAAATTATGATGATTCCGACTCCAATTTCATAATTACATGTCCGCAACACGCGTCTATGTTCCATTTCACGAGAATTGGGAAATCCATATTTTTACATCATCCGCCATATTGGATCTGTGAACTCTCATTATTGCAATTTTATAATAAAATCAAGTTAAGGGGACATTACAGGTTGGAGGTCTAAAAAGTGGGCAGTGAGTATACATCTTATAGAGAGATAATGCTTATGGAGCGAGTGTAATGATGATAGAATGTTATTTCTGATGTACTAAGACTGTGACATCGTTTAGCATGTGTCGCCTCGTGTAGGTAGTAACCCAACAACCCAAATTGAGCAATGGGAATTGGTGTGAATCTTTGCTATATTTAGACAGTGTTGCACTGTGTTGTATATATGATAACTCGAGTTTTCTGACAGCAGACCATCAATAAAGAAAGGAAGGGGGTACATGTATGCATCAAAATGTATTTGCTCAGTAAATACGAAAATTACAAAAAAAATTATTAATAATAATAACTATCTTAAATTTAAATAAATTTCGAAAAATAATTCTTCCTTTATTTCAGCAAAACTAGATAGAGAAAGATATTCATAAACTAAAAAATAACAATAACAAATTTTCGTAATATTAAATACTTAAATGCTATTTGATTAAAAAAAATAAACATTAGAGATATAACAATAATAATATTTGATAAATAAAATAATATAAAATGATCAATATACGCACATAATTACACGTCATAAATATATAATTATACATTTTTTAAAATTCGTAATTTTCTGACAGGTTTAGATTTATCTTTTGTTTTTTTATTTACTCTTATTTCTTTACTAAACATGCGAGTTTCATGAAAAATTTTTGTACGGAATAATAAATTTAAAAGATATATTCTATGATCAATACAATTCGTTTCGGATTGAACCCAGTCTTTTACTACGGATTTCACTAATATTTTTTTATACATATATTCTTTTAGTCCGTAGATGAATGGTTTCCGATCGAAGATTTTCTTAAATGTATTTAAAGCCATAGTTACTATAATTAATATTTGGTCGTTCGGTCTTTTTAATCGACATTCAGAACCTATATTAAGCCCGTATTCTCTATTAAAAATCAACATTTCTCTGTCGTCATACATTTGTTCTTTTTTGCTCATCTTTTCAGAACATACGTCACAACAAAATTTTTTTTTCAATTTTTAAATTAAATAGCCCGCAAAGTATGTAATAGAGCAAGTTTGAAGATTGGTTGTAGAAACTGAGGTAGATTCAATATCGCAGGAACTTGTAGACGTATTACTGGAATTCTCTATGTTTACTGCAGTTGAAATATTATCAGCAACCATAAAATGTGTAATTGTTTCTTCTACTGTATTAAATAAATATTCATCCTCATCATTTTCGCAATAAAATTTTTAAGCGGTCAGCGATTATGCTGCCACTACAAATAAAATGTCCTAGAGGTATTTTCCAGTTATCGTACAAACCTCGGGCCATAAAAACTAAGGCACTTTTACCAACCTTTTGGTTTCTTTTTAGTTCTATACCAAAATCCTCATATCCCTCTATTACATCCATACCTTCGTGATAGTCCAGACTTTTCTTAATTCCCATTTCGTCAAACATAAGAACACATTCTTTCTCTCGCAGTGTCATTGTTTTTGCCTTTTCTTTCAATTTTTCATGAAACTTACAAGAAAAGCCAGGTGTTAATCTATATACTTGCAACCACTTCCTAATGGTGCTAAGCGGGTAATTTAAATTGATATTCTTTTAAGAAATAGCGATATAAAGAAGGTGATTTATAATAAATTGCTAGACAAATTTTTTTTTCTTGAACGCTCCATTTTTTCTTTTGAATGTGATAGATCTGCATTTTTATAAATGTCTGCACAGCAGGATTTAGGGAAGCAATCAATCGTTCTACTACAATATTATCAGATCCAATAGCAAGTCGTTTTTTAAATCGAAACTGCTGGACTCTACTTTTGGCCAAAGATTTTTCTTTTTCTAATAAACGGAGCTTTAGTTTCCTTTTTGTTGGTGTATCTACCGTGATGTTTAATTTCTTAGGCGGTGTACACGCATCTAACAGGGCCGACACTAATTTTATTTCATTCCCAATTTTTTTCGACGATGACTCCTCTAAAAAAGCCGATCCTTGTTCAGAAAACAGACGTTTTCGAGAATAAGATTTCGCTGGATTGTGAATATTCAAATCTTTTCTTAATTCTATAGTTGAAATTGTACAACTTTTGGGGGGTGTTTCACATTTATCTCTTGATTCGCTTGAATCGTGTTTATCTGGGATAGTAGTAGTTTCATGAGGGGAAAGCGAAAAATGTATAGGTACTGCCGAGTAAATAAGACGGTGGTGTGTTTCATTAACAAAATTATTTTCAGTGAAATGATCTTCACAAATAGCCATATTTCGCAGCTGCTCTGGTTGTAAATCTAAAATTAAATATGGCATATTTATGAGGTATACTAATTGTTAATTTGTGGTAATTTTTTTAACAAGGTATATTACGTTTCTATTTCATATTTAAGATAAAATGATAAAATTATTATTATAAGAATGCTATCAGGTTTAGAGTATTTAGTTTGTACAATTACAATTCTAATAGGGAGCTGTATGACTACTGAAATAATACAAATTTTGATGTTTCGTTACAATTGCAAATCTACAAAATTTGAAGCAGTATGATACCAGATGAATAACAATTAATAAAAATGAAAAAATGAGTATTTATATGTCTTTCATTTAAATTAGAATGATTATATTTATATGTTGTTTTATTAATCAGAATAGCTCGTAGTTATTTTTATCTCAATAACTGTACTATTTATTGTTACGCTATTTATTTTCGTTACTGGACAATACCACAATGACCTACATTATGCCAAAAATAGTCAGATTCGACACAAGGAAGGTAAAAAGGTGTATTTGCTTTATAATGTCACGATTGATTTTTTTCATTATTACAATACTTATTACTATGTGTAAGAATGTAAAAATTAAATACCACTCTGTTTTGTTTCTATTGCCGATACGAATAACTATTTTTTTTAACTAATCTAATATCGCAATGTATATTTATTTATTATTATTATTAATGCTTGCGCTGTAATAGGGAATGGAATGTTCCCTCTTCAGCGTGTTGTTTGATGTCAGAGTGCGTGGCCGACTATTTATGTAGTGCGGAAGGGGAAGATATATTTTTCTTTTGCAAGATAACAACCAACGAAAATGTTATGTTTAGATTCTGAGTATTTTTTAATCCTATACGTGCAACTTATTTTACATATGTTTTTGAAACATAATATACCTTGCATTTTCAAATAATACTTTCAGGTATTTCAGTGAAAGATTGTCGTAAATTACTACAAAATTAATTAATTCGAATATAATATGGATTTGATATGGAATCACTAGGAGTTTTGATTAAATATTATACAATTGCATGAAATGATGAAAATGTAATGTTACTCAAAGATAATAATAGGCTGGAATGAAAATTAGATAATACAAATTTTACAAAACTTACCTATCAATTTAAAATTACCACAAGAAAGAATCCATTCTTCACATCTCTTCTTATCTTTTACCGGAAAACTATAAAACTTTGAAGAATTTCCTCTTCTAATTTTGCTACAGGTACGATAATTGCACCTTGTAAATGACATTGGAAATGTAATTATTATAAATGTATATTATGTTTAAATCATGATAGTTTTAATTTCGGAAAAATATAAATCAATAATTGTAAAAAATAGAATGCAACAATTGACAATTGCATACTAA
This sequence comes from Nebria salina, assembly GCA_944039245.1. Taxonomy (NCBI): domain Eukaryota; kingdom Metazoa; phylum Arthropoda; class Insecta; order Coleoptera; family Carabidae; genus Nebria; species Nebria salina. The sequence goes on from OX063277.1 coordinate 4,951,892, forward strand.
TGCAGGGCAAGTCTTACGATAACTATACAAACATTACAATTATCCATATTAACAATAGTATTATTTACAAATATTATTTAAAATAAAATTACTTACCGTTATATCTGATTTTAATGCACTATAAGTTATTATAACACTGGACGAACTCACAAGACGTTGAAAATATCACAAGAGAACAATAACCAGATATATCCGTCAAGCAAATGAAATACACGATACCGTGTCAATCATAAAAAGATTCGAAGACAAATTCAAATCAACTTGCATGTTTATTTTTCTTATTTTGTGTATTTAAGGCATATCAAAAATATGCTCGTAATCAATTTGTAACAAAAGAACAATTGTATGTATGTTCAATATATATGTACAATGTATGTATATGACCAATAATTTCAACGAAAGATTAAAAACTGGCAACGTTGTAAATTTTGTTTATTGCAGACGGAACTATTTTGCTACTGATTAGTAGGGAGCTACCTAAAAAGATGATGCGTCTGTCATGCCATCCATAGTTGACGGTTAGAAGCTAAATTTTAAATTTCGACATCTATCGGTGACGGTTGTCAAACCCATTACATTTATTAACATGGACATTATACCTCTATAAGCTGTATACTCACTGAAGTGGGTCAACTTTGGGAATTTTTTATGAATGGACTAAAATCAGTAGAGTCATGCAGTTTTGCGGGTTGAATTTATCTATCTTTATTATATTATTGATCATTTATTCGACAATATGTTATCACAAACAAGGCCGCATCGGCGGCCATCCTTGCACCGTGCACGTCAAACATGTGCCCACTGTGTCGGGCCCCGGGCCCCTCCTGGTCATCTAAACCAAAATACACTCATTGGCCATTGCTTTTTCGAGCTTAAAACGTGATAAAAAATAGTAAATTTTAACAATAATTGAATGAAAATAAGTTCAGGATCCAGGAAATTTTACTACTTTTTATCACGTTTTAATCTCGAAAAAACAATGGAAATTTCATCTTTTTTTTCACGCGGTCGCAATTTTGTTGTAATATTCAAATATTTTCTTAAAATGAGGTTCAGGTTCCAGCAAAGCTAGTATTGTTTACTGATCCATCTGCGTTTTTTGGTTCAGTTGCCTAGGAAGTCTCGCTTGCGTGGTGCCAAGATGGCCACCGTTGCGGCCATATTTGTGATAATATATTGTTAAATAAATGGTCAATATTAGAGGAAAGATAGATAAATTTAACCTGCAAAATCGCATGAATCTACTGATTTTTGTTCTCTCATAAAAAATTCCCAAAGTTAACCGACTTTTCAGGCCTACAACCTGTAATGCCCTTTTAATAAATAAACAGTTTTCTATCGAACATTTTTTCTTTTATTGTTGATAGTTTTTTATTTATTAATATTCAATTTTTAGCTTAAAATCGTACTCTATTTTTGAATCGAGTGCCATTTCTACAAAAATCTATATTTTTAAAATCGGCTACGTAGTTCGAGAGCTTATGTATTTCAGATTTATAATATGTTGTCGCTTTTGTTCCAGGTCAACTCGATTAGTGCTGGTTCTCAAAAACCTTAGACGACGCTAGCGCCCCCAACTTCATATATTTAATAAAGAAACAAATTCATAATGTAGTCAAATACATGTATAATAAGAACAATTAACCAATTTGTATACAAGATGTATACATACGTCAAATAAAATCGAAAAAAGACCTTTTTCCAGCTCTAGAGTGACCTTTCCACTTAAAAAACGCAACCACACAAAAAGGCCATTGCAGTGGGCCCATCTAACATCCCATTGAACTCACCTCATGCATATAAATTCAATCATAAAAACAGAAATAACAACACAAAAAAAAATAAAACATGGTTCCTAAAACTCAACCCCAACGATAACTTTCTCTGGCGGCTGACTCAAACACTCAAAATGCTTTATACACGAATCCCAACCATCAATCAATTCAATCACATATTTACAACAGAAAAATCAGAACTTATATTACACACGTTCGAACAGATAACACACCAAACACACTTACACAGAATAAAACTATCACAAATACACTAGATTATCTAAATTCGACACATAACAATGACAGAAAACGCTGTCCATACTTTTCACCATCCCATCCGAACTGGCCCATACAATTAAAACACTTCCCAAACGCAAATCTCCCGGTCCAGATCTACTAGACAACACATTAATAAAAATCCTATCCCGAAGATCCATCGTCCAGCTCCACTACATAATGAACGCCATCATCAAACTTACCATTTCCCAGCTGCCTGGAGGTCTGCTACGGTACAAAGCCCAGAAAAAACCTTGCTACCAGTTTCCCTAACATCCTCTTCAAATTTATCGAGAAAATCATACTAACCTACGTCGCTGATATCGACACTGGCCAATCACTTACCCCTGATCACCAGTTTGGCATCCGAGCCTGACATTGCACGGTGCATCAGGTGTGTAGGATAGGAACCGATATCGTGACCCTATTCAACAAAAATAAGGTCACGCTCATGACCCTAATGGACATAAAAAGAGCCTTTGATATGGTCGGGACAGTAGGAATAATGGCGCAACTTATCTCCTTTCAGTTCGTTCCCATCCTAGAGAAACTCCTATATTCATATCTGTCATATCGCTCCTTCTGCGTAAAAAACAACAACGCCACATCCAACCCAAAACCTATTGTAGCAGGTATTCCACAGAATAGTGTACTAGGCTCCAAATTATTTAACCTCTTCATAAGCGATTTCCTCATATTCCCCAACACACACACGGTACAGTTGGCCGACAACACCGCCATATACTCACATTTATTTCATGCACAAGTCACCACAAAACAAATTCAAATTCATATTAACATCCTCCAAGCATATTGGGAGAAGTGAAAAATCAACATTAGCGCACAAAATACCGAAACCATAGTCTTTACACGTTAATTCAAAAACATCAACAGAATCACAACACTTGAAATCAACAAACAAAAATTCACACCCAAAAACACAGTCAAATACTTAGGTATACAGTTGCGCAGAACACTCGAACAAGACCAACACATCAAACACGTAACCAATAAAGCATTCACCGTCATTCGCTATCTCTATCCACTCCTCGTCAAAAATAGTTCCCTCTCAACCAAAAACAAAATGCTCATTTACACGTCAATCTTCCGCCCCATCTTCACGTACGCGGCCCTAGTCTGGTGCAACGCGCCGTTCTCCATCTTAATCCTATTACAACGTCTACAGAATAAGTATCTTCGCTTATCCCCCAGCTCTGGACCACCAGCGTAACACATCTACAGGGAGACACAAACACCCCCTATATTCAATAATACATACAAGGCTCTTAAAGGTTTACACATTAGAATATTGCAACCGGAACAACGACATCGGAAATTATCTTGAACAAGTAACCAAAAAAATGTAGTTACTACGTTAGACTTCGTTCATCGGCTGCGCAAGAAAATGAGAGGGCTCGACAATAATATATATATATATATATATATATATATATATATATATATATATATATATATATATATATATAAATATATATATATATATATATATATATATATATATATATATATATATATATATATATATATATATATATATATACATATACATATACATATATATATATATATATATATATATATATATATATATATATATTATATTTATAGAAGTTGTGGTTGGAGTTTCGTGAAACATTTTATTAATAAATAAATAATTTAAACACTTGGTTAAGTTTCACAGGTTTTTATTTAAACGACAATTGTTTCGACTGTTAGGTCATCTTCAGGTCTAATACATTTTACTCTATTTACATGTTTATATATAGGTCTTATTATCTAAATTTTATATTAAGGAGTGGGGAGTTACTGACATCAATTTGTTCATTGACAATATATATATATATATATATATATATATATATATATCATATAATCCGACCACATATAAAAATGCTGAGTCTAGAGAAAGTTGTAAACTTTCCACGAGACATAATCAAGATATGTAACACCTAGATTAGACAGTCTCTCTATGAGAATCAAGCTTGTAACATGGTATTGTAATTAAAAAACGTTTTTATAAAACGATATCCGAAAGTTGAAAAACATAATTGGCGCAGTCGGTAGGATTAGCCAACAATAGTTTGTGACAGTGAAAAACACAAAGTTACTCATCTAATTGAAGTATTTTTATACGAAAAATTGGCTATTCACTACAACAAAAAGCGTGTATACTAAACACACGTAAGGCTATATCAATAAGACCTTATACATCAACAACTTCATAACTGAGAAAGGGCTATCCCATCTCACGGCTAAACAGTGCCCATCAAGGACTATTCAAACATCCCATCAGACCAGTACATTGCAACACGTCCCAAGCGATTCTTTTTGCTGTTCATTCGATCACGAGAATCCAGGAAGACAAGCTTCAAGAACTTGTAACGCTGTCACTATTTTAAGAGCCTAGTTGGCATAATTTCTAGGTAGCCGCGTCATCTAGCGGTTTTACCGCAAAACGCTTGGAGTCACTCGCCGCTCGGCATTGCGCGAACCTCGAGCGGGATTAATTAATCCGGCAAATGCGGGAATAACTTGTTGTTTCACAAAATATACGGAATATAGCTCTCTTGTCGGCTGACCAGCGAGTATGGTGGATGTGTTACCGTTCTCGTCTCGTTCTAAATCAGTTTTTTTAACACGTGCAATTTTGCAGTGAGTCCTTTTTTCCGTAGCTGAGTCTTCGACAGAAGCCAAGGCCTGAGTTAAGAATACTGGGTTACTTACTCATATATATATTGATTTTTTTTTGTCAGCCGGAACCCAACTTACCACGTGGTTCCGGAGTATTTCTTTTGGCACACGTGCCCATCAATTTTGCTAGTTTCCCATTGTAATTCAATTTTATTTATTCAACTCCCTATTCTTGTTGTCTGGCTTAGTCAGAACCATACTAGTGTTATCCACCGGTTCTTCAATTTTGAAATATATCATTTAACGTGACTCCGTTTATCACTTCACCCTTTAGTATTGTAGTCTCTATCATTTTCTTTTTTTTTGCGTCACAGTTCAGTATTCAAGCCCCTTTATTTGCTTATTATCGTTAGTTTAAGTTTTGTTAAAATTCCGCAATAGCGTGGCTATAAACTCCTGCGCATCTCTACCCCGTACATAATACCTTCCACCTGTTTTAAGGCATTTGATTCTGACGTTATTACCTAAACAACGTGCGAGAAGTCATAACTTCGGTACGGGAACCCTGGGAGAGGATTTCATTTGATTCCGACGTTATTACCTAAATAACGTGCGAGAAGTCATAACCTCCGTACGGGAATCCTAGGACAGCACCAGAATCGAGCGCAGCCACCAACATCTCTTTGCCGCCTCCAGGACGTCCGGGAATACCGGGCTAGCGCCCTAAATAAATATCCCGGCGCTGCCTCGCGGATGAGTATAGCCACGATCATCTAACTCCATTTACTTTTGTTACTTTCTTTAATACTGTACTACTTAGCATTAGCGTGTATTGGCGTCCAAAGCCCAGTTAAGTATAATCTATTCTGGTGTAATAAACGGTCATTGTTGCGAGATTTGAGTTAATTTCAACTAGCTGCTGCAGCTTTTATCCCCACTCCCGACTCCGGTCTGAGAGCTAGTCGAGCATTTTGGTCTGTCGGCTTCTCGCTCGCGAAAGTCGTTACAGATTTTTGGCGCCCAACGTGGGGCCCCTATTTAGTAATTCCGAGAACTCTATAACTTAAACAGCAGCTAGATTTTGATTGCGACCAATTTTGTACTACTGTGCCTTTGACACCAATTGTGTAACTTATCATTACCGTGAATACTAAACTTACCGATTATTGTATTTTAAAATTTAGCTATATTTTTGAGCTTATCTCGTCTTATACCGTTTTATATCGCTTTTATTTTGTTGAACTACCGTACCGCTGAGCGTGTTCCGCCTATATCGCTGTCTCGTTGAGCTACTGTGCCGTTGAGCTTATCTCGTTTTAATCCCGCTTTTATCCCATTTTATTCCGTTACCGTACCGCTGAGCTTTCTTATCGTGGAGCTTCTGTCGCGCCGTTGTATTAGATACCGATCATGTCTCAATTTTATGGTTTGAAACTTGATGAATGGGCGTATGAATTAAAAATCCGCGGAGAAAACCGAGCGGACTTCACTAATAGGCAAGCTATTCAACTTCTTGACGCTTACCCTACCGACATTCTCGCAGTGGATCTTAAACTTAATCAGTCCAGTGAACTAGCACTTTGCAAAGGAAAGCTTGCGCAACTAGCTTCACTAGTTTCCGATTTCAACGAAACCAACACTAGCGCAGAATATGCTGAACTTACGAACCGTATCGCGCACCTTTTGCGACGTAGCTTTCGCTTTACCGAAGCGACACTGCAAAGTCAGGTAGAGTCTTTGATTAGAGGTGTAGAAGTTTTAGATGACGCGTTGGAGAATAAATGTCTCGAGAACCGGATGACTCCCACTTCGGCATCCACCGCTATTCAAGCTCCACCCCGCAATCTCTCCACCTCTAAATTGATACCCATTCATCAATGGAAATTCACTTTTAACAGCCAATCTTTGGTAGTTGAATTTCTTGAACGCCTAAATGAACTCTGCCAGTCTCGTAACGCCACCAAAGCAGATCTGTTCAATTCCGCTAGTGATCTTTTCACGGACGCCGCTCTTTTGTGGTACCGGGCCAATAAAGCCAATTTTAATAACTGGGATCAGCTTGTTGATCATCTCAAACAACAGTATCACCCAATTGATTACGATCATCGGTTGTGGCAAGAGATTCTGTACCGCAAACAAAAATTTTGCGAACATCCTTCAGAGTTCATCGCTGACATGCAACTTAAGTTCTCTCGCTTGTCGACTAAAATTCCGGAGGACAAACAGTTGTTCACGATTCGTTATAATCTATCTGCGTATGATGCGCAACATGTCGCCGCACTGGACGTAACCTCCATTGCCGAGCTTAACAAACTTTGCCAGCGTTTAGAGCTAGCAAAGGGAACCTCTTCGGTTCGTGCTGACTCCACCTCCAAGCTTTCGCTACGCTCGCCCCCGCGATTTCACGTTTCCTTCGCGGTCAGTGCAGCGTGCTGGAACTGCCGCCAAACTGGACATTTGGCTTCCAGCTGCCAAGCTCCAAAGACGCGCTATTGTTTCCGTTGCGGCAAACCTAATTATACTGTCCGCACTTGCCCTAAATGTTCCACCATGTCGGAAAACGAATCGCGCGAACAGTAAAGAATCGGTTCTGTTCTCGCTACTGCCCTAAACCGGTTCAGCGGAATAGCGTAGAATTTCAATCTTGGTTAGCTTTTATTTCATCTTTTATGGCCGGGAACGCTGTTGATTATGCGTTAGCATCTCGCGAGCATGATCTTCGACCTTACTTAGACATTTAAATATGCGGCGTCACTTTTACCGCTTTGGTTGACTCGGGATCTTCGAGTACATTAATCGCCTCTCGGATTTTATCGAAACTCCAGAGCTTACCGATCACTTTCAGTTCCGTTCCCAGTGCCGATCACATTACTACCGCTGATGGCAATCCGTGTCCCATTCAACGGATAGGACTAGTCCCGTTTACCGTGAAAAAACAAACCAAATATATCGAGACCCTCTTCGTTCCGTCGCTTACAACCGACGTGATTTTGGGCGTTGACTTCCTTTCTAAATTCGATATTATTCTAGATCTCGCTTCAAAATCCTTTCATTTTATGTCACGATGAATGACTTGTGCGATATTTGATCAGTCCCGTTTAAAACCTTCAGAACACAGTCGCTTAACTAAATTTACCGATGATTATTTTAATCAAACGGCGGGTAAACTCGGCAGGACTCATAAAGTCCCACACGTCATTGATACCGGCGATGCTCAGCCTATAAAACCGCGACATTATCCCACATCACCAAATATAGAAAAATTCATTGATGCCGAATTAGATCGCATGTTAGAGATGGGTATCGTCGAGCCCTCGGATAGTGCGTGGAGCTCTCCTATCGTTGCCGTGAAAAAACGTACGGGCGAATACCGTCTTTGTATTGACTTTAGAAAAATTAATAGCGTCACAAAGAAGGATGCATATCCCTTACCGTATATCTCAACCATTCTTGATCGTTTAGGCGGCGCAAAATATTTGTCATCTCTCGATTTAGAATCCGCATTCCACCAAATACCTCTCGAGCCGTCTAGTCGAGAGCGTACCGCTTTTACCGTACCGGGTCGAGGACTGTTTCAGTTTGTAACCATGCCTTTCGGGTTATGTGGAGCCCCCGCAACCATGCAGTGATTAGTAGATCAGATCTTCGGAGAAAAATTAAAAAAGCATGTGTTTGTCTATCTAGACGACATCGTCATCGCTACTTCTGACTTTGAAACTCACTTACAAGTCTTGGATCAGGTGTTCGAACGTCTGAGATCTGCGAATTTAACTTTAAATCGCGACAAATGTTTCTTCGCTCGTAAAGAGCTCAAGTACTTGGGTTATGCTGTCGATTCGCAAGGGTTGCGTGTAGATCCCCATAAAGTAAGCGCCATTGAATTTTTTCCCGTTCCGAAATGCCCAAAGGACGTACGCCGCTTTGTTGGCATGGCGTCGTGGTACCGTCGCTTCATTAACAACTTCTCAGAGAAAGTCGCTCCGCTCACGGCTTTAACACGCAAAAACGCAAAGTTTAGGTGGTCAGTAGACACCGATGTCGCTTTTAATAACTTGAAAAAAATTCTCGCTTCCGCTCCGGTAATTACATGTCCCGATTTCTCTCGTCCCTTTTGTATTCAGTGTGACGCCAGTGGAGTTGCGTTGGGCGCCATTCTGACCCAAAATTTCGATGACGGTGAGCATGTAATTGCATACGCTAGCAGAATGCTCAACGTACATGAACGTAATTATGATCCGTCTGAATTGGAAATATCTGCCATGCTGTGGGCGATCGATAAGTTACGTTGCTATGTTGAAGCTTCTAAGTTCTCTGTTATTAGGGGATCATCAGGCCCTACTTTGGTTAAACAACTTAAAAGAACCTAGAGGAAAATTCGCTCGATGGGCTTTGCGTTTGCAGCAATTTGACTATGAGGTGATTCATCGTAAAGGGAAAGAGCATGTCGTTAGGGGTTGAGTTTTGTTAAAATTCCGCAATAGCGTGGCTATAAACTGCTGCGCATCTCTACCCCGTACATAATACCTTCCACCTGTTTTAAGGCATTTGATTCCGACGTTATTACCTAAACAACGTGCGAGAAGTCATAACCTCGGTACGGGAACCCTAGGAGAGGATTTCGTTTGATTCCGACGTTATTACCTAAATAACGTGCGAGAAGTCATAACCTCCGTACGGGAATCCTAGGACAGCACCAGAGTCGAGCGCAGCCACCAACATCTCTTTGCCGCCTCCAGGACGTCCGGGAATACCGGGCTGGCGCCCTAAATAAATATCCTGGAGCTACTAGCCGGCGCTGCCTCGCGGATGAGTATAGCCACGATCATCTAACTCCATTTACTTTTGTTACTTTCTTTAATACTGTACTACTTAGCATTAGCGTGTATTGGCGTCAAAAGCCCAGTTAAGTATAATCTATTCTGGTGTAATAAACGGTCATTGTTGCGAGATTTGAGTTAATTTCAACTAGCTGCTGCAGCTTTTATCCCCACTCCCGACTCCGGTCTGAGAGCTAGTCGAGCATTTCGGTATGTCGGCTTCTCGCTCGCGAAAGTCGTTACAAACTTCACACCTCGTTTAATTCGTTCTACGAGAAGCAGTTCGAAAACCCCAAATAGAAGACTCCTTACAATGAAAATCATGGTCATAATCCTATTTTTCTTGTAAGTAAAATTTTATATAACACATAGCTCTTATTATTAATAAAGAGTACGAGCCCCACACAAGGCAATTACAAAAAATTAATGTCCAGTTCTGAAAGTGACGAATTTGTAAGAACAACCCAGTGTAATATTTATAGAATTATATTAAGACAAACAAGGTCTAACCTAAATAACGAAAACAATATGACTCCTTTGCAAGATATTAAAAATTACGTTGAAATGATCCCAACATATGAAGGGGACATAACAACACTTAACAACTTTATTCAAACCGTGGATGACGCATACGTCATCTTAAACACATTACAAATATCAGCAGTACAACAAATATTTGCATTCAATTTAATAAAAAATAGATTAATAAATGATTCAAAAGAGATTGTTTCACAATATAGATTTGCAAATTGGGAAGAACTAAAATTACACTTAACCACCAACTTTTCAGACAAAACAACTGCTGAAACATTGCTAGGAGAATTATTTGAAACTAAATATAAGCAAAACACAGAATCTACATTGAAAACAATGTTAGTTAAATTCGAATTATATAAATCAAAAATTCTTGCACAAAATTATAATTTAGAACAAAAAAATGCTATTCTCCAAGAAAATCAAAAAGCTATTGTAAATAAATTTATATCATTACTACCACCCATAATAAAAGGATCTTTTATTGTGAAACAACCTTCTACGTTAGAACAATGCGATTTGTTATTAAAAAACGAATTTAGCTACGCAACCTCATTACACAACAGTCCAATGGCACGAAATGATAAACAATACACAAACAAATCCAAAGACTTAAACTTTACCTTTAATCCTTCACCCAAGCAATTTCCCTGACAATACTTCCCTTCAAAACCTGTCAATCTTTATGGACAACCAACTCCTGGACCTAATAAATTTAAAAGACAAAATCTAGTAAATAACCATGAAACCCGCAAATTTCAACCTCAACCAATGTCAACACAGACACGAAACACCCAACCTATGACCACATCAGCAATTAGACAAAACTATAACAACGAAATTCAAAATGAAGACATCGACCCGAACGAACAATATTTCGAAAAACACGAAATAGAGAATGATCACGATAATACCGATAAGTAGAGAAAAATACGTAATGACCTCAACATTAAAATCTATCCCCTTAATAAAATTTAACGACTATCTCATCTTAATTGATTCAGGCTCCGATATAAATTTAATCTCTCAAGACATTGTTAGACAAAGAAATTTAAAAATCATCCAGAAACCAATCACTTTTAAAACAGCTCAAGGGAAAGTAAAATGCAAAGACTGTGTTGAAATAAAAATTCTAAATAACAGCTTCGAATTTTTTATACACGAATTTCATAAGGAAAGCAACATGCTGTTCGGCGTAAAAATATTAGAACACTGTAATGCTTTAATGGATTTTAAAAATAAAACCATAACGCTTGGAAACAAAAAATTTAAATTATTGCCTTCACAAATATTAAACAACTCTTTTACACAATTTAGACACGAACATCTCACCTACGAACAAAAAGAAAAGATACAAAATTTAATTAAGAAGTATTCAAATTTATTTCCAAAACCAGACGACGAATTATCCGCCACAAATGTAGCCACCCACAAAATCCGTACGACAGACGACACACCAGTTTTTCAAAAAAATTATAGACTCCCACAAGTATACGAAAATGATATCGAGGAACAAGTCCAATATTTATTAAAAACAAAAGTTATTCAAAAATCTAAAAGCCAGTATAACTCACCCATATGGATAGTGCCCAAAAAAATGGACGCGTCAGGGCAACGTAAAACAAGACTAGTGATAGATTTCAGAAAACTAAATCATAGAGGAATAATGGCGACTTACAACGAACTTAAAGAAAAGTATTTCTGGCCTAAATATCAGATTTCATGCTAAAAGATATTACAGAAATTATTAATCAATGCAGAATCTGTAAAGAAAATAAATATGACCGACACCCAATACAATTAAATGACAATCTAACCCCCACACCAAAATTTCCTTTTGAAATTATAAACATAGATCTTCTCACATTAAATAAAGAATACTTCATCACTATATTCGACGAATTCTCTAAATTTGGCTTCATTCATCCCACTTTTAACAAAACAGGAAAAGAAACGATGTTAATAAAGGAATTTGTCAAAACTTATAGAAAACCAAACCTGATCATCGCCGATCATGGACTAGAATTTAATAATGCCCTTGTAAAAAATTACTGTAACACTCATGACATAAAACCTCACTTAATTAGCATATCAAACCCAAAATCAAACGCGGTAGAAAGATTCCATTCCACACTAATAGAACACCTCCGAATATTAAACTCAACAAGTAAAAACAAAGATCTACAAAGAAACATAAATGAGGCAATAACAGCATACAATAATACCAAACACTCCATAACAAAATTAACACCTTGCGAAATACTTTTCGGACAAAATAAACACAATAAATACTTCCAAACACAAAAACCTGAAGAAGAAGTCATAAACGACTACTTCATTAATAAATCAGAAATAAACAAAATAATATGCAAAATGATTGACAAAGAAAAAATAAAAAAACCAAAAGAAAATGAATTACCCCTAAAATTAGCGGAAAATGTCTATGTTAAACAAAAAGATAGACTAATGCACAAATATAAAAAACCCATATATTCAAAAGAGTCGCAGTAGAAAATTATAACCCCATATTAAGAACAGTGGAAATAAAAAACAAAAGACATATACGAAAATTCAAACTAGACAAAATCAAACTTTAATTTCAGGGCCTACACTAACACCCTATTGATGAACATCTCCAACAATACCGGATTCCTTCTATTCGGAATCGGTGATTGTAAACTAAAAGAAGGAGAAATAATACATTATTTCAACTATAACACCACCCCAATTTATAAAGAATATACAAAATTAAAAATTATCACAACCAAAGTCATAAAATAAATTCAGGATAATCCTCATCTTGAAGAACAACATAAGGCACTGTCCTATTTTTTAACGACTTAACACAACAAATTCAAAAACTTTTCAATAAAAGAACTAAACGCGGTTTAATAAACGGATTAGGGAACATAATCAAATTAATCACAGGTAATTTAGACCAAAATGATGCGGAAAAATATGATAATTTAATAAATCAATTAAAAGACAATCAAAAGATTCTCCAAAATCAAAACGGACAAATAATAAAAATCGAAAAACATCTAACAGATAAATTCAACTCCGAACTAGAACAGGTTAAATTAAATGAAGATAAATTATCTAAAAATCTTGACTCTACGATACGTATTGTAAACGACCAACAAGATTGGGGGCGAAGCAGACGTAAAAATCAACAAATTATTGATAATTATTCAGAATTTAAAGAACTTTTGCAAAACTTTGTAGAACTAATGATAGTAATTTGCTCACTAAATAAATTAGACACAACCATTATTAACTACGATGACCTATTTCAAATCACAGGCAAGACAGACATTTGGAAACAAGTAAACGAAATAACAACATACTGTAAGGACGAAAACGAACAAATCCACATACTATTAACAGAACCAGAACTCTCACAAAATTCTTATCCCTTGCGTCAACTTTACCCAATCCCATTTATCCATCATAACAGATTATACGAACTAACAGAACCACCTACATATTTCATAAACCGACACAAAAAAATATACTAATAGAAAGATTCAATAAAGAATCTAATAATGTAAATTACTGCCAAACAAAAGGCATAGAAGTAAGTAATTGTATTAATAGCATAGTAATTAACGAAAATAATGATGACTGTGAAATAAATGAAAAACGTATTAAAAACAACGTATTACATATTCCAAATACCAATAATATAATCATTATTTCTCCAATTAACCAAGAATTAATAATAAATTGTACAAATAAAAATATAAAGAAACCCTTTCAAGGAATTTTTAAACTTATCAATGACGGAGATTGCAAAATCAACCAATGGACATTTAATGGATTATCAAAAGCTTACAAAGAATTAGAATTAGGTAATATTCAACTTCAAAAATTCGATACAAAGATAAATAAAATCCATCTAAAACCATTACAAGAATTAAATATTTCATTTTCTCAATTACAAAAAATACAAGAAATAAAGAATCACGAAAGTAACACTCATCATTATTATATAATTTATACCATACTTATTGCAATAATACTTATAGCAATTATAAAAATTTCAATTAGATATTGTAAGAATTATAAACTTAAGCGTTCAAAAACAATTATTGAATTAAGAAACTTGGAAAAATGACAGAAAATATGTAAGTCTTGTGAAAAGTTCAAACTTGTTGGGGAGGAATCATATAACCCGACCAAATATAAAAATGCTGAGTCTAGAGTTAATTGTAAACTTTCCACGAAACATAATCAAGATATGTAACACCTAGATTAGACAGTCTCTCTATGAGAATCAAGCTTGTAACATGGTATTGTAATTAATAAACGTTTTTTTAAAACGATATCCGAAAGTTGAAAAACATAATTTTAAAATATATATATATAGATATATAAAGATATATATATAAAAAAAAAAATATATATATATATATATATATATATATATATATATATATATATATATATATATATTGCGCCTCTATTCCATACAGCGATCGATAAAGAAAGCAATTGTCGGTGCAGTGCTTCGTAGTAGCAACAGACACGGAATTAGGTTAAATATTTAAAATTCTAATCAAAAATATCCAATATAACATAATTTTGAAAATAAACTAAAATTCCGCGAATATTATTTTTATTATTTTACTAATATATAACATTTCACTAACTTTTGAAACAATTTTTCAATAAATATATTGCTTACAAAACTTATTTTACATCTCTACTATTAACGACCACGGCCAAATTATTTCAATCAAACACTGTATATGAATTTAAATATAACTAAAATATAAAAGTTCTGTTTCTGTTCTTCTCAGACCAAAACTCTTTAAGGGTTGATTGGGAATATATATATATATATATATATATATATATATATATATATATAAATATATATATATATATATATATATATATATATATATATCCATAGGTACATAGTATTGGGAGGATTGAATCATATAAGTCGTTTTTTAGCTGAAGTATCATGCAGTACGAGAGCAAAAAATTTCCATTTGTTCACAAAACCTTATGTCCTCAAACCACGAACATGCAGCACCTTTAATAACCTTTATATTTGTACTTATAACTATAAATGTATTGCTTGAAAAAAATTAATTGCCTTAATGAATTGATAACTTACAGTTAGTGAAGTTTAGAAGCTTTTCTTCGTCTAGTCGTTGGAAGCAAATTCCGTTGCAAGTTTTTACCATGTTGGTAATTTCGACAATAACCATTTAATATAAAATCACAACACGCGCGGTAATTTGTAAATGTTGCTTTTCCGCACAGCCCACCACAGTTGCCGGTTGCCGCAATAAGAATGACTGCGATAACCCAGTGAACGCTGCCACCAACCTATTTACTTGCGCGCGCATGCTCACAACTGTTTCCAACTTCCACATATCGCAATTCGCAATAAGCTGTGAGCTTTTAAAAAGTCTACTTATAAATCATTATCGCTATTGGAATGCTATAAAGTAATATAAGTTTTAAAATGTTGAAACCTAAGATATAAAAAATATTTGGACAAAGACAATTTTTTAGCATTAATATTTGGTATGGTAACTTTGTTTTTTGATGTATGCTTTTAGATATAGATAAAATTATTTTCTTAAAATATTTAGTGACGACTTTTCGTCATTCTTCTAATTATAGAATCTGTAACTAATCTTCATTTGTGATAAGGTGGCAAAAGACTCCAAGTTTTTTTTTTTTTTAACTCCATTGGATTTTATTCAAATAATCTGACAGCCGTGCGATATAAGTAAATAAAATTTAGATTCGTTACAAAATATCATGTCACACTATTGTTCTTCTTCAAAAGCTATTTAGCGAATCCAATGCCCTGATTAAATTCATCTTCCAAACTATACTTTATTTGCAATGTATTAAGTTTGGAAATTTAGTAAAAGTAATGGTAATGGTTGTCAAGATATGTTATATCGATTAATTATACCGCACTACTGTACTTAAACTCAATTTTAAAATTTATTCAATTTTCCATGATGTCAGCTTCGTTTCATAATGAAATATCCGCCATGGTATGCACACATTTTAGAAAGCCGCAAGCATACTCTGAACCGCAGGCACACCGATAGGTAACGGAAAGCTCAAGCATGCATAATCAAATGAGTTTTATATGAGAGACACAGTTCAAATTTATGTGTACCAATTGATTTCTGCACATGTACGTAGTGCAAATACAGATTGTAATATTTTTGCATACGCCATGGCAACCGCGGATTTGCTAATCCAGTAAATTTTGGTAACGTTATTTCTGTCCAACATATTTGTTCTTTTAATAATATTATCATTTCCAAATCAAAAGCTGCGTTAACAAAGAATTTACACAAATCTCGATTAGTAATATGTAATTGTCCATAAAGTTGATAATAATATTTACGTGATCCCTTTAATACTAATGCATTTACTTCAATATCGCCATCATCTGAACTTGCCCCTAACTACGACGCAGACCACACAAAATAACTTTTATGACTAGTGTTTCTTCGTAATGCTGTAATGCGTATTTCCAATATCTATTTCATCGAACAGTTCACCAATTAATAATAATAATCATGTTGGCCAATAATATTTTGCTAAATTATATTACCATTTTCAACATCAATAAAGTTTTCGATTGTAATGTAATTTAAATACGAATAAATAGTAGAAGTTCAACCTTGCTGAAGATTTTCCTAATCTCTGTTTTCGTTGCATTTATTTATCTTATTCCAAAGCAAATCAAACATTTGAAATATATTTCGTCTATTTACGCATATATGTGACTTCCACTCGCGTGTCATTTGTCAAAGGTAGACCAATAAGACAGCCGGATTCTGAATTTCACAGTCAATCAAAATAAATTGTAATGCATATTCTGTCCTATTATCGTAACGTTGTGTGTCGACGATTCGGTACTAGTACTTTTAAGTGAACATGTTAAACAAATGAACAATATTTATGAAAAATACGTACAAAAAACACTTTTGGCATTGAATATTTGCAAGATGTTTGCAAGTAAAAGTAACTGCTTTTCTGGTTGCTATAGTTATAACAACATTAGTAATGCTATTTTTAATTATTTTAAATTAAAAAATAGATTTGGTTCATTGAATAGTCTCTCGAATACGATTTGTAGTCAAAGTTAAGTAGATTAATTTTGATGGTGTATTACTTACTTATGCCTCTTGTGCTTTCGAATATCACTCATGCTGCGCACTCGTAATATTCATACAAAAGCACAAGAGACATTCGTAATACATAGTCAAAAATAATCGACATAATTTTGACTACTTATATTATTGAAAGTGAATATTTATTGAATCACTTTGAACCGGAATTGAATGACTATGCTGCACCGATACACCTTCTTCTTTGATATAAACTAATTTTACAAAAATGTATTCTTTTTCCGCTTGCAAATGTTGCACCGAAGTCCAAATATCGTTCTAGAACTAGAAATTAATCCATCTGCATTAAATATTGAATATTATAAGCATATCTTAATTTCTAACAATGACAAATATAGGCCACATACACTTACATCACAAAATACACGAAAGAGGGAACACCTATAATGGCGCATACATATAAATAACAGATTCATTGCATTTTCTGCAATAGTTCAGAAACGAGAGTGCTAACATTATTATTATTATTTATATGGGTGCGCCGTTATAGGGAATGTTCCCTCTTCAGCCAGTAGTGTAATGTCCATGTAAGTGGCCGATATATGTCGTGATAAGTGTACCTAGCCAACCTGACCACATGGCGATTAGCATCTATAATTCGATTGGCAATACCCGGTGCAATATAACCGAACCGCCGAAGGTCATATATAAATTTGCTCGATACATATATAGAGACGTATTCAGTATCTTAATAATATTTTGCTATAACAGTTACTCTAGAAATCAATTTCTACGATGCAAAATATAATAATTAGTAATTCATTGTCTATGTATGTATATAACATGTATGCTTATAGAAATCATGACAAACATTGGAAGGGCTCGAAGAAACTTGCAGTTAATTTTCTTTTCCCATTTTCTAAAACATAACACTGACATTTAAGTAAATATTGACATTTAACTGAATATTTAACACAAGAAAAAGTATTTGGAAAATTAACAGTGGGAATAAGAACTCATGTAAATATAACGGGAATAAAAATTATCGTCGACTTCCATAATTAAAAACAAATTGTTGCTAGCTGCAACCGGTATGGGCATTGCAGGAATACCTGCGATGAAGCGTAAATACACACGCGGTGAACATATCCGACCCGCCAAAGACTTGGTCTTAGTTTAGTCATTTGTGCATGACCCAAACTTACTTTTTAATAGAAAAACTTCGCTTTTGAAATTTTTCAAATCCCGGTCCTCTAAAGGTTAAATGCGTAACAATAAATGCTTGTTAAATGCATTCTACTAAACAATTAATAAATATAACCGCAATGGCGCGCACTGCACATAGTCATAAGTAATTAAATATATTTAAGGGGTTATACTACCAAAGCGAACTGAAAAGTGAGCCAATATTTGTGAATTTTTTTCTCGATTACCAATCAATGAATTAAATTTTAATTTTGATTAATGCATTCGAATGAAATTTTAGGCTTAATTATACATGTATTAAAGAATACAAAAATATTTTTTATATAAATTTACCATACAAATGTTTTCTCCGAGGAGGAAATAGGCAGTCACCGTACACCACCTAGGGTGGAAGTACCAAAGATTATAAATTTGTTTTGAAAATTGACTTATTGGGATCACTTTCCTTTTCAGTGTTCTTTTCAAACGTTTCAGAATGTCTTGGAATATAAGCTATAAATACCTTTTTATAAGTACCTTTTTCGAAAAATAGTTTCAAAGAAAAGTTTCATGAAATATTAATTTCTCTAATTTTTATAATAACTATTTGGGCTGCAGGTGCAGCTGAATATTCGTTTCAGTTTTCTTGCTTGGCATATACAAATCTTGAGTTTAAAGTTTAATAATTTTACTCTAAGTACCTTAGGCTCTAGAGCGCTCGCAAACACACTTCATAATCATTTTTATAATTCATTGTAAATATAAAATTTAAAACTATATGCAAAACAAATTTTTCGGTGCTCAATACTATAGCAACTATTAAAATTTACATAATATAACGGCTTATGGCTATACATTTATATATATATATATATATATATATATATATTTATTTATTTATTTATACATACATATCATCACCCTAAAAATTCTTCACTTCTTTACACACTTTCACGTCTTTACAATCTTACACCATTCAACTCAATACATAAACACTTCTTTCGCATCAATCCCTTATTCATACATGTCCTTCTGTATGAAGTTATTCACCTCTTTACAAGTATATTGATTATTATTTAATTGTGTTTTATGAATTATAAAAGAAAAGAGATTGTAAACAGTGAATGGTTATACTTAAACGTTAAAGAAATTAATAGAAAATACAGTAGGCCTAAACTAAAACAAATACGTATGACAAATGCATAAAAATAAAGAATGCGGATTGGCGCATTTCTTTAACAAATCACTGCGCCACTCAATTAGTTTGGTTCGTTTACAGATTGCAACCAAAGTGGTTGAAAAGCAACAGCTCGAAAATGTAAATATACTTAAGATATATTTGTACGTAGCCTCGATTCTATTTTTTTGCCATTTTGAATAAAATTCTAGAAAACTCATCTCAAATATTGCATCAATTTTCGTTATATAATTTTTAAAGTCGACTCATATTTATAGAGGAGCATTTGTCCACGAAATAAATTAAGCTTAAGACATTTAAACATTTTATCAAATAACGCACATATTTGGTATCTGATTTTCAACAAATAAATACAACATATAGGTTTATGTACTACAACCACAAGTTATATACACAGACTTTTAACTTTTAATGTCACAAAATACACATACAGTGAGCGCAATAAGTATTCGTACAGTTAAAATCATGGATAAACACATTCAATATTTAAAGATAAATTAATCAACAAAAATTAAATTACAGTGCCAATAAAAAATAAAAATCGATGACACGTCAAACTAGCGCGCAAAAAGTATTCGTACACGTTAGTTTTTTTGTTTCAGCATCAGTTATTTTATAGACTCTCGCCGGATGGCACAAATAACAATAATATGGGACCGCCCCCGAACATATTATATGAAATTTTCCTTAAACCAATATCATTTACCAATGATCTGTGCAATATAAGAAGTAAAAGCAAAGAAACTAGTTAAACTGAAAGAAAATTTATTAATTCATTGAATAATTAGTGCATTTCATAAAGAAAGATTTCGAGTATCACACATAGACCGTATTACAAAGTGTAAAATAGAGTTAATAGCTTTCGTGAAACTAAAATATTGAAAAATAAAGACAGAAGTGGCCCGGTCACCAGAGTCAGTTGCCTTGATCGTCGGAAAACTGTAGGGAAAATTAAAAAAATTCCATAAATTATAGCACCAAAATTTACTGAAGAACTGTAAATTACCACTGAAATATATTTGTGTCTGTGTACTATCCGAAATGTACTACGATATACTGGGTATCATGGTCAATCTGCTCGAAGAAAATATTGAGATTACGAAGATAATTGAAAGAAGCGCTTGACGTATGTTAAAGAATTCATAAAATGACAATCTCTAGAATAATGTTATATATCCTTACGACTCAAAAAACAATAACTTTGGGCACTTAGGTAGAAAAACATAAACAGAATTTGACAAAATAAGCTTACTTCGGTTAGTAAAACACGGTGGCGGACATGTACTTGTATGGGGATGTATGAGTGTTGCTGGTATTGGAAAACTACACTCAATTGATGGAATTATGGATTATATAGTCTACATTATCATTATAAAATAATATTTCATTCATAACATGGAGAAAATGGGAGCCAAGAGAAATGTCATATTCATGCAAGACAATGATCCAAAACATAGCGCTTGGTACTCCAGATTGTGTATCCTTTTTAATACACCAAGCTATCTCAAATGCCTTCCGAATCATCAGAAATTAATAA
Organism: Nebria salina; assembly: GCA_944039245.1. NCBI lineage: Eukaryota > Metazoa > Arthropoda > Insecta > Coleoptera > Carabidae > Nebria > Nebria salina. The sequence continues at coordinate 4,972,987 of OX063277.1, forward strand.
AAATGAGCAATTATGGACTTAAGATGAAAACGAAATAAGAAAACAGCTAATTTCTAACAAAAACAATTTGAAAATTTAGCACCATGAAGAATGGGAAATCATTTCAATAATTTTTAAGCTTATTGGTAAATTTAATACCAAACAGACTCCTAACTATTATTAGAGCCAATAGATATCCAAAAAAATATAGGTTATCTGTGTAAAATTGAAAATATTATAACAATTTGTTACATGTACGAATACTTTTTGCGCGTTAATTGGGAAAGTGATATTGGTTTTTAATTTTTATTTCCACATTAATATTATTTTTGATGAATAGTTTTTGTAAATTAATTAAACATATGACTCCATATAACTCCACATATTTTATTTTTGATCTATCTTCGATAGTTTTATTATGAAAACTTGACCTGTACGAATACTTTTTGCGCTCACTGTATAAATAAAACAGACTTATAAATTTTACTTTTTCATTTTAATAACTATAGTAGTCAAGGCATTGCGAAAAAGTTGGGGTGCAAAGAGAGTTCAGAGACAAATAACAAACTGTTCCAATTGGTTGTATTTTCTTGTTTTCGTAAAGAAAAATATTAGCTAGATGATATAAAATATTCCATTTTATGAAACACATGGTTCGCATTAGTTCACATACGTCAATTTTGATTGACATTAATGAACCACTAAAGATTTAAAATTATCGAAAATGGAAATTTGATATTAGGATCTATGAATTAATTAATAAATTAAATTCAAATTAACTAGAAGATAAATAAGATGATAAATGATGTTTAAATGGATACTGCGTAAACAATTATATAACAGTCTTAAAATAAGAAGCATAAGCATACAACAAATTTGAAATATTAAATGAATAATTAAGTTCAAGATGAATAAATTGCAAACTTTTCTTAGATTTATTCTATCCATGTTTATATAGACACCATAATAAAATCAGCGTATGTAATTAGAAACGAGCTTTTTTAATGTTAATATTTACTCATGTTTAGCAAGAAGGTGAGGTATATAGATATGATGAAAAGCCTCACGGGCGTAGATGCTATTCTCATTCTGGGGGCGGTCCCGCCAACGAAATACTGCTATACTCAAGTTTGACCCACTGTCGCGGCCCAACCAGAAACATGAAGAGACACAGGCGTGAATGTCCTAGTGGGTTTGTGAGTACAGGTGCGTGGAACGAATCATTCCCGGCCGATTCACAAACATTGGTTCACACTCTGAAACCAAAATGAATTCACTATTATAGTTATTTGTACTAGCGAAGATTTGGAGAATAACTTTAATGCCTCACAATAATCCTATGGCAAATTTTATACTGAAATATTAGATTGCAGTTAATTTTAGCAATTGACTGAATACAAATATATAGACAGATCAATAATCAGGTTTTGTAGTAGTACGCCATTATATTACATTTGCACAACTTCGAAAAAAAAAAAAACATGATGAAAAATATTACAAAATATTACTGAATCAATAAATTTGTGATTGTGCTAAAAGTTTAAGAGACTTTAAGGGGTTATACTACCAAGGCGCACTGAAAAGTGAACTTCTATTTGTGAATTGTTTTCTCGATTACTAATCAATGAATTAAATTTAAATTTTGAGGCTTTATTATGTAATAAGAAATACAAATTTTTTAAAAATTAAAATTTACGGTACAAAATGGCATCGAGGCATTAGGAAATTAAATTGTCTATTGCAAATGTAATTATGTTTCAATCTTAAAAATCGTATGTACATCGATAGATAATCAATCCAAAAAGCTACAATTGAAATTTCAAGTAAATCCGATAAAAAGTGAGCGACCTACACTGCACGCCAATTTAAAAACGCGTTTTAAGATGAAGGCGTAGTTCGGAGTAGCACGTGGAATTGCTTGCTTTATTGTCATTATAACGGTAACTTGGGCGTCCTATGGCTTTATTTTTCATTTACTAGCGTCATCTATATATATTTCGAAGAATTATAACTGATTTATACCGTCAAAAACTACGAAAATATTTGTAATATACTTAAAATGCTGCGCGGAAAATAAGCTATAAAAATTGTTTTTCATAGCTTGCCTCCCAAAATAGTTTTTGATGATAATTTTAAAATATTTTATGCATGATATAGGCAAATAAAATAAAAAATGGAAAAATAAATTTCCTGCGTAGTATAACCCCTTAACAAACAACTTTCATGACGCTACATTTTTAAAACAATAAAACAATTCAAACTGGATGATGGATTATCTTTTTTAATAAACTTGCAATATTCAACAATTTTTAAACAATGTAACTATTACCGTCGAGTTAATAATCCTGCTATGTTTATTAACATTAAGGGTGTTATGCCCTCAAAATTTTAACTTTTAATATCAACTATTTTATATTCTTTGCTGACTTAGTATTTAGTTACTCTTTCATTTTATAAATCCGGATGTTTCGTGTTTCATTTCATAAATTAAATTGTATGAATTGTCATAAGATTCTCTTACCGATGAGAGTCGAATCCCTGAGAACTCGAAAACACTGAGTGGTAATTTTTATGCACGTGTAAAATTTTATAACCACGTATGCACCTATCTCGTTCATTTTTAATAATCATTCTGTACAAAACCTTCCAATGGAAAGGACATCATAAAACATATATACTACTACTACAATAAACTATCATATTATACATACACGATTTTGATAAATACCCGAAATATATATTCCTGTGTTCCTCTACAATTCTTGGGCACAACAAACTGGTGGGCAAGCGGTGGAATTCTTACAACGTATTCAGAATTCGGTGTATAAAATACTTTGTGTGAGAAAACCAAATTAAAAAAGAAAATATATTTCGGTGGTGTATCGATTACGGAATTTCAACATCGAAAAAGCAGCCATAGCCAAGCAGCCAAAGCCAAGCAGCCATAGCCAAGCAGCCATAGCCAAGCAGCCAAAGCCAAGCAGCCATAGTAAAGGTAGCAGAAACGAAGATCTTACCAGATAATCGACATTCAAAATCATGCAAATGATTTTAGTGTTTGTTTTTGTGTTTGTTTTCATTCTACAATCTCATATTATGCAAATATCAATTCTATTGTAGATCATAACTTGTAAATCATCCTAATCTATGAATTCACGATTTACTCGTTCTTTAAACATCCATATTTTTAAACAATCAAATTGGTTCAATTAATTCATTTAATAACTCATACTCAAATCAAGAACAACTGCTTGACCAATTTCATAATAGTAATATTGAATACCAAAGTGATAATATTCCAATAAATATAAATATGGCAAATCAATAAGGGTTAGAAACAGCTCTAAAATTCATACCCTTTCTAGAAGGTAAAAGTTTTGACGAACTAGCAATTTTTGAAAGAGCTTGTGAATTCGTTATCAATAATGTTTCTCCAGAAATACTTCCCATTGTAACTAAGGGAATCCTCACAAAATTAAAAGGTAAAGCCTTCAGTTTAATTAAATTTCGAGAAATAAATACTTGGGCTGAATTAAAAAATATCTTAAATGATGGAATTCGTAGTCAAAGAACTTTGAGCGATGTTCAACTCGAATTTAACAAATGTGTACAAGGACAGAATGAATCTGTAGCCGAATACACATCGCGATTAGAAAATTTGTATCACCAAATGTTAGATATTTTGTGTAAAAACAAAACAGACGCGCAATGCGCAACTGTCCGACAAATTTTAAAAGAACAAACTTTAACTCAATATACCGAAGGTTTTCGGTACCCTCTTAAAATATATGTAAGATCTCGAACATATGAAACTTTTGAGGATTGTACCTCAAGAGCCCTTGAAGAAGAAAGAATATTAAAATCGGATCAAAATCAATCAAAAAATTATTATTTAAATCCGGCTAATAAATTTCATTATGCTAATTCAAAAAAACCTAATTATTTTAACCAGAATCGTACCCGATATGGTACTCCAGTAAACAATTATCCATCGACATCCAAAGAAATTAAAAGAGAACCGAATGTGTTAATATGTCGATATTGCAAAATTCCAGGTCATTCCATTGAGGAATGTTATAAAAGAAAACGAGCAAATGAACGCAATAACTTTAAGCCTCATTTTGCAAATAAAAACCAATACACATCTCAAAATCGAATAACAGACTCTCAAGTCCCAGAAAACTCTATTAAAAACCTGAAAATTGTAAAACCATTAATTCATCAAATTAGAGAGTTAAATAATGATCATTTAACCGTCCAAAGCAAAGCTTCTGATAATAGCCTTTTCGAATTATTAGTAGATACGGGTTCCGAAGTAAACATATTAAAAGTAACTAACATAAATGAAAATTTGATATATGATCCTAAGCGAATTATGCTTTTATCCGGCATAAATGAAAATCCAATAACTACCCTTGGAGCAATTTCTATTATCCTAGACGATGATTCAGAACCTACTGAATTTCAATTGGTTCCATCTTCCTTCCCTATCGCGAAAGACGGAATTCTTGGTAAACCATACCTGGTTAAAAACAATGCCAATATAAACCTAGCTCAGCAAACCTTAGAAATAAATTCCGCAGCTTGTTTAATTAACTCCAAGACATCCAATCCCATAATACTTACTCCTAGAAGTGAGACAGTTATCGCTGTAAACGTTAGTTCATTAAATACTGATAACCACTATCTAGTAACAAGCGCGATGCATATAAAAAGTGCTATCGTTAGCAATTCTTTAAATATAATCCAAAACGGACAAATTAAATTTCCAATTTTAAACCCTACACAAGAATCAATAAATTTGACTCAAAATGAAATCAATAAAATTGAATTTAATTTGCTTAAACCCCATGAAATCATAACAATAATTTCTGATGACACACATCAAAATTCAACATCTTGTTTTACAACTCGAAACATTACCAACAATCGCGTTAAATTAATAACGGAGTCAATCCGCTTTGATCATATGAATATTGAAGAAAAAGAATCTATATTAAATATGTGTAAAGAATATTCTGAAATATTTCATTTTCCGGGTGAACCATTGACTAGCACAGACGTCGTGCAACATGAAATAAATACCTTTGAAAATACAGCTCCAATAAATATTAGACCTTACCGTCTACCGGAATCACAAAAGGTTGAAATACAAAACCAAATCAATCAGATGGAAAACGACGGAATAATTATTAAAAGTACTTCCCCTTATAACGCACCACTTTTAGTAGTTCCTAAAGAAATTGATGCGCCGGGAAAAAGAAAATATCGTGTTGTAGTTGATTTTCGTAAATTGAACGACATTACAATTGGCACTTCATTCCCAATTCCTAATATTTCCGAAATCCTAGACCAACTCGGAAACTCCAAATATTTTACGACACTTGATTTAGCTTCGGGATATCATCAAGTTAGAATGTCACCTAATGACCAACAAAAAACTGCATTTTCCACGTCCACGGGACACTATGAATTTTTGAGAATGCCCTTTGGGTTGAAGGGGGCCCCTAGCACTTTTCAACGGTTGATGAATACAGCATTAACGGGATTACAAGGCACAAAATGTTTCGTCTATCTTGACGATATTGTCGTTTATGGGTCAAATTTAAAAGATCACAATAAAAAATTACGGGACGTATTTGATTGCATTAAAAGAAACAATCTTAAATTGCAAATGGATAAATGCGAATTTTTGCACAAGGAAGTAAATTATTTGGGTCACCTTATCACAGAATCGAGAATAAAACCTGAACCTTCAAAATTCCAAGCTGTCCTGGATTTTAAGATTCCTGAAACTCCTACACAAATAAAATCCTTTTTGGGACTTTGCGGATATTATCGGAAATTTATTAATAATTTTAGCGAAATAGCTAAACCCCTTACAGATCTGTTGAAAAAAGATAAATGGATAAGTTGGAATGCGTTACATCAAGAATCATTTGATACATTAAAAGAAAAATTAACAAATGCACCCCTTTTGCAATATCCAGATTTCACCCAGCCATTTATAGTAACAACAGATGCATCAAAGAAAGCAATTGGTGCTATTTTGTCACAAGGCAAAGTCGGTCAGGATTTGCCCATATCCTACGCAAGTAGAACCCTTAATATGGCGGAAACAAATTACAGTCCTAGTGAAAAAGAACTCCTAGCTATTGTCTGGGCAATTAACCCCTTTCGACCTTATTTATATGGACGTAAATTTTTAATAGTAACCGATCATAAACCTTTAACTTGGATTTGTAATTTAAAGGACCCGGGTTCACGATTAATAAGATGGCGGATTAAATTAGAGGAATATGACTATGAGATAGTACATAAAGCGGGTAAAATAAATACTAATGCGGATGCCTTGAGTAGAATGTATAAAATCGAAACAAAAACAGAAGACCTTAAAATTTTTGATAGCCCTAAAGGATCTACCCTTATTCAATGTATCTCTCGCGATGCAAAAATGCAAGCTGGTTTAGCTCTAGAGACTGTCAGACGATATCCGGACATCAAACAAAAGATTAAAAAAAATTCTTAAAGCCAACCCTGACAATGAGATTGTTAGCATTAAACATGATGACTTTAACTTTTTATTCTTGATAACAAAAGATAAGCATTTTCAACAGTCAACATTAGAATCATTTACCTCCGCAACTAAAACTTTAAAATTATTTTGCAACATGCAAGATATTTCTGAATTACATATTCCAAAACTCGGTTGTGGAATCGATAATTTGAATTGGAAAGAGATTAAACCTCTAATAAAAGTTATCTTTGAAGATACGGATATGAAATTAATATTTCATGAATTAAATAACCTCAGCGAGGAGGAAAAAGAAAAATTATTTTATGATAATCATAATACAGCAATCGGTGGTCATATCGGATCAAAACGAATGTACAAACGCCTTAGGAAACAATATACCTGGCCCTATATGAAGAAAGAAATAGAAACATACATAAAAAATTGCCCTGCATGCCAAAGAAATAAAACGCGTAATCGCAAAATTCGAAATCCTATGATTATCACAACCACTTCCCAATATGCTTTCGAAAGATTATATTTAGACATTGTAGGACCTCTCCCTAAATCATCCACAGAAAATCAATATATTCTTACTATGCAAGATGATTTAACCAAATACTCATTAGCAGTACCAATAAAAAATCAAACAGCCGAGACTGTAGCTAAAAGTTTTGTTGATCATATGATTTGTCAATTTGGAACACCTGAGTCGATTCTTACCGATCAAGGAACTAATTTTATGAGCAAAATATTTTCTGAAACATGCAAATTACTAAAAATAAAAAAATTCAAAAGTACACCCTATCATCCAGAAAGTAATGGTTGTCTGGAGCGTTCTCACCGTACGTTAATTGAATATCTAAGAAATTTTGTGGACAAAGATCAATTAAATTGGGATACGCTAATCCCACTAGCAATGTTCACATATAATACATCGGTTCATGCAAGTACTCAGTTTACACCTTTTAAATTAGTATTCGGACGCGAAGCTAGTTTACTCTATACAAATATTAATAGTGACGAATCTAGAAATTATAACTTCCAAGATTATCAAGATCAACTTCGCGAAAATCTCAGAATAGTAAATAAAAACGCTCGCAAAAATTTAATTGCTAGCAAAGAAAATTCAAAGGTTCGCTTCGACAACACTGTGTATCATGAGAATATCCATGTCCATGATAAAGTTCTTTTAAAGAACCAATTAGCTAAAAATAAATTAGAAAGCCACTGGCTAGGCCCTTTTATTGTTCTAGAAGTTTTAAATGACGAGGAGAATATTATCATAGAAAGAAATAAGAAACCATATAAACTTCATAAAAATCAAGTTCGAATTTTTAATGAATAATTATGATTTATTTACAGATTACTTCTTTCTACTTTCTATATCACATTTGGCCAATACAATGACAAAAATTTTTCCAATCAACCAGGTATCTATTTTGAATCGGTAGGTCAAGTGCGCTTAACTTCAAAAACTTGGAATCTTGTTTCTTATATAGATCTAAACAATTTTTACAATCGTCTAACAACTATCAATCTGTATTACGAGCAAGTTGTAAAAACATGCGACCTTGTGAAACATGACCCTGCAATGCAATTATGTAAAAATTTCTTTGACTTCACAAAACCATCTTTAACACGAATAAAAAATAAACGTAATCACTTAATCGGGCTAATTGGTGATGAAAAACCTAATAGAGAAAAACGAGGATTACTCAACATAGTGGGAAAACTTTCTAAAACCTTATTTGGAACCTTAGATTCCGATGATGAAAAATATTATTCAGAAAAAATTGATCTCTTTACTAAAAACGAAGAAAGCCTTTTGTCACTAGCTAAAGAACAAATTAAAATTGTTAAGTCTTCACTAATTTCCTTTAACAATACAATAAGTAATTCAAATAGAAATGAACAACTTTTAATACGAGATATGACAAAATTACAAACGGTAATACAAAAATTACAAACCGATGATATCATTGAAAAGGAACAATATGTTTTAGTTCCAAATATCGCCTCATTTAACTATTTACTTCAAGACTTTGAAATCGAAGCTGAAACTTTAGTTGATGCCATATTATTTTCAAAACTAGGAATTGTTCACCCACGCATTTTATCACCTGAGTTATTATCAAACGAATTAAAAACAATCCAAACTTATTTACCTATAGGTTGTGAACTACCAACAGGAGTTCATTTATCTGATATTCATGAATTATTGAATTTTGTAAATATTAATGTTTATTTAAACAATAACAAATTAGTTTATATCTTAGAAATACCTTTAGTAAATAATCGCATATTCAATGCGTTCTATATAATACCTTTACCTATTCACATAGCTAATAATACATATATGTTTATTGAAAATAGTAATAAATTTATATTGATTGAAGAAAATAAACAAAGATTTTCACATATCTCTGAATTCAAATTCAGATCATGTAAAATTACACCAAATTTTAGAATTTGTCCATCAAATCAACCTCTGTATTCGACATATGTATCACAAAGTTGCGAAATGAAATTGTTTAATCGAGATGAAACAAATTTAGAAACATGTAATAAAAGAATTGTTAATCTTTATCAGAATTTGTGGCATCCACTATTTAGACCAAATCATTGGTTATATGTTTTAATAAAACCAGAGCATGTCATTATAAAATGTAAGAACTTCACCAATTTTGAATATACATTATCAAATAATGGATTATTTTCTCTGATACAAAATTGTAAAGCAATAACTCCTGAACTGGAATTAAATAGTAATAAAAACTATGTCTCGTCAGTTAATCTAGATTTTGTACCTGTACTAAACCTGACTCATATGCCAACAATTCAATCAATGGAAAAATTATCATTCATCTTGAATGCTAGCAAAAAAGCTTCTACACAGAGTTTAATTATAAATGATTTCCATGATCTAAATTCTATTGGTGAAAGTGTCAAAGAATTAGAAAAGCTATATGATGTTACAAAAGCTCAATTAGAGACTAATGTTTTTTCTAATAATAATTTGTTTTATATTATATTCATAACTACAGCATTAATTATAATATTTGTATATTTAGTGTTTAAGCAAATTTTGTCAACTATAGTTAAACGTAAGAAAAATTCCAAACCAATTGTAAACCCTCAAGGTGTTATCGAGCTTTCGCGTTTATCAAAATCAGAAACCGATCTAATAACAGCGTCAAAAAGTTCAAATTTAAGCACTCGTCAACTATCTTAAGCGTTGATACTCAAATTTACTTATCATATCAACCCTTTTTCCTAGGAGGGAGGTGTTATGCCCTCAAAATTTTAACTTTTAATATCAACTATTTTATATTCTTTGCTGACTTAGTATTTAGTTACTCTTTCATTTTATAAATCCGGATGTTTCGTGTTTCATTTCATAAATTAAATTGTATGAATTGTCATAAGATTCTCTTACCGATGAGAGTCGAATCCCTGAGAACTCGAAAACACTAAGTGGTAATTTTTATGCACGTGTAAAATTTTATAACCACGTATGCACCTATCTCGTTCATTTTTAATAATCATTCTGTACAAAACCTTCCAATGGAAAGGACATCATAAAACATATATACTACTACTACAATAAACTATCATATTATACATACACGATTTTGATAAATACCCGAAATATATATTCCTGTGTTCCTCTACAATTCTTGGGCACAACAAGGGGTTAGGCCACCAGAGAATCAAAAAATTTGAATTGTTTTTTGTCTTAAATGATACTTAAAGATGTAAGGCACAATTCAAATTATTCTCGAGAAAATGTTCTTTACGTTGTATTTTGAAGCACATATTAGGCGACTATCAGCGCGCTCCTATATTCAAGCATTCAACCAGAAACTACAACTTTATTTTTAAACGCGTTTTTCTCGAAATCGTTTTTTGGAAACTGGGCGAAAACAGTACGCTTATACAAGTCCATCAATAGACATGAATCTTTTACCGTCTTAATGAATAGACAGTTTTCTATCGAACATCGTAAGATTTTTTGTTTTTATTGTTGAAAGTTTTTTTTTAATAACAAATTTATAAGCAGTATTTATCTGAAAATGGCACTCTTCTTTTGATTCGCGTGTCATGTCTACAAAAATCAATATTTTTAAATTCGGCTACGTAATACGAGAGCTTATTTCTTCCAGATTTATAATTTGTTGTCGTTTTTGTCCCAGATCAATTAGTGGCTGCTCAATCCTTTCGCCCGTTTAGTGCTACTTCTTTCATAGGTTATACGGCACTAGCATATATTTAGTGATGAAAAGAATTCGTAATGTAGTCAAATACATGTTTAATAAAGACATCCCAACAATTTTTATACAAGATGTAGATATTCTTCAAAGGAATCTGAAATAAGACGTTTTTATGTCTAGCTTTAGAGTGGCCTAGCTCCTAAAGTTGTAAGTAAGTTTTAGAATGTCAATTCAACTATCTTTTTACTTTCTTATAAGCAGTATAAGTAAGTATTGTAATCATGAAAAATTTCGAACTCGAGATTTTAACGGAAATATACGTATTGACCTTCCTTGAATCGATTCCGACTATTTTTGGTATGACGTCCATCTGTGTGTGTGTGTGTGTGTGTGTGTGTGTGTGTGTGTGTGTGTGTGTGTGTGTGTGTGTATGTGAGCGCTCTACAGCCCAAACGGCTAAAGGGAAAATTATGAAATTTTAAACCTAAGATTTGTATGTGCCTGGCACGAAAACCTCCAATTTTTTGAAAACCGTATCCCGACCGGAAGTGCATGTTTACTCCAGTCATTTTTCGCAGTTTGTGCAATTACTCAAAAACGGTTGCAGTTACAGAAAAATTGTTACGGTAAAAATTATAGATATTAGCATTTTATACAACTTTTATTTGAAACTTTTTTTCTCAACCGGTTCCGGAAACAAGAAAATGGCTCTAGAAACTTATTCATATTACATTTAATTTTACATAAATCGTATCATCTGCGCCTGTCAATTGTTTATCAAAAAAAACAAAACAGTGTTCCAAAGGTCAGAACAAATATTATAAATTAGAAAAATAATGAAACTACGATATGGTTTAACCCATATGAGGATAAGAAAGTTCGGTGCATGACACTGCAGATATTTTTTTTTGAACAATTAATTTTTAGACCCTAAAAAACAGATTATTGCAAAGAGGGATTGGTCAACGGATAAGCAGCGAATTTATGTTGTTAACGTTTCGGTCGAGATTCACCCTTCATAAGAGCAAATGGAGCAATATTAAATTGCGAGTTCTATTGAATTTTTACAATATTATATACTTGCGAGATTTCATAATTTGATTTACATATAAAACTTCTTTATAATATCATATTATATAAAATAGTGTAGAGTATTTTATTTTACACTTAAAATTTTGAAAATATTATATTGTCAAAAAAATAAGCCATATAGTATTTTTATAAAAAAATTTTTTTTATTGTAAATCACAATATTAAAATTTTCTAATTTATAATATTGTCTAAATTCAAATGTACTCATCATTTATATGTGTTCCACTTGATCTGTTGAAGGTCGAATGCCAACCTAAATGTTAGCAAACCAAGTGAAAGAGTGAAATTTCATGGAACTTTAATGTAATTATACAAATAAACGGTAATGTTCTATATTAATGGGATTGTTTTGCTAGTAGGGCTGTTTCAGGTAAATCGATATCACTCGGTTTGGTGTATCTATGTTCCAAATATTCGCAATGATATTCTACTTACGGACAATCGAGCTCTGTAACTAGCTTCATATCGGTCCAAATCATTAAATATATTTTATTCTTTTGCCGCACAATTGTAATAGACGGTACAATAGATTAGTTCTTGTAGCATTAAATTATTCTATCCGCTATAATCTGTCATTTAGTAGTCAAAATCATTTAAGTTTTTAATAGATATTTGTGTCAATGATGGTTTGATTGATTATTTGAAAGCTTTAAATATAGAGTTTATTAATACATATATTGTATGTTTTAAAATTTACTGTGTTTAAAATTATATTATAAAATGCATCAGGGATAAATAAGTAAGCTTATAATAGATGAGTGCTCTATGAAACTATTTAATCAACAGCCTATAAAAGCAATATCGCCGATAAATTTCAGTATAGTCTTTTTAAAGCAATTACCAAAATTAATATTCCATTCGGAAATTTATAAAATAATTTAAATTAGATTTGTATTTCAATTTAAAATACATGAAAGTATTATCAATATAATCAATTTCATTTGGTAAATCTAAAAGGTGTAATTAATACTATAATTTCTAGATTCCACGAATATATGCCAGGTAAATACCCAATCAAAGTAATTCATTTGTTCAAGTTTGACATCCATTTAATGGCACGGGACAACACAGTCGATGAGTGATAAGCAAAGAAGAATGAAATCCATGCAAAAAAGAAAAATCTGCTGTCTTACAGGTAAATTGACCAAAATTAACATGTAATATTTGTAAATACTACAATTTCTTTAAATATACAATTTTTATCATAATTCGTTGACACGCTACATGAGTGATAGAAGAAAAGCGTAGCATTAAAATATGTCATAAATTTTAAATTCAAATATGTTGGGATTTTATATATATATATATATATATATATATATATATATATATATATATATATATATATATATATATATATCCGACGATGCAAAGAATGTATTGTAGTAAAATGCTTGGTGATGAATTTCTACTGACGCCTTTTAATATTTCATAAGAATTCTTTGGGTTTCATTGTGCTAGCTTTACTGAAGTTAATAGCAGAGTTATTCCATCCGCTCGATATGTATGTATGGGTAGAGAATCCCGACTATGTCAAAACTCTCATTATAAGTTAAAAATATATTTAGAAAAACCAACAAATATATCGCTACAATTATTTCTACTCGACGATAATTGAAATAAGAGACGCTTGGTAATAAGGAAAAAGAATAAAATCTTGGTTTCCCAGCACAATTATACTAACATAAAAGCAATTAAGTCCGTAAATAACAATAAGATAACGCAGAATGTTAAGATAATCATGAAGGATTCATTGCTAAAAACTAAAACAAAATAAACTAAAAGAAAACTGCGCTTCTGAATATAAATGAAATCGTTAGCACAATTGTTTTTTGCATCCCATTTATAATTTTAATACATTAAATGAAGATCAAATGAACATACCACATATTAAAAATATTTATTTCGTTAAACCGGACATTGTGTAAGCAAAATAATTCTAAAATTTTGGGTAACTACTAAAATTGCCTTGTTTCTCGGAAAAACAATCCATGTGACATTTATTGGTTGAAGGCGATAAATATATTAGAGAAATTGATTTAAATAATGTATTGAGTTTTACTAAATATTCTTTTATTCAGTTAGTAAGTAGTTTCACCATACAGTCGCATCTTCAGACTATCTGATAGTCTGAAGATGCCACTGCAAAACTCAATAATAAAATTTTTAGTAAAACTTAATAAACTTTTTAAATCAATTTCACCATTATCATTATGGAGTTTTACAAAGTAAAGGCCAACGCCATCCAAGATTCCTATAAATATATGCAAATTAATCCGGCTATTTTTAAACGAAATAAGAATTGCAAATCCAAATAATAACTTATTTGCTACAATGTTAGCATTTTATGCAAACTAATGAGAACCTCTAAAAAGTAGTATTATTTTTTTTTCGTCTATTGTGGAGTCAACTTTTAATCACATAGCAAATCTTTTTTGAGCAACGGCAATATGCAGTTTTGAATATTAAGTCCATATTTAAGAACAATATTGTTTAATTGTTGGAAAAAAAAAACTTTCGATTTTTAAGCCTAATTTATAAGCTACATATATTTAAATATAATAGAAATATATGAATCTTTTTAAATACAGAAATTCACTAGATGCAATATCTATATATTTGGTACATATGTATTAATTTAAAAAATTGAAGACAGCACGGAAGATATATATTCTTGCATTTTGTTCATAACTCATTGACGCAAATAAAACAAAGTTAATGAATTATTAATTCTTAATAAATGAACCATAACAATGGTTTGGTTTCATTTATTTTGTAGTCATGCGATATGTTTTAAACCAGGGAGGAAGCTAATAGAAAATCATATCTTACACATATAGTAGGATTCACGGGACTTGAACATTCTTTACATTCCTTAGTCAGTTATAAGTAACGACATAAAAATAATAAGATGTCTTTTATAATATGTGTGATGGTGTCGTTTAAAGCTTAAAGACGTACATCTTTACTTAACGCAGACGTCGTATTAATAATAACAAACGCAACCACGTTTATATTCCATCATATTTCGTCATACTTCGTATATTATTGTTTTCATGTCACATTATTGTTACACATTGTTAAAACGGGCAAAAACATGATTTTGAGTAGTTCAGCGTTATTTTAAGAAGAGAAACACAGAATTGAACTATTATTTTCCTTGATTTTATTTAAATTTGCTCCGTTTAAAAGTGTTGTATAAACGAAGTAGGTGATTCATGCCAAAAAAATGTCCAAGTTCCGTGAATCCGACTATACTTATGTACTTGTAAATGATTTGAATACGTATGAATACTTAATATTACTTTACAATCTATTATATTTGAATTTGAACTCCAATCAGAAGAAAATTATTATTATTACGTGTGCCGCTATATTTTATTGTGTGATGCCATTGTGCGTAGTCGATAGTGACCGTGATTAGCGTACCTAACTAACCAGTCTCCCTATATTTATGTGTGGTTCAAAATAGGGCAGAGTAACCGGAGTAACCTGTCGACGTACAATTTTAACAAAGTAAATTACAGGTGATTCGACCTAGGCTGATTTTGAACTAGAGAAACTTCATAGTTACTGTGAGGGTCAAGTGTTAGGCTTTAGAAGCAACATACGCAGTAGTGTGTGTATGTGTGTGTAAGTATATGTGTATGTGGCAGTATTTGTTTGTGCGTGTGTTTGAGCTTTCTACAGCCTAGACGGATGAAGGTGAAAATATGAAACTTAAGATTTCTTTATGTCTGGGCAAAAAACTTCCTATTTTTGAAAACAATATTCAAACCTGAAGTGCATATTTACTCAAGTCATTTTTGCGGTTTCCGCAATTACTCAAAAATGGTGGCACTTACAGAAAAATTATATATATTAACGTTATGTAAAATTTTGTTTAAAACTTTTTTTCAAAAACGGTATCGAAAACAAGAAAATGGCTATTGAAATTTGTTATTTATCATAATTATTTTCACATAAATCGTATCTACTGTGCTTGTCAATTATTTAGTAAAATATTATAAATTAAAAAAATAGTAAAAATAAGATATTATCTAACCAAAATGCGCATAAGAAAGTTCAGTGCAAGCCACTGCAGATGTTTTATTTAGTTTTAAAATTACATCCAAGTTTTATCAATGGTTGAAGTCCATAATAGCCGAATAACATTGCGGATTCAAGTATTTGTGCAGCATGAGCTGTACTAGATTAATCAGATGCTAACAGACCCATTGGGTATACATCAATCCACACATATAAAGCATTTTGATCGTTCTAGTAATGAAAACTTACTATACAATAGAGGTAATATTGTATCTATGTTTACATTGATTCCTAGCTCCAACCATTGTGTTTCCGTAATTGCCTCCAATAATAGCAATTGTTTAAAATTTATTATTGGACTGATATTCAAACTATTTGATACATGCTCTTACAACCAGCAAATTTATTTCTGGACAAGCATTTAAATCATAGGGTCACGGGAGTGATCTAGCCATTAACATTGAAACACCGAATAACTTAAGACATGCGATGCATAGGTTGTTGATTGTAGGAATGCGTTTTTTGTTTTGTAATATTATGCCTGTCAGTTGTTCAACATAAAAAGCAAAATAAACTCAAACATTTTAAAATTATCAAAATTTCCAAAAAAAATTATATTATCGAAATTTTCTAAATTTAAAATAGTTTCAAAATTTTCATTAATTTCAATAATTTCAACATTTTTTAAATCTTATGATCTAACCAAAAATGCGTATCAACAATTACAGTGTCAGACACGACAGACATTTAATTTCGTTTCAAGTAGCTAAGGGTTAATTATTTATATATGATTCACCTCTTGCATTGGAAGCTACTACAGAAAATTGATAGTCGCACATTTAAATACACTGTTGTAATTAAAAAATTCAAATACTTCATGTATCACTTACGTATAAACGACAAATGTCAAGGTCACTTGGTGCGCGCCGTTTTCTCAATAAAAACAATTAATGTGATAAAGACGAATAGTAGAATCAAAATACAGCAAATGCCGACAACAAGCATATGTGGGCCGTTGATATCCTGGTAACTCAAGGAACATTTAATGCACGGTCACTGTGGCAAATTCGGACTGTGGCGATAACGATATGCGATTCGCGATACACCATCTGACCAAAATGAATATTATGTGGTGTGCTGTGCTTTGCCTGAGAAATCAACTAAACGCGCGCCGAATTGGTCATGGATTAGGGTAGGAGTGCGAATCGAACACACCACTCCTGAAATGAGATTTTGATATAGAGGGGGTCAGTGGTGACGTGATACATTCCAAGCAAGGGACACATGGGACAACCCACCGTCCTTGCTAAACAATAAACATATTGCTAATTTAAAGCAACTTAAATTATAACATTAATTCAATCTTTATTTCGGCTATGATACATCTATCGCTTTCGTCATCATTTTTGTAAATAGAAGCAAGAAACTAAAGGCAACGGACGATACTTATATTGCAGCATCACACATCGATCTATTACAGGTTCCTTAATGCTTAACCAGAATTAATAAAACGCTTTATAGCTTTAAAGATAGAGAAATAATCCATCATAATATTAAACTTCCACTATGAAACCTCATTTATTATAAGAAACAGCAAACATACTTTTATTAAACGTGTCTGAATTAATTACGTCTAGTGCACTAATTATGATACTTAAAACAATACATTGCTCTTTGGTGTTTTGATGTTTAAATTAGGCGAAAATGATATTGAAGATGTAGTAGCAATGCTATTTAGTTGTGCACCTTCTGTATTAGAGGTGATGAAATTATTTTATTGCTAGAAGATGGTGAATTAACCGGAATGGCAAATGTGGATGTTGATGGCATATTTAGTTCATCAATATTGTATGGTATAGAAACTGCGAAATGAGTTAAACGACGCCTAGATTCGTTTATGAATGCATTTTTATGAAAATGCTGTTCTCAAATTCGCTTGCCCTTCATCTGATGCTCTTCCAAATCAAATAATTAGGCATTTCCTATAATAATACCTATATCTGGTAGTTAAAACATTATTGTAACTTATAATTTTGGAATTATTAGTAGAAATATCATCAATTTGAGAAATATTATATACCAATCAAATAAGAAAATATGGATGAACTCCACATAAATAACGAGCTATCAAATTTCATTGCCAAAAATAATTAAACTGTAATATCTTATCATTATCAATAAATAATATCAAAATTTTATTTTGAATATGCTATTTATATTGTAAAATTCAGTCGATCAAGTTTTAATGAAATATAACAGCACTACTATTTTGATTATTAAGACGAAACAAACCAAAGCGAATAGAATCCCGTTATTAGTATTTAAAAGATTTTAATAAATGAACTTGAATTGAAAATAGGGACTTCAACGTAACGTATTTTCTATTTAAAAAAAATTAAACAACATACCCGAATTTAGAATCCACTGACATAAACGTTGTGGTTCCCTAACTGGAAATCTGAACATTTTCAAATTTGGAAACTCTTTCTGTCTTTTTTTACAATTCACAAACTCACAAATATTACCCGGCATGGTGAATGGAGTCAAGTAAATTTGTTGGATATCAAATTTAAAGGAATAGAAAGTATAAATGATTAACAATACAAAATAAAATAAACAATCGGTAACAATATATAGGAGTCACTTTTAGAAAAGATAACGAAATGCACAAAAATGAAGAGAACAATCACTATTGAAACTGCTCCCGACTTCACGGGTAGCAAGGCAAGACAAATTTAAAAATATCTATATGCAACTAGGGTTTCACGAAATTCTTGTTCTTGTCTTGTTTTGTTTCTTGCATAAAAGCAAGACAAGACGAGACAAGACTTATCAGTGACAAAACAAGACAAGACTTGTAGGGCTATTCTGAGTCTCTCAATCAAAAATATTGAGTTGACATCTTATCTATCAATGACGTCACATTAATGAATGCGCATTTGAAATCTTTAGGGAATTTCGTGATCTAAAGTTCTCATTTTTTCTGTTTATGTTACCACGTCTTGTACTGGTAATTACGTGCTATTTTCCACATTTTATAATTTCTATTAAAATTTGTGTTTTAATTGCTGTTGTTATTTGGTAAGTATGTTTTACTTATTGTATTTGTGTTGAACTATTCATTTGATAAATTTGTTGATTATTGTTAAAGATTTGTGTTTCTTATAGAAAAGCAGTATGTGAATAATCACACGATATTACTTCTGCGTACCATACCGCAACAATATGTTTTATTTTTTGTTTAGTTCGTGAGAAAATGGAAGGAAAGCGAAAAATGACGACCAAAGTCACGGTTGAGCAGAAGGAGAGGCTAACCAATTTCATGTAATTGAACAGTGCTTTTGCTAGAGGCAAACTTTCGGGAATAGAAGGAAAGTCAAAATTCTCCAGCGAGCATCACAAATCTTAAAAATATTAAATTTAGTTTTCAATTATTGTACATTTAGTATTAATATTTATTAAATAAAAACATACTATTTGGACATTCAAACTGTGGTAACCTTTCTATTTACAAACGCATCTTCGTTTTGTGCTTCTGTCGGTTTTACAATTGCAATATGTGTGCCATCAACTATTCCAACTGTATTATAGACATGAAATGTGGCTTCAAAGCTAAATAGAATTTTGATTAAATGCATAGACAGACAAGCGTAATTAAAAAAAAACCTGTTCTTCAATTCCTCGCGTTCTGCGTCATTTCTGGGGAAATGTATCCAAGTTTTCATACAATGCCTTACTAATGCCGTAGACACCTCTTTCAAACACCTACTGACCATTGGCTGGCTCATAGAGGCTAACAAATTATTTCCTATACCCCTCTGATAGCTGCCAACGCCAAACAAATTCAATGCTGCTAAAATCTAAAAAAAAAGATGATTTATACAGTAATAAAACATTTTAAGTATATATAAATATATCGAACTCACTCGTAAATGGTTCGGAATTCTTGTTGGATTTATACCAGCTCCTTGTTGCATGTGAGGGCTTAATGTATCAAATACATAAATACATGCCTTCTTATTCAAACGATAATTACTGATAAATTCTTTATCACTAACCGAAAAAGGATCTTGGATGTCTCGTACGTGTCTTCTAAACAAACGATCTTCTTCTATCCGTTCTTCCTCTTCTAAATCTTCGAGAACCCGAATTTCTTCATATACTAAAGCCATTATTATTAACAAGTTATAATACAAAAAACGATTGAAGAATTTGTTTCTTTAGAAAAATCTGCAAAAAACGTGTGGTTATTAATGCTGCATAAAACAGCGGAACAAATAAATAATATATTAAAAAGATTAAAATTTATTTTTCGAAAAATCTCTGCAAAAACACAAAAGTGATTATTACTGCTGCAACAAAATATAAGAAAACGATTAAGATTTTTAAGAGTAATGTCTGCAAAAAATATGTGAGGTTATTAATGCAGTATAAAATAGCGGAAAAACCAACTATTTAAAAATAAACGTCAAAACCTCAAACAGTTTTTTAAATCTCACCATCTCTTGAGCATGCGAGATGTATTGCCCGCAAATTGAGATTTATTTGAAATCCATGACGTCATGACTTGTGTACAAAACGTTGCCAATAGATGGCCATAGCGTTTTTGAGCGAGATTTTGGACCCAGAATAGCTCTAAAGAAGTAAGTTAAGCAAGAACAAGATTTCTTGCTAGGTATTTGCAAGAAATCTTGCTATATAATTTTTACACAACATTTTTCTAATTATCATTGAACGTTTATTTAAATATGATAACAAATAAAATCGTATTTTTATATTATTATATAAATTTTAATCAAACAATATAAGTGAGGCAAGATTATCAACACAAGTATATACAGTTTAGTAAACATCTTTAATTACAATAAAATTATGAATATAGATAAGAGTATAAATAAGCAATGTGATTATTTAGAAAGTAAATGTTTACACGCTGAATATTATAAGGTAAAATATGCAGAAGTGTAGTAAATACTATATAAATTTTAAGGTGTAGCAATAGTAATATTGTTCATCCAAGAGTTTAAGCATAAGAGAGACCTAACTGACTCTGCATTTAAGCGATATCTCTGTTTTGTGATAGCTAGGGAGGCTTTAGAAAATAATTTTTCAGATGGTACGGATGTAGCCATTGTACTTAAAACATCTTTTGCCAATTGCGCTAAACATGGATAAGTTTTGTCGTGTTTCCACCACCAATCGAGAATATCTGTGTGTTCATATTCCCTTCCTCTAGCAAAATATTGATTTATTTCTTTGGTCCATGGTTCTGCAAATGTAGACGCGCTATCTATGCTACGACGAAATAACGCAGTTAAATCTAAATCGTACTTATCTCCATCAGAAGATTTCGTTGGTATATTTGTAGCTGAGCTAACTTTAGCATTGATTTCTATTAAATAATGACTTTTATACCATTGTTTAAATGTATTAAGAGTGTAAGAGGGTGACTGGTGTGGTCACTTGTCCTCTTATATACTCGGATTCTTGCCAAATAGACGTTTAGGGTAAGGATGAGAAAGGGGTGGTCACTAGACTACCACGGTGTCGATATAACGTAGTTGGTTATTATTAAGAGTCCATCATACAATGCGGTGGAACAACTGCCTGTCGTTGTCCACATAGAGTTCTTATACAGTCGGTCAAACTGCTGACATAACAATATGCGATATATTGTTATTTATACATTGCGGTAGCTTGACCCAGTAACTTCACGGAAGGTGATGTAACTATGCTGTCTCAGCATACTAGCATTTGCAATGCTTACAAGAGACATAGTTTCTAATTTTTTTCCTCAAGCAGTCTTTTTTATTAAATTGCTTCTTTCGCTGTTCCGTTGTTTCTTTCAACTTTGATTTTGCTCGTTCAAACGCAATTCGCATTTTTTCTCTTAATTCGGCCGCATAGTTGTCATCATAATCGTATCTTAGCGTTCTTGGTCGTGGTATGTCATCGTAGGGCAGCTCCATATCTCTTCCATGCATAATGAAGAATGTTGTCTTTCCTGTCGACTTGCGTACTGCTGATCTATATGCCATGAGTACATATGGTAACCATTCATCCCAATCAGTTTGATCTCGGCTTATGAAATGAGACAACATATCTTTAAACACTCTATGGCTTCTCTCGATCACTCCATTTGTTTGAGGGCGGTATGCTGTTGTTTGCAGTTTCTCAATGTTAAATAATTTGCACACTTCTTTCATCGTATTCGAGATAAAATTTTTCCCTTGATCCGTTAAAAGTTGCCTTGGTGCTCCGTTTCTGGCAATAATCTCTTGCGCAAATATCCTTGCTATCGTTTCTCCTGTTTGGTCTGGGATCGCAAATGCTTCTGGATAATTGGAAAAATGGTTTCGGAAAGTCAAGATGTATTTGTTCCCTTTCCTGGATGTGACTAATGGGCCTACAATATCCATTGACGTCCTTTGAAATGGCGCAGTTATTTCTTGGAACACTTGCAGTGGAGCTGGATTTAGGTTTGACGGTGTCTTCCTCTCATTGCATGAATGACATTTATATATTAATATAATTAATAATATAATAATATTCTTTTATCTCCGTGTTCATATTCTTCCACCAAAATTTGTCTTTAATTCTTTTTAGTGTTTTCTCGTGTGCCTGGTGGCCTGCATACGACAGATTGTGATAGTCGTGTATCACTTGTAACGACATCTCTTTGAGTATGACTAACTTGTGATTTCTCTCTTCTCCTGTTTTTTCTTTAAATTTTAATCCTTCTTCGTCCTGGAAGAAGCCTTCTTTTGATGTGAGTTTCCTGATCTCTTCGTCATTTCCTTGCAGCTTCTTAATTTTATCTCTGCCCCAGTTCGGTAAATATATATATTATCTGTGTTTGACACTGAATTAATTGGTATTCGTGACAGCACATCTACATTTATATGTTTCTTTCCAGGCTTGTGCAATACCTCGTATTCGAATTCACTCAGAAGTAGAGACCATCTCATCAGACAAGAGTTCAGATCTTTTAGTGACATTAACCATTTCAGTGGTTTATGATCGGTTATGATGATAAATTTTCGTCCGTACAGATAGCAGCGATAGTGTTTCACACCCCAAATTATAGCTAGACACTCTCTTTCTGATGTGTCGTAGTTTGTTTCCGCCTTGTTCAATTGCCTGCTTGCAAATGCAATTGGTCTTTCGTATCCGTTCTGCTTCTGACTGAGAATTGCACTAGCTGCTATTCCACTTGCGTCTGTTGACAAGATGAATTCTTTATTAAAGTCTGGGTGCGCTAATAACGATTCTGTGCATAATGCTTCTCGTAATGTTTCAAACGCTTCCTGGCAATCTTTTGTCCATGTAAATTCTTCATCCTTCTTTGTTAATTGAGTTAATGGAACAGCGGTTTTAGCAAATCTTGTTATGAATCTCCAGAAGAAGCCTACTAGTCCTAGGAATTATTTCTTTCACAGATTTTGGTATTGGATAGTTTCTGCTTGTAGAAATTTTCTCTGGTTCCGGCTTAGTTCCGTGTTGACTTATCACATGTTCTAGGTACTTGGTTTTACTTTTTAGGAATTTACATTTATTCGGTTGTAATTTAAGATTTGCTTTTCGCAGACGGTCTAAAACTTTAGTCAATCTAGCAATGTGATCTGCTGTGCCTTCTCCGTTAAATACAATCACATCATCCAGGTACACTAAACATCTTTCTCCGGTTAATCCTGCCAGTACACTATTCATTAATCTTTGGAATGTGCTTGGTGCGTTTGCTAGTCCAAACGCTATTTTCGTAAGCTGGTAGTGTTGACCACCGGTGGTGAATGCCGTTTTTTTCCTTGTCGTTTTCTTCTAATTCTACTTGCCAGTAACCTGACGCTAAGTCCAGCGTTGTAAATAAATTCGCGTTTCCCAGTTGGTCGAGCGTTTTCTGCATGTTTGCTACTGGGAAGTGATCTTTCTTTGTTACTTCATTCAGGCCTCTGAAGTCTATGCAAACCCTTATCTTGTTTTCTCCCTTTTCCGATTATTTTGGTACGATTACTACTGGTGAGGACCATGGGGAATCCGATGGCTTGATTACCCCTTCTTCTAACATTTTTGCTAACTCCTTTTGCAATAGTTCTTTTTGACTGAATGGGACCCTATATGCAGTTTTCGCAATTGATGGTACTTCCTCCGTTATTATTTTATGTTTTACTTTATGCGTACACCCCAGTTTTTCACCTTTTAGTAGAAAACTATCCTTGTACTCCTCTAGTATGCTTATCATATGCTTTTTAGTATTTTTGTCTAGATGTTTTAAATCGAAATGGTCTTCCAGTTTGTGTGGTTCGCTTTTCCGCATGCTTTCCCATTGTATTCCAATGTTATTATCTTCTTCATCCTTCGTCGGTTTAGCCCAATTACAATTACATATATTGGTTATTATATCAAATTGGTTCCTTGTATCCTCTGGCACTTCTCGTCTTTCCGTATTTCTATTTTCCTGTCGTGCAATCTTCATTAAACGTTCTTTGATACGTTGCAGCTCCATTCTTTTAACTTGTACTTCATCCTGTTTTCTTGAAACTCTTGCCTGACTCTATTCGTTGATTATTCCGATTAAATTTGCTAAACATTCTACTTCCTTAGTCTCCATTTCTCTTAGCTTCTTGTCTACGAATTCTGTTAAATTTTGCTTATTTTCTGTCTTACTCTCGAATATTTCTGCCCTTCCAATTACAGTTCTTTTCGGGAGTGTCACAGTGGTGTTTGTTATGTTTATTAATCGAATAGGTATCACCTTCTCGCTCTAGGTTAATACCCTGGCTGACATTAGGCCGTATATATTTGTTTCTTCTGGTTCGATTAATGATTCTATACCTGGCTTGCAAAGTTTTTGGGTAGCGTGGCATACATATTCACTTCTTGGCGGAATTTTTATTTCTCCTTTTACACTGACCTTATTTTCTGCTGAAACTGTTAATTCATTGTACATTTCTTGACCTGCATCAACGTTGTTTCTATATTCTGTCTGCGTTGATATTTCTGTTGTGACCTTGCTGATATTAAGTTTCGCATCCGTGTTTATGTTCGCTATGCTGTGCTCAGCAAATATTTTTATGAACGTATTTCCAAGCGTGATGTAATTTGTTTGGTAATTTATTTTTGCTTTATATTGTTTCAAAAAGTCGCGACCTAGTAGTCCGTCTGCTTCCAATGCCAGCTCGTTAGGACAAATTACGCAGTCAAATGAAAAACTGCTATTGTTTCTTTCAAAATGTACCCTAGATGTTCCATTGTATGTTAACTCTTCCCCCGATATAAAAGTTAATGTGCCTATACGTTGTCTATTTACTCGATGTTTTTTCACGTACGCTTCTTTTACTAGTGAGTTGGCTGATCCTGTATCAAGCAACATCTTCAATGGTCTGTTATTAACTTCTAGTATCACGAGATTTGCTATTTCGTTTGGTCGTATTCCGTTTATATTTGGTACTGTAATTCTTCTCGCGTCTCTGAATCTGTTGACCCCTCGCGTTGGTATCCGGACGAAAGGCTTTAGGTGTTTTAAATTACGTCTGTTTCCTTTACTCCTGTAATATGCATTACTTTGCTTCTGGTACTGATTTCTGCCTGTATTCAAAAACCTTGCGCGACATCCTACTGCTAGGTGTCCTGGTTTACCGCAGCGAAAACAGTTCTGATTATACCTACAATTTTTCTGTATATGGCCCCTCCTTTTGCATTTAAAACATTGTATTTCTCTTCTGCCCTGATTTCGGTATCTTGATGTTTGTATATTCGTGGTTGGAGATTTGGTTCTTCTGACGGCATTGATTTCTATGGACTCCGTTGCTTCTGCCATTTGTGTTCGCTCCTCTCTTTCTGCAATTTCCACGGCGCCTTCGAATGTCAAACTTGCCGTTACTTCCATTATTGTTCTGGTGTATATTCTGATGTGTGGGAGCAATCCTGATTTAAATTGTGTCAATACTAAATTTGAAGATACTATTTCTGGTGCATTGCTGTTTGCTTCCATTATTTGAGACTTCAAGTTCTTTCTCAGCTCTTCCTTGTACTTTCGTAACTTGTCAGCAAATTCTCGTACAGTTTCGTCTCCCGCCTGTGTACATTGTACTATAAGCCGGTAGATTTGACCTGGTAATCTTGGTGGTTCAAATCTCATTAATACTGCCTTTTTTATATCTTGGTATCTTACGTTCTCTTGTTGTAGGTCCGGCCGTTGTGATACGAAAATATACGCTTCTCCTCCTATGCGTAATAGCAATATTGCAACGGTTTGCCGTTCTGACCAACCTTCTAACTTTGCTAAGAATTCAAGTTTCTCGAAATATTGGCTCGTATCTTTCCCTGTGAGTTGCTCCACTGTGTTAGCTACATTGCCGTATGTCATTCTTGGACCTCCTAGTGTTACCATACTCTCTCCAGTGCCTCCCATTCTGTTTGTTGTTTCTTACCCAGTCGCGATCAGCCCAGATAACTGGCTGATCTTTATTCGGCACAAAAATCCGTAAACCGCTGCCACCAATGTAAAAGGGTGACTGGTGTGGTCACTTGTCCTCTTATATACTCGGATTCTTGCCAAATAGACGTTTAGGGTAAGGATGAGAAAGGGGTGGTCACTAGACTACCACGGTGTCGATATAACGTAGTTGGTTATTATTCAGAGTCCATCATACAATGCGGTGGAACAACTGCCTGTCGTTGTCCACATATAGTTCTTATACAGTCGGTCAAACTGCTGACATAACAATATGCGATATATTGTTATTTATACATTGCGGTAGGTTGACCCAGTAACTTCACGGAAGGTGATGTTACTATGCTGTCTCAGCATACTAGCATTTGCAATACTTACAAGAGACATAGTTTCTAATTTTTTTCCTCAAGCAGTCATTTGAAATTTTTCTTTCTTATGTCGTGGAGCTAATAAAAATGCCACAAAATACATCCAATTGCTTTAAAATTTTATCTTTTGCAGCATTTACTGCAAAAATAAGCTGCTCATCACAATCGATCCTGTGTTTCATATCAAAAGCCCAACTTTACAATTTGTCAATTAAAATATTAATGCCTATAACAACAGTTGACAATGTGCAGTATATTTCACCTCCAAGTACATCATTTAAAATCGTAAATGGTTTTAGATATTTTGTTATCCTTTCAATTAAATCCCAGTCTTCTATATCAACTTTAAATTTCTTGATGTCAGTGTTATTGTCACATATAATATTTAATGGAAATTTATATGCAAGAGCCCACTCTAGTATTTCAAGAGTTGAATTCCATCTGGATTTTACATCAAGAATTTGGCTAGATGGCTTTATATTTACTGTTGAACAACAAGTTTTAAACTTAATTTGGTTTTGCTCAGATTTCTTAATTTTTTTCAGCAAACATCTTATTTTATTGACTGGCGATATTAAGTCTATGTCCATTTTTATTTCAAAATCGTCATTTTCATCGTCTTCATCTTCTTCTTTATTAGATTCAGTTTTTAGAACTTTCATGAAATCTTGAGCACCCAGGTTTAAGATATGAGCGAAACATTGAAAAAGGTTATTAGCACTGTTAAAATTTTTGCTGCCAAGCATTTCTTCTAAATTACTCGCAAATGTAAAATTTGAAGATGTGTTTGACCAAGTAAAATAAATATTGCCACGTGCGAATGAACCGCCCTGACTCAGTATTTGGTAGCAGCCCATATCAATCATCGCCCATATCAAATAATATAACAATAATACGTACATACATACATATATATTTAATGCTTATTCCTATAAAATTAGGTGGCAAACACTTTTCCTTCATTCGCATTCTTACGCTATGATTATTTAGTGCCATTGCATATACTTATATTGAAAATCGATAATAATTTGAAAAAATTGAATAAGTTATGTTTATTTAATTTAATAAGTATCTCGATGAAAATGAATGTAAATGGTTTTCTGCTATCCCATTTAATTGGATTGCGCATGATGTTATGTATGTATGTAATAATTCCTCAAGTGTTTTATATTTCAACCGAAAAAATGATTTTAAGACAAAGACAAAATAAATTGAGATAGACAATAATTTACTTTTCGATTGATAAATATTAAATTTTCTCATTAATGTAAAGAAACTGAAAATCTGTTAAATGACATTTGATCGCCCATTAAATATCCAATTGAAGATACAAAACGAACTATTACAGGGCGCAGTCCTGGCCTTTAAATATTCATGTTACGAGCCTGTGGATCTCCAAGTAATATTAAAAAATTCGAACACTTTTGTGGATAATATAGATAACTAACTATTGATTGATACGACGTCTAGCGCTTGGCGACAAACTAGAAGTGACAAGTGTTGGCCTCGGATGGAGGGCGACTTTCGAAGCTCTGTTAAAAATTATACAGGATTAGTCAATCTGTTATATTGTGTAATCATTGATTTTAGTTAGTCGTGTCATAGCGGTTGACATCTTTATAGCAGCCACCTTTAATGCGCGGATAGCCCCACAATATTAAGCGCTGCTTTACGTTATACGTCAATATATACATGCTGTGGATCAGCGACAGACATGTCGTGGCGAGTAGAACAACTACTGGAGAAGGTCAAGTATATAGACTTAACCTTCACTACTAGACGTGAGAAGTATTGAATGTTATATTGAAAATAACCTAATTTTTGTTTTAAGCGGTACCTTTTCTGACAATACATTTCAAATAAAAGTAATACGTAATATAAATGTCTTTCATTTTCATTCTTACTAATTTTGCTGTAAGTACTACCGTTGTTGACTTAAAACAGAATATATAAAAATTTTTTTTTTTTGTAACCATTACCTATTTTGAAAAATATTTTCAAATTAAAAATATGCAAAATAATAATATCTTTCAGTTTTATTCTAAAA
The DNA here is from genome assembly GCA_944039245.1 of Nebria salina. Lineage (NCBI taxonomy): Eukaryota > Metazoa > Arthropoda > Insecta > Coleoptera > Carabidae > Nebria > Nebria salina. Next base: position 5,001,683 of record OX063277.1, read on the forward strand.
TTTTTGCCGTAAAAACTACCGTTTTTGAGTTATAGGAGAAAATTCAAAAAAATACTGGAGTAAACATGCACTTCCTGTTGGAATATTTTTTTCAAAAATAAAAAGTTTTCCTGCAAGGCACATACATATCTTAAGTTTGAAGTTTTATAACTGTATCTTGTACCGTTTAGGCTGTAGAGCGCACACATACACACAGACTGACAGACATGCACTCACACACACACACACACACACACACACACACACACACACAGACCGAAAGACTTCATCTCAAAAATAGTCAGACTCAATTCAGAGAAGGTCAAAAGATATATTTGCGTTAAAATCTCGAGATCAAAAATTTTTACGATTACAAAACTTACTTATACTTCGTATAAGAAAGTAAAATTTTTTCAAATATTAGGTCTATTTTCCTTTTTATGTTGAACAATTAATAGACATACTTATATATGTAGGATGTTTATAATATGAAAAAATTTCAATACCTTTATTTTGTAACCTATACTTTTTCTGAAAATATTTTCAAATTAATATTATGCGAAATATTAATATCTATTACTTTCAATGTAAATCATCTTGCTGTATGTACTACCGTTTTTGAGTTATAGCAGTTAATTAAAAAAATAACAAAAGTTTTTAAATTTCAAAAAAAAAAATTTTAATTCTAAAGATCTAACCAAAATGCGTATAATAAAGATCTCCGGCAGGCATACCACATATCACTCATTCCAAATTTTCTTTATTATTTTATGATTTTTACTTTTTTATACACAGCATAAGCCAGTATTGAAAACATGAAAAATTTCGATCTCGAGATTTTTACGGAAATATACGGTTTTACCTTCTCTGAATCGATTGCGACTATTTTTGGAATGACGTCTGTCTGTGTGTATGTGTGTGTGTATGTGTGTGTGTGTGTGTGTGTGTGTGTGTGTATGATCTCTACAGCCTAAACGGTTGAAGCTAAAATTATGAAACTTTATACTTAAGATTTACGTGTGCCTGAGGTGTGCACCTTCTATTTTTGAAAAAAATATTCAAACCGGAACTGCCTTTTTACTCTAGTTAGTTTTTGTGGTTTCTGTAATTACTAAGAATGGTTACAACTACAGAAAAATTGCTTTGACAAAAATTAAACGTAATTATATATCGCATAACTTTTGTTTGAAATAATTTTTCAATGAGAGTACTGGTTTCAAAATAAAGGCAGATGTTTTCTTTAAGAGGTTTCCTTAGTGTTAAAACCGTAAAATGAAATCTTTTTTTAAAATCAATACTAGATGAAGAGGAATAAAGATAGACACACGATTATTGGTTAAATTTAAGTATTATGTTATAAAATTTTAAAATGATACAAAATTGCGGTCGGGGCGGCTGGTTGATAACGCGTGCTTGGCAGAATTTCTTTATCTGCGCGGCACAGTGAAGGGATCACAAATTTGATCTGAAAAATAAAAACAAACATTTTTCTGTCAGTAGGCAATTTTGGTTTTTTTCAATTTTTTATAACATAATACTTAAATTTTACATATAATGAATATGTTTACCAAAAGTCGTGCCGCTATTCTTATTCCTCTTCATCTAGTATCGATTTAAAAAGTATATATCATTTTACGCTTTTAACACTAGGGAAACCCCTTAAGGGGTTAGGCTACCCTAGAGACCACAAGTTTAACAAAAATTTTTTTTGCTTAATCTTTTCTTTGGTATCTTGAAAATAATATGCGAAAGTTCTATGCTCTGCCAAACTCTAAAAGAACCTGAATTTCGAATATAACGCGGGTCCTCGCGCTGTTCAATGCGAGCGCAATAACGCTACAGCTTTACTACTTAAAACTTTAAACGCGCTTTTCTTGAAACAGCATTTTTCAAGTTGGCCGGACCGATAACTCGGACAAATCTTTACCGATTGACATGAAAATTTAACTGTATATTCAAAACTGCTTTCTTCATAGAAATACCTAGGATTTTTTTTATCTTGCATGGTTCAATTATTAGCAATTTTTGGGTGATTTTTTACCGATTTTCGACAGTTTTTTTTAAAAGCACGCCATTTTTGCAAAAATTTATATAGGAAATAAAAATTAACGTACTTCTCTATCTATTTATATATGAAATCGAAATTTGTTTAGTTCATGATTTTAATTTAGAAATAACAAGAGATATTGGTCCGGCCGCATAGGACTGAATAAAAGAGGCGTCACTGGGAAAATGCTGGGAAGCCACTATTTTGTTCCTCAGAGCTCGTCAAAAAGTTAAAAAGCATTTTTTAGTTGCATACAATAAAATGTTTATTTTCCCAATTTTGATCTACAGCATAGTTTTATTGGAAAGATTCACAAAATTGGTTATTTTTATCGCCCTAGAGTAGCCTAACCCCTTAAGGGGTTAGTACTCCTTTGAACTTTCAAAAAATCGTTTTGTTTTATTTGGACTTAAAAAATTTCTTGGGGTGTCTACTTCATTGTAAATTTCACCCGAAGTCCGCCAACAACTCCGTTAAAAAGTTACAGGCCAATTAGTGGACCTGTGTCCCGGCGATCGGCATGCAGTCCCAAAACTTCAAACGCGATTATCTAGAAACCACTTTTTTCAAACTGGTGGGACATCTACCGTTGGAACGGGTTATCCGATTTGACTGATTGTTCGTATTGCGAGTTCTACCTTAAATTATCCGTCAAGGTACATATTCGTTTTTCGATTAGTTGAAAAATGGCTTTTTGGTGCACGCTTTTATTTCAATTTACGGGAGCGAAAAACCAACTTTTTTTTCAAAGTGCTATTTTTTATTTTTCTACATTTCTCAAAATCTCCATGTACCTTGACAGAAAATCTATCTAAGAGTTGCTTGATTTGGACCACGTGTAGATGTCCTACCAGTAAGCGCAGTTCGGGCTGCAGCGTCTGGCTGCACCTGTTGCAGAGGCTACGGGAGTGACTTAAACATCGCAAAAAAAAAATAAGTTAAAGAAAAAATTTCAATAAAGATTGCTGTGTTTTCCGGTTTCCAATCGGTTGTTATTTGTTCTTAAAGAAATTCGCAAAAAACGCCTTTTTTTGGCTTCAAAGGAGTACTAACTCCTTAAGTGTATTGTTAAATCTTTCAGCAAGGTTTTTATATCAGTGTATGTTTATTATTTGTTAATTTTTTATTCAGACAATGCAGTGCCTTTGGCCCCAAATTGCTTAACATCTATCATATCGATGTTGACACAGCCATTTAGCGCGCAAGTGGCTATCAAACAACTACAAATACATACAGAAATACTGTAAAGCTTCTAAAAAATTTCGACATTTAATATCAATACCACAAAAACCGATTCCATTCTTTTCTCTCGCAAATGCACGCAAAACAAAGTAATTACACCACCACAGATACACCAAGAAAAAGTAAACCCCACACAGAAAGTAAAATATCTAGGCAGAAACCTTATACACGGCCAACACATATCAAACACTATTAAAAAGCACGATACGTCATTAAAAATCTCTACCTTCTCCTAGTCCAAAATAGATCCCTTCCAATAAAATAACTGCAATTTCTTACATTGAACTTTTTGTTACATATTATGGTTAGGTTATATCATTTTTCTTTTCTATTTAATGATATTCTACAAACCTTTTGAACAATTTTTCCGTAAATATATTTCTTACAATAAATATTAAATGTCAAACCCCAAATTATTGAGGATTGCTTTGTTTTTCGGTTATACAAATAATCGCGCAGATGATAAGCTTTATGTGCTCTTATGAAAAAAAATTCGACTAAAAGTTATGCAAATAATTAATACTCTTAACTATTATCTTACTAATTTTGGAGTAATTATAGAAACCGCAAAAAAAATTACTAGAGTGAACAGCACTTTCACTTTAAATATTTTTTTAAAACTAAGAGTTACAAATGCCAGACTCATACAAATCATAAATTTAAAATATCACAATTTTACCTAAATGTCATAGAAAACTAGTAGGAATCGATTTAGGTTAAAATTTATATTTCTGTTAAAATCTCGAGATCGAAATTGTTTTTGATTATACTGCGTATAAGAAAGTAAAATGCAACTTCTTATCTACACCGAGATAGGTTACCTCTTTCTGTCATACGCAGCTTGTGGCAACCCATCAGCATCGGCACTGCTTATATTGCAACTACTCCAGAGCAAGTTCCTACGCTTAGATCCTAGCTCTGCATAATAAATACGTGTATAGTTAGTAGAGCATCTACGAAAATGGGCGATGTGATTCTCGAAACATGAAGCAGATTTAGAATTGACACTGTTAAGTAAATTGAAGATTAAAATTACTAGAGACAAATACACCTACTATATACCATATTGGTGACAAGATCCAACAGTTCATGACGAAAAGCGTCATCAGCAAATCTAACTCTGAATTTGCGAGTATAAATTATCCTCGTATTTAAATAGAGTGGCGACGTAAAGATATGTGTGGATTACCGGGCGCTATATCGAAACACTGTTAAAGATAGGTATTTTCTATTACATATCCGTGATCAACTGGACTAAATGTCGGGCAGTTTCTTCACCAATGTATCCAAATTCAATTACGAAAACGGCGTTATGAATCCGGATGGATTGACAGTGCACATACATCAGAGTTCCTTTCAGTTTGGCGAATAAACTTGTGGTATTTCAGCATTTTGTAAGCAAAGTGTTGCGTGGTTTACAACACGATATTGTTTTGACGTATATGGACGACACTATTGGTAACCGTTTAAGAGACCTGACTTTAATCATACAAGCGTGAAACTAAATTTGGCGGAATGTAGTTTCTTTCAGACTGGCTTAAACTATTTAGGTCATGAGGTTTCTTCCGGTAGCGTACGGTCATGGACAAGAGAGTTCAAGGAGGTAATGGTATTTTTTACTCCAACAAATGTACATGGCGTAAAAAAATTCGTAGGTTTCGTGAGCTGCTTACGAAGATTCGTAAAGAATTCTTTCGAGTTGTCTAGACCTCTTACACAACTGGTAAAGAAGAATGAAAAAACGAACAAAACATTGAAAAGACGATTGGCGAAACGTTCTATTTTAGCAATCTATCATAGTGAGACGGCTACAGGGTTGCCCACAGATGTTTGGAAATTTGGATCTAGATGAACTTTACTAAAACAGCTATCTACGGGAAATTTGCAGCCTGTTTCATATTTTAGCAGACCGAAAAGCAGTTGCGAGCAAGTATACTATTGTAACTAGCCAGAAACTGTGGTGGTGGAATAAGTAAGGGCACAAATGCTGTTTAGAATTAATAAAACAAGAATACTGGTTACCGAAGATGAGGTGATTAGTGCAAAAGTGTGTGGCGTCCCATTTACTGAGTGCGTTTGGAAAAAGGGACTATGGGCGGGTGAAAGGATTCAATTGAAAAGGTGAGGGGTTATTTTTAAATGATTTAAATTGATCCTTAGCATGAAGTTGACGAGATACTTGTTCTTTATGGTTAATGATTTCCCTAAGTGCACCATGGTGGAATCAATAAGGACATTGGGCGCGGTGGCGGTAATTCTCAAATTGAAAAGAACATTTGACGTATTTGGATATCTAAGGCGAATAATTTCTGCCAGAGTAGTGCGTTTGCCAGTTTCCTGATTCAAACAGGTGTCCACCGCATACTAAATGCTGTGGTGGCACCTCAGGTGAAAGATCAGGTGGAGAAATAAAATCAAACTATTATCAATGTATTGAATGCAAGTTTTGGTACTGAGCCAGCATAGGACGAGAAATTTCCAGCGATAATTTGGGTCATGAACCGTACAGCGAATGAGAGCTCGATTGTTTGTCTGGCATAACTTATGTGTCCCTGTTCGACGGGCGTGATGTCTGACATTTCGGCGGTGGCACTAACAGCAAATAAGTGGAATTGCGGCGTACCCCAGGTTAAAACATATCAGAAAATAACTTTTAAAACGGTAGGTTGCAGTGAAGATCCTGATCAAAGCGAACTTGGCCATAAATGCGCGCTATGTTAAAAGGCGAAAGGTTGCAAACACATATAAGACTGGAGATCTAGTGCTGCGGCGCTATATTGGAGTTTTTTTAGGCAATAACGGCGTAAATCGTAATCTCAATATCAAATATGATGGCCTTACACACTTTTTAAAATCCTTGATGGGGACCGTTATAAGAAAACTAAAGTGAAAGGTGTGTGAAGTTGCAAGAACTTCAAAGCAATTATCTCCGTTGACTCTCTCAGGTGATTCTGCAGTATTATACCCAGTGTTGATGAAAGCGCTGATGATAGTTGCGAAGAGCTTGCGGACCGACAGAATTTAATTGATCCATTAGAAAACAAAGTCTCTGGTAAAAGGCGAACTACCGATGGTAGACCACGGGGTTTTAAAATATTACGGCTTTTACATTGAAAATCGAGTGGCTTATGACTGCGAAATTTGTTTGTAGTAAATTGGACAAGAAATTAGGGCACTTATTTTGTTTCAAAATAGTAGAATGAAACGAGTTTTTGTAGTACCATAGGACGTCCAGGGCATGGAATTGTAATCGTGATTCATAGCAAACGAAGCGAGAGTGACATTGGTTAAGAATATTAGTTGGCTTATTCCCTTTCATCAAGTATCGATAATAAAACAAGATAATTTTACGGTTTTAACACTAGGGAAACCCCATAAGGGGGAACAACGCTATGACGACCCAAAATTTACGAGATTTTTGACATATTACTTAATTATACAAATATTATACAAATATAAGTAATAGTGTGAAGAAAAATACATACTTTAATCTTTTCTAATAAATATTTTTAATTATAAAGTTTTTATGTTACAACAGTGTTACAGAGGTCGTTGACTCACGCTGCACGTAGTACGCACCTCGGTGTTTATCATTATAACTCTTGTAACGACTTTCGCGAGCGAAAAACCGTACGATCGAGAAGCTCGGCTAGCTCTCAGACCGGAGTCGGGAGCGGGGATTAAAATTACGAACTGGAGTAGCTAGGTAAATTAAAGAAAAAACTCTGACCAAAAAATTTATTATAATTCTATTTTTCGCACCTTACTGGGCATTTAACGCTAATACACTCTATGGAATTAATACAATGAAAATTTAACTAATGTAAAATAATAGGTATTGATAGATAATAGAGAGGCTAATTTAGTGAGGGCGTCGCTATACTCAGCAAAATGCGCAGCGGTGAGTCTCGCGGCAGCGTCGGCTAGTGGCTCCAGGATAGTTTTTTGTATGGGCGACAGCCCGGTATTCCCGGACGTCCTGAAGGCGGCAGAGAGATGAATTGGCTGCGCTCAGCCCGAGTACTTGTTGGTTTCTAGTTTTCGCTTTCAGCAATTGCCGGTTTTTGCGACAATATCTCTCGGTACGGTCCCGTAACTTCAATTGCGTTACTCGTATGGTAACGTTGGTGCCAAATGCCTTAAAACATGTATAGGTGTTAGGTTCGTGATATTAGCGAGACGGGAATTATAGCCACGGTATTAACGAAATTTTTCTCAACGAGATTTAAAAGATAAAAGACAGGAGATAATTTCTGAATACTGGACTTTTACATGAAATTACAGTTAAGGCCGTTAAGGCCAATTAATAAAATTGAAATGAGTTACTGAACTACGGTAAATGGTAAATTGCAACTTGAGGAACCAGTGTCTAACTCTAATCTGATTCTTATTATCCGGACAAGTCAAGATAGGGAGTTGAACACGTTACACAGAATTACGGGATGGTAAACTACTAAATATGTTGGGCACGTGTGCTAAAAAAATTACAGCCCCGGAACCACGTGGTAAGTCGGATTCCGGTCCAACGGCTCAAAACGTCAGTAATATTTTATAAAATACGAAATACTTACCTTTCGTAGATTGCTTTTATCGGCGACCCAGCTACAGAATTGAATTTATAACACAAGAATAAAAAAACTATGGTGAACGATACGATAATATACAAGACAACCACCTTGCTAGCTGGTCAACCGACAAGAGAGCGATATTTCGCTTTTTTTCACAAAACCACACGTTTATCTCAAAATGCTGGATTAATTAGTCCGGCTCAAAGTACGCACCTTGCGCGCGCTTATACGCCGAACGCGAAGCGATACAAATATTAGCAGTTAGCGTTGAAAACGCTAGATGGTTTGACAGTCCACTAGAGATGTAAAGTTGAGTTACTTTTGAGTACGTGTAACTACTCGTTACTTTTAGGTAGAGTACTCGTTACTTTGTATTCGTTACATGTACTCATTTGGTTTTCAGTCACATGGCGGTACTCGCTACTTTGACTATTCTGATAGTACCGATTACAGATGAACTGAGTAACGATTCATTTTATTGACTATATCTTTTACATTTGTTGACATTTTTCTTTCGTTTCAACAAGCTACTATGATGTTTTCGAAGTGATTTTAATTAATTTTTATTAAAATAAAAACAAATCATTAAAAAATTTAAATTTATTTTGACTTAATTTTAACATGTTTGATAAGAAATGGTAACATATATATAAAAATATAATATTATGTCTGTTTCAGCATCTTCATCAAAAATTTTAAATTATTATTATAAAATATATAAATAAAAATAACATTAACTTGTAACGCCAATATCTAATAGTGAAGCGTTTACATAAAATTAAAAAACAAAATAATTAGGTACTAAAAATATCGAAACAAATAAAAACAAAATTTAAAATAATTCTTGATTACAATGCAAAAATTATATTTTTTCTGCATTTTTGCCTTTTAATCGATTGCGCGTATCTAAAAGCAACGGGCCAGCTTTGAAAAAAGCCTTTCAGATGGCACAGAGGTAGCTAAAACAGATAAATATTTTTTTTTGCTAATTTGTTTAATCAGTCTCGTCCAAGCTAGCAAGCTGAACAGACGTGTTCGTCTACTCTGAGCGGAGCATATCTAACCACTTCGTGCGGTAATATTTAACCATAATAAAATAAATAGAATACATAATCTTAAAAAAACATACATTAAAACAATACTAAATCAAACAATTAAAAGCAATAAAACAATGCCGGAGACAAGTGGTGGATTTGCAGACGAAAACCCCGTACCTGCAATCACGGTAAGAGCTACAACAACAACCACAACAACAACAATATATACTCATCCGACAACATGTATAACAACTAAACACCTGACAACCTCTATTACTTCACCTATGCAAACAAGCCCTACATATTAACCAAACATACTTGGTTCACATACACCAGCATCCATACCACCTATTTCTACAACATATAATAACCATCCTCAAAGCTATGATGATGCAAGCTGTACATGGCAAGTTATCAATAAGAAGAGAACGCAAAAAAGAAAAAGTGAAGATGCTAGAACTCAGACCCAACAGACCTGCAAAAGGTCCAACACAAATCCTAACACCGACAACAATACTAGATTACTACAATCAAATAGATTTTCACCTCTAGAAAATGAAACACCTGTACCAGGAAACTCCCAGGAAATCACGGACAGAACATCTCCAGAACACAAGCCACCCCCACGTTCATACAAGATGTCGTAAATTACCCTACTATGGTGCTAGCCATTGAAACCGTTCTTCAAAACACGGAATTTACCTGTAGAACACTATCAAATAATGCAGTCAAAGTAAACACCAGCACCTCAGAGGCATACCGCAAACTCATCCACCTCCTAAAGCAAAATCAAATTGCATACCATACTTACCAGGCCAGAGTAGAAAGATCCTATCGGGTGGTAATCAAAAACATACATCAGTCGGTTCCAACACAAGACATAAAAGACGCCCTAGAAAAATTAGGATTTAAAATCCGTAATGTAACGAATATAAGAAGCTCGAAAACAAAGGAACCATTGCCGCTATTTTTCATAGATCAAGAGCCAAATCCGAACAACAAGGAAATATACAAAATAGACCTCCTACTGAGTACTAAAATCCTAGTAGAAGCACCACGGCAAAAAAAGGAAATACCGCAGTGCAATAGGTGCCAGGAATATGGGCACACAAAAGCATACTGTAACAAACCCTACTACTGCGTCAAATGCGCAGGCAACCACCCGACCAGTGACTGTAAAAAAACCAAGGACACAGAAGCAAAATGCATATTATGTGAAGGACCCCACACGGCTAACTACAAAGGTTGCTCAATTTATCGAGAACTTCAAAAAACTCGAGGAGAACTGACCCATCCACCAAAGAAACAAACATATTCCTACCCCAACGAGGGTACTACAGAATTCCCTAGGCAAGGTAAAACAACCAACGTCGACAAAACTTATGCTCAAGCAACCACCAATCATTCTAACGATAACACAATGAATAACATCGAAGACATATCCCTAGGCCACTTCCTCCGCGAATTTAAATCTATGTTTAACCAGCTAATGAACCAAAACAGCATAATGATTAATATGCTCTCCACGCTAATAAAAAATTATAGTAATGGATAGTCTACGAATAGCACAGTGGAATGCCAATGGACGAACACAACACAAGATAGAAACAGAAGCATTTCTAAGCTAACAAAAAACTGATATCCTACTGGTATCAGAAACACATTTCACAAACAGAAGCCATTTCAAAATACACAAATACAAAACATATTACACAAACCATCCGGATGGCACTGCCCATGGAGGAACTGCAGTACTCGTAAGCGACAAAATAAAGCACTATGAAATAGAAAACTACGAAAAGGAACACCTCCAAGCAACTAACATTAAAATTCAAGAAGCAAACGGCTCGCTAGTGGTAGCTGCAGTCTATTGTCCTCCGAGGCATATAGTAAAGAAAACAGACTTTGAAGAATATTTCCAAATATTAGGAAGCAGATTTGTAGCGACTACAATGCCAAACATCCTAGATGGGGATCTAGACTGATTAATCCAAAAGGTAGGCAACTTCAGCTGGCAATGGTGGACAAAGGCTATGAACCCATAAGTACCGGCAAACCGACATACTGGCCTACAGATACATTCCAGACCTGCTTGACCTTTTTGTAACAAAGGGAATGTCTTCGAATTACGTCGACATAACTGAATGCTTTGACTTACATCAGATCACTCGCCAAGTATACTAACAATTAGTTCAACAATAATTCACAAGGAACAACAAATTCCCCTTTACAACAGAAGTACCGACGGGTTGTCATTCAGAAAAAACCTAAATGAAAGCATAAACGTCAAAATTCCACTAAAATCAGAAGATGACATAGACTCCGCAGTTAACGAAATAACTACGCTCATACAAGAAGCAGCCTGGAAATCAACTCCCGCAATGAAACCAAACATCCCAAAATACATCAGGGACAAAATCTCTGAAAAAAGAAAGGCCAGAAGAAAATGGCAATATACAAGACATCCAAGTGACAAAAATATATTGAACAAGATAAGTAAAGAAATAAAAAGACTACTGTACACAATTAAAAATGATTCATTCCAAAATTACATAAAAAATTTGACACCTCATCCTCAAAACGAATACTCATTATGGAAAGCCACAAAAAAATTCAAGAGACCTATACAAGCAATCCCTCCACTACGTGGAGATAATGGAACATGGGCTAGATCCAATGATGATAAAGCGGAACTATTTGCTCAACACCTAGCTAATACCTTCAAACCAAACCCATCTCAATCAACGATAGAAAAAGAAAATGACCTGTTAACATATTTGAATGCTCCCCTGCAATTATCTCCACCAATAAAACACTTCTCAGTTGGTGAACTCAGCGAAGAAATTAAGTTTTTAAATAGCAAGAAAGCTCCTGGATACGATCTTATTACTGCTACTATACTGAAACAGCTTCCAAAGAAAGCAGTAGTTGCAATAACTCAAATATACAACTCAGTAATTAGAATTCAATATTTCCCAGTGCAATGGAAATTTGCCCAAATCATAATGCTACCCAAACCTGGTAAACCGATCCACGAAGTACCTTCCTACAGACCAATATCCTTACTCCCTGTCCTATCAAAGCTCCTAGAGAAATTAATACTTAAACGCCTAAAACCTCTAATGGAAGACAACGATCTAATCCCAGAACATCAATTCGGATTTAGGAATCAACATTCAACTACAGAACAGATACACAGGGTAGTTAAAGAAATTAAATGCTGCTTTGAAGAACAAAAGTTTTGCTCAGCTGCCTTCCTAGATATCAGCCAAGCTTTTGATCGAGTATGGAATACTGGGCTCATATATAAAGTCAAACTTAAACTTCCCCATCAATACTATTTACTCATCAAATCATATGTGACAGACAGGTATTTCCAGATAAACTACGAAGGAACTTACTCGAAACACTATCGCATAAAGCGTCATAGCTCCCGTGCTCTACCAACTATACACTTCCGATCTGCCGAGTAAAGAAAACATAATTACAGCAACCTCTGCGGATGCTACTGCTTTCCTCGCATCACACGAAGATCCAGCGGAAGCCTCAAGACTCCTTCAACAATCCCTTAACAAAATGCAAACGTGGGAAAAAAAATGGAGAATTAAAATAAATGAAACCAAATCAGCACAAATTACATTTACCAAAAGACACACCACATGTCCAGAAGTAACATTAAACAACCAAGCTCTACCTGTGAAAACAGAAGTTAAATATCTAAGGATGCAACTGCACAAAGACCTAACCTGGAGAAAACATCTATCCACAAAAAGGAAACAATTAGACATAAAAATTACTAAAATGTACTGGTTAATTGGTCGCAAGTCTCAACTGTCATTACAAAGTAAAATGCTACTATATAAAACTATATTGGTACCAATTTGGACATACGGCATCCAATTGTGGGGCTGCGCGAAGCAGTCAAACATAAATTTAATACAGCGACAGCAAAACATAACACTTCGTATCACCACAAATGCACCATGGTACGTCAGTAATAAAACATTACACACTGACCTCAAAATTAAATATGTAAATGAACAAATACAAATACTCGCTACAAAATACGAGAAAAGACTAAACAATCACCCCAAAGAATTGGCAGTGAATCTCTTATACAATGGAGATGAAACCAGAAGATTAAATAGAAGAAAATCCCTAGAATTAAGTTCAAACTAAACAGACAAATGTACTCTGATATCATAGAATATAATGTATTACGAAGGAATACCAATGGGTGACACCTTCTTACATGCCATTAAACATGTATCACATTTACTGGTTGGCCAATAATAGGCTAGTTGTAAATTTAATAATAATAATAAAAAAGAAAATTTGTTTAATCTAGGATACAGCAATTCCCTAGTTTTCCACCATTTTAAAGGATCTTGTTTGCGATCTAGACATGCATCTTCTAAGTATGTTCTCAGTTCAATGATAGCAATGGAAGTTGGACTTTCTGCTGTTGTATTTTCAAACGATTAATCAAAATCATGCCAAATTAGATCTATGTTTTCATCATTTCTATCATTCCCTGATTCAGAAGGTGCACCTCTATCTTGCCCTTCAGGGAATATATCAATTTCTTCCCTTTCTATATTAATTAAGTTTATAATTTCCTCCTGAATTTTAGTTTTAACTAATTTTAAACAGTCATCAGAAGTAAATTATTTTTATAAATCTTGGATCCAAAAACGCCGATTTTTCTAGGGTCAGATTGTTTTGAAAGTTCACAAATCTTATGGAAATTGAATCTAATAATGACATTATCAATAATAGATGGGGTTATTGAAGTTGCAATTCTTTGAAGAGCTGAAATTAGACCGCGAACAATCAAAATAACTTTGGAAAGTGTTACCGCTTTTTCAGAACTCATTTCTGTTGTTATCTGCTCAAAAGGCCTTAAAATTTTGCAAATATGCTTGAGTGTTTCGTACTCATCTTCTGATAGCACCTCAACAGGATTATGTAATAAGCCAGTGGTTGCTGTGAGAGGTTCTTGAATTTCAATTATTCGTTCAAACATAAAAAAATGTAGAATTCCATTCAGTAGGAATACCATTTTTTAATTTTAGTGGAACTAAATTTGATTGCATTTCTCGTTGTGTTGCAAATAATTTGTTATACGCTTGTGTGCTTTTATGAAAATGTTGCACACTATTTACACTTTAAAGCGGATAGTGCCAATTTCCTTAAGTCCATTTTGAACTATTAGATTTAATGTATGTGCAAAGCAGGGGATACAAATCCACCCCGCTAATTTTATGGCATTAACTATGTTTGCAGCATTATCAGTGGTGATAGCGTAACATTTGTTAACGATGTTCCATTTTATCACAATTTGCATTAAATCGTCACTTAACTTCTGCGAAGTGTGACTCTTTCGCAATGAAAACACTCTAAAAGACAAGGATAAAAACACCAATCTCGTGTAATGAAATGTGCAGTAGCACCTACGTAACTTTCATTGGCAACAGCCGTCCATGCAACTTTGGTCAATGATACATATTCGGCTTTAGTTAACAATTCATTCAATTTATCAATATTTTGATTATACTTTTGTGGTAAAAAACTATTTGTAAATGTTGGTCGACTTGGAAGTACAAACGACGGTTCAAGCTGGCTAAGTAATTCTCTAAACCCTTTATCTTGGACAATTGAGAAAGGCTGTAGATCTTTGACTATCATATTTAATATTTAACTATGAATTCTTTGTCGTCGAGGAAAAGATATGGGTCGCGAAACATAACTGTCTAAAGTAGTAGTCCGCTTTTTTTAAATTTTCGTAGCTGAGATTTCTGTTAATGATGTTGATGTTGATGCAACCGAGAGATTTTCAGAAAATAATTAGATGCAGCCAGGAGGTTTTCATCATCTGTAAACATTACAGTAAAAATGAATTAAACTCTAAATTTACCCAACACCCACAATAACAGAATATGTATAAAGTACTTTAGTGAGATTAAGCAAAAAATGATAAAATAAATTACCATTTGATGTTGAAGGTTGTCTCACTCTCACTGAAGTCCGTGATGTGTTTTGAAGAAAAATAGTTGGATGTTTCGACTGGACATGTTTCCTTAAATTGGATGTTGTTCCTCCTTTGTAGGAATATACATTTTTGCACAGATTACATTTTGCTTTAAAGTTGGAGATTGCGGTAAAATGGAGCCAAATGTGGCTCCATTTTTGCGATTCTTGCGTGGTTTCAGACATGATATTCCTAAAGAATTTTTTAAAATATTATATAGTAGATGTAGATAAGTGATTTAACACCCTCGTTCATCCATCAGCAATGAGCGTATTAAAAATTAAATTAATCTTCTGATTATGATCTGTACGTTTCGTCAATAAAAGTAAAAGTATTTTTAAAACATTTTAACTTACATGTAAAAACATATAAAATAAACTTAACCACTAACATTCACAAGTGTTTGTATCTATTTCCTATTCTGCTGTTATGTTTATATGTTAATGGGAATCCCCGACTCCTAAAACATTGAATGGATTCAATTGATAAAATAGTTTTCTATTCTAAATTAAAGATTTTTCATGAACTAGTTTCATCTATACAACGCTAGATGGAATGTAGCGAATATTGATTTAAGATTACGTGCTGCGCCGCCACAAAATATAACGTAAAATCTGATTAGTTAGAGTAACTGTTTGTAAAACTAACGAATACTTTTTCATGGCGGTTCTAGTTACTTCGGATCTTGCCGAGTAACGAATAGTTACATTTTTTACATCTCTACCATCCACGAAAAAGTCTAAATAGACTTCGGGAAAAAGCGATAAGGTTACACTCTGTCTGTGATAATCTGAAACAAATAATAAAGCAGGGTTTTAATCTATATTAAAACGCCTTCGGTTAAGCATATCCGATTTTAAAAGAAGCAATTTATGTAAAATTGGCAGACCTGCAAATAAACATCTGCAGTATCATGCGCCGAACTTTCTCATACGCATTTGGGCTAGACCACATCATAATTTCATTGTTTTTCTAATAAATAATATTTGTTCTAACCTAAAGGTTTACACACATAATATTTCTTAGAATAAATATTAAATGTCAAACTTCAAATTATTTAAGTCTATTTTGTTAAGCAATTGAAAGGCTCAGATGATTTGATTTATGTATAAATAAATATATTAAGAAAAAATGTAAATAGCCATTATTTTGATACCAGTACTCTTTTTTGAAGAAAGCTTCAAACAAAAGTTAATTTTTATTCATACAATTTTTCTATAACTATAAACTTTTTTGAATAATTTCAGAAACTGCCATAAATGGATAGAGTAAGCAGATACTTCCGCTATGATAATTTTCATAAAAATTAATAGGGCCACACCCCAGTAATAAGCAAATCTTAAGTTTATAGTTTCATCATTTTAGCTTCAACCGTTTAGGCTGGAGAGAGCATAAACACACAAACACAGACGCACACATTCCAAAAGTAATCGGAAGCGATTCAGCGAAGGTTAAAACGTATATTTCTGTTAAAATCTCGAGATCGAAATTTTTTATGATTTCAATACTTACTTATACTGCGTATAAGAAAGTAACAATACATTAAATTTCTTGAATTAAAAGTTGGACATTTGTGTCTAAAACAGAACGATAATTTTGTGTACCAAATTCAGGGCCAGCTACATATCACGAAGAAAAAAATATGGTATCTTATATTTTGGACACCGAAATATATTTTCGTGCACTTTTAATTAAAACATCTGCAGTGTCATGCACCGAACTTTCTTATACGCTTTTGGGTTAAATCACATTATACGCACTTTACACTCCTGGGGCTTGAGAGGTAAGCTTCCCATATTTCTTGAAAGCTTTCTTTCATTAAGAAAATTTCAAGTTCGTGTGGGAAATGACCTCTCCAACATTTTCATTCATGAAAACAGGGTCTATTCTGAGTGTCACGTTGTTTGACATGGCCATCAATGGTGTTGCTCAGTGTATCCACTCACCTGTGCAGGGATCCTTGTACGTGGGCGATTTGGCGATTTTCTGCAGTTCTCGCAATATGGCTTCCATAGAGCGTCAGCTGCAGTTAACAATCAATCGTCTTCATACCTGGGCTACTGAGCAAGGTTTCGTATTTTCTGCGGCTAAGACAGAGTGCATTCACTTCTGTCAACGCTGTCACCTTCACTTAGATCCTGTTCTCTCTCTCAACGGTACTGATCTTCCATTTGTGGAAACTGTCCGTTTTCTTGATCTTCTATTTGACAAGAAGCTTAACTGGCGTGCCCATCTTGTGGCTTTGAAGGAAAAATGTCGGCTTTCTCTAAATCTATTGCGAGTTTTTTCTTTCAAATCGTGGGGTTCCGATAGAATTTCTATGCTGCGCCTGTATCGGGCTTTGATACGTTCCAAGCTGGACTACGGCTGTCTCGCTTACGCGTCTGCCAGGCCATCCGTTATCAAAACCATTGATACGATACACCATACTGGTATTCGTCTTGCTACTGGTGCTTTTCGTACCAGCCCAATACCAAGTGTATTGTGCGAAACTGGCGAGCCATCTCTGTATGATCGTCGCAGGCTTTTGACCATGAACTACACGGCAGCCATGAAGTCGAAACCATATCACCTGGTTTTTGACACTGTCTTTGGTCAACAGTTTGCGGAGATTTATGACAAAAGGGCTCGTTCGGTGGGTTCCTTTTCTGTCAGATCTTTTACACTAAATATATTTCTTAGAAAAAATATAAAATGTCAAACTTAAAATTATTTAAGTTAATTTTGTTATTTATTTTATCAACAAATGACAGGCGCAGATGATACGATTTATGTAAAAATAAAAATATTATAAGTAATTTCGAGAGCCATTTTCTTGTTTCCGGTACCGTTTGGGAAAAAAGTTTTAAATATCAGTTGTACAAAATGCAGATGTCCTTAATTTTTATTGTAATAATTTTTCTGTAACTGCACTCATTTTTGAGTAATTGCAGAAACCGCAAAAAAATACTAAAGTAAAAATGAACTTCTGGTATATATATTGATTTCAAAAATAAAAGGATTTCTTTCCAAGCACATGCAAATCTTAAGTTTAAAATTTCACAAATTTTCCTTTAGCCGTTTGGGCTGTAGAGCGCACACACACACACACACACACACACACACACACACACGCACGCACACGCACACACGAATATATATATATATATATATATATATATATATATATATATATATATATATATATATATATATATACATACACAGTCGGACATCATTTCAAAAATAATCGGAATCGTTTCAGGGAAGGTCAAAACGTATATTTCCATCGAGATGGAAATTCTTCATGATTACAATACTTACTTATACTCTGCATAAGAAAGTAAATATAACAGACAGATAAACTGAAGCTTAAATTAAAAACATTTTGTATGAAGAGCATACAGCCAGAACTTCTGGATCCACGTTATAATAGCAATTTGCCACATCGAGATGCTTATTGAATTTATTGAACAATATTAACACTGACACTAACAATTAATTTGCTACTTTGGAAGTCTGAATATAAGTTTTTTAATATTAATTGTACTTACAATTAATTTTTTTACCATGTCATATACCTTTTATAATTTTAAATGCTGCTAACTAAAATAAAACATTATTATCTTTTATGGATTTTTGATGATAAGTATTAGCCTAAATGTATACCATATCTCAAGTGTATTTTCCAGCCCTCTTTTTCTCCATGAATCTTGTAGCACAATCAAGTGAAGTATATATGTACTTCGGTTGCCTATCTAGACAAATATAATTGATGATTCATGAATAAAATGATGCATTATTGAAGTGAAGAAATTTTTATTTTCTTAGAAAGCGGAAGAACAATTTATAAAAACCAATTCTTTAAATGAATCCTTAAACAACATTCGTTTCCACTACAAGTTTAAATTTTCATTATACCTTAGAGTTTAATTAATATAGGTGTTGGAATTAGCAAAATATAATACGCTTCACAATTATGTTCAATATAATTTATCCATAAAACATCGATGCAGGTCAATACGTAATTGTATTGTTAACGTGTACCATAAATTATATTTAGTTTGTACCACTGTAAGTATTGAAAAATAAGTAGTAGATGTTGTGATTTCAATTGAAATTTAGAGTGGTATCCAACGCCTTTAAATAACTTCGTACTAGAAATACTATACATTGAACATAGTACCATAATGACGCGAGAACTTCGGAATATACGATGAACCATACAAAATTATCTGCAATGTCTACACTGAACTTTCTTGTAAGAATTTTGTTTATGTGATAATAATACAATTTCTTATTATAGTAGTAATTTAAAACATTTTACTAACCTCCGAAAGACGTTTACATTCAATATATTGATTACAATAATTTTCAAAGTTCAAATAATTTGAGTCTACTTTTTTTTTCTGCTAAACAATTAATAGATGCCGATTATACGATTTATTCAAAATTAAATAAGTAGAAACAAATTTTGAAAACAATTTTCAAACAAAAGTTGAACGAAATATTACGATCTATAATTTTGATCTTAACAAATTTTGACGTTACTGCAACCAATTTTTCGTTATTGCCGAAACCGAAAAAAATATCACAAGCATTTCAGGTTTGAATTTTATTTTCAAAATTAAAAGTTTTTTTGGAGGGTATTCTAAGATTAAAGTTCATAATTTCAACAATAACCGTTTAGGCTGTAGAGAGCTCACACACAGCAACTCATACACTCATATACACATATAGGCACATACCCTCAGTCACACATAGATACCGCATAGATCACGACCAGACGTCTTCCTACGAACATACGATACTTACCTTGAGGAAGAAATCTTCCCTATCAAGTGGAAGAAGCAGAAATTATTCCTCCTCTCGAAAGAGACAAGCCACCAGACAAACCGTCATCGTATCGTGCGATCTGCTTGCTGGACACGGCGAGAAAAGAGCTTGAGAGGATCATCTGCAGTGGACCAGAGTAGTTCACCGAAGGTACCCGGGGTCTGTCACGTGAGGAACGCGTTCAACTCAGTGAACTGGGATCGCATCTTGGATTCGCTGAGGAAGATGCAGGTCCCGCAGTACATCATAAGCATAACCGTGAGCTATTATAGTGACCGAACTGTGATGTACAAGACAGACACAGGACCCAAGACCCGCAACATTACGAGAGGCGTTCCACTCGGCCCTCTGCTGTGGAACATAATGTACGACAAGGTACTCAGACTACCGCTACCTTCAGGGACCACGTCGGTCGGCTTTGCGGACGACGTCGCGGTAGTGGTAGTTGCAAAGCACCTGGAGGAGGTTACGCAGATGGCGAACGAAGCCATCGGCAAGATCCGTGGATGGCTAGCGGCAAACAAGACGGAAGCAGTCCTTGTGACCAGCAGAAAAGCCAAGGAGACTTGTAGCCTGAGAGTTGGAGGATGCGAGATCCAATTGCAGCCATCTATACGCTACCTGGGAGTTCAAATCGACACGAGACTCCATTTCAGCGAGCATTTGCAGATTACGAGCGCGAAGGCGGGAACAGTCTGCAACGCATTAGCACGGATCATGCCAATTACTGGTGGCCCGAGACAGGCGCGACAGAAATTTCTGTAGACCGTCGTCATCTCGGTGATGCTGTACGCATCCTCGATCTGGTCCACAGCCACGGTAGTTCCATCATACGCGCAAGGGTGATCTCGGTCTACCGTAGGAGTGCCCTGCATTCCACACGGTGTCGTATGACGCTGTATACGTTATTGCTGACATGATGCCGATCCACCTGATGGCCGTGGAACGGGCGGATATCTACAGGCAATGGTGCGATGATACGGTCGCCGATCGAAGCACCATCGCCGCAGAGACCAAGACGTTTATGACAGAGCGGTGGCAGCGACTCTGCACCGCATGGTCCAAAGGGCGTTGGACCCAACGGCTCATTCCGGACATAACGGCGTGGACAACGAGGGACCACGGGGAGGTGGACCACTACCTCACGCAGTTTCTGACGGGACATGGTGCCTTCAGAGTGTATCTACACCGTTTCAAGCTGGACGACGACGCTGCATGCCCTGCCTGCCAGCCAACCCACGAATACGTGGAGCATGTGTTCTTCCACTGCACGTACTTCGAGGAGGAAAGAGAGACACTACAGAGACAACAGCTGTCGCCGGAGACCATCATCGGCGAGATGATGGCAAGGAGACTACGTGGAACGCGGTGCCTAGCCTTGCGGCCGTAGTCATTCAAAAGCTCCGACAGACGGAGAAACTGAAGCGAGGCCAGCCCACGTAGAAAAGGGCTAGCAGCCATGGAGGACGCATAACAGCCAGTTTTCCCCCCGCGAAGTAATGCCTGACGGCGGTTTCATGGGGTGGTGGGACGTTATGGGAGGTGTTTTTAGTGGATAAAAATCCCACACACCGTTCAAGCACAGGCATCGCGGCGTCTTTTGAAGATTTACAACTGCCCAAGAAAAAAAAACACATAGATACACAGGCACACAAACACACACAAACAAAGACAAACATACACACACACACATACATACAAACCAATACACATACAACCGCACAACCACACACACAAGCAAACTGACCTCTTTCCAAAAATAGACAAAATTTATTCAGGGAAGGTCAAAATGTAAATTCACGTTAAAATCTCGAGAGCGAGTTATTTCATGATTACAATACTTACTTATTACTTCGTATAAAAAAGTAAAATAGTGTAGCTGTATTTCTTTAATTAGGAACACATTCCGTTCCATTAGACAGTGTTAACGAACGCTGATACTTGCAAAAGATTTTTTTGAGTTTTATATGATCAAAATATCCGAATGCTGAATATGAAAAGCTATGGTAGTTAAGCGTAAACACAAAACTCGAGAAATGCCGAAAGTATAAAAAAGGTATTATATTTGTATATCAAATTATTTCAAATAGCAATGAATCAGTAATTATTGATGGGCTTCGATAATATTTAATAGTAGCTGTCTCTTAAACTGCCCAGCTTTGTGCTGAGATTAATCAGCAAAACACTTTTTTATTAGGTTCATATTCCATTTCAAAATAAAGTAAAGGGAGTTGAACCACCATGCTAAATCGTGAAAACAAAGTTTGGAGAGTGAAGGAAGTATGATTAAGTTCTTCGGCAGTCTACGCGAGGTTAGTTTTCTTTTTATGAACAAGGGTAGATATACTTTAATAATGATAAAATAATGCACACGGTTTTATCTTCATAATTAATTTATTTATAGATGATTTTAATATCATATCAAATTAAGTGGCAGAAAACCCTTTATATTCTTTCACATCTTTACAATCTTTTGCCATTTACATCTATCCTTACACACTTCTATCGATTTACTCAAACTCATTAGATACACCCTCTTTTACTCCACTTGCTCAGAAGTTTTCTTTCACACAATTCATTCTCAATCATATTTATGCATATGGGTCGAGGTTGGCCTCACGTTCTCACACCGTTCATCTCGCCAAAATAAATATTTTAGTTTATCTTTTACATCTCATTTGCCTCGCACGTATTCTAAATACGACGTTTTTTACCATATCGCGCTGGTCATATATCCCCTATTCCGCACCCTTTCGACTGACAAGTTGTGACGTTTTTATTTTTTTGACAAAAACGAATAGTCGATTGGATTGCTTGTCTCTTCCTCTCTCGTAATAGCTCACTGTAACATGTTAAAGCGTTTAAGGGGTAAGGCCACTCTAGAGCTAGAAAAGAAAGGTCGTTTTCCAGATTTTTTTTGACGAATGTTTACATCTTGTATAAAAATCGTTTACATTTCTTTAATAAACATATATTTGATTACATTATGAATTCTTTTCATTAGGGAATATGTGAAGTTCGGGGCGCTAGTGTTGTCTAACCTATGAAGATTTTTAGAAGCAGCACTAATCGGGCGAAAAGGTTGAGCAGCGACTTATTAACCTGGTACAAAAACGACAACAGATTATAAATCTGAAATATATAAGCTCTTAAACTACGAAGCCGATTTTAAAAATGTTGATTTTTGTAGAAATGACACGCGATTCAAAAAAAAGAGTACGATATTTAGCTAAAAATTGCATATGAATTTGTTAATAAATAGAAAACAATCAACAATAAAAAAAATCTTACGATGTTCGATAGAAAACTGTCTATTTATTGCGATAGTAAAAGATTTATATCTATTGATCGGCTTGTATAGGCGTACTGTTTTTGCCCAATTTCAAAAACACGGTTTCGAGATAAACGCGTTTAAAGATAAAGTTGTAGTTTCTGATTGAATGCTTGCATATAGGAGCACGCTGATAGACGTCTAATGTCTGCCGCAAAATACATCGTAAAGAACATTTTTTCGAGAATAATTTGAATTGTCACTAATGCTTTACAACCTTAAGTATCAATTAAGACAAAAAAAAATTCAAATATTTTGATTCTTGTCACAGCACAACTTCGTGCAAAGTCTGTGTCATTTTCGGACAAAATATCTATCAAGTGAGATACCTGACTCAACAATCAGACAATATTCTTGTTGTTAAAACATTAATCGGTGGTTATTCCATATCGTTGTTAGAATTTACATCTTCTCTTACCAAATTTTCTTCTGTCAGTCTTTGCAATGCATCATTTGTTAGCGGATTGTCGTTGTCATCCTGTAGTAATGTCTGAATATCATCAGCGTCAACTTCATTGATATGCAATTGGTGTGTCATTTCAACAAGATCATTATTCTGGATGTCATTAGCAAGTTCCAATTCTTCTTCTAAATTGAGCTCTACTTTCTTCCAATCTGCTTCAAGGCAGTGTTGTGATACTTCATCCCAAGATCGTTGGATATGGTCGATAGCATTAATTATGTCGTAACTCTTCTAGAATTCTTTTATTGACACTTGCTGCCTGGCCATAATCTCAGTTCAGTAGGAAAAAGTGTGCCGGAGGAAACGAGCTTTAAAAGCTGCTGTAACGCGATCCATGGGTTGAATGATTGATGTTGTGTTCAGTGGAAGGAACATAACTTCAACAGAAATACAAGTCTCCGGTGCGTTAAGATTTACTGAATGACCAGAAGCATTATCTAGTAGCAATAACGACTTTGATTCACTGTAGTACAAAAGTGATTAACAAACCAATCATTAAATAGATCCATTGTTACCCAGACCTTTCTGTCAGACTTCAACTGGTAAATTAGACTTGGAAAGTTCCTTCATGGCCCTTGGATTTTCCGAATGATAAATTGGCATTGGTTCAGTTGCAAATCTCCCGATGCCAGTAATTTTTTTCCACAAGCAAAATTATCGTATGGCGTCAAAAGCTTGTTTGGACAGTGATACCTAACCTAGTTCAACAAAATTTTCCGTTGAAACGTGAAAATGATTTCTTTGTCTGTAACCACAAAAGTTGTTTGGAAAGTGAACGGTAACCTACCCCAACAAAATGGTTGGTGTGGCATCACACGTTACTCGAGTATTGATTAAAGGTATAATACCTGTACCTTGGTGGGTGGGTAGCGCCATCTATCAAACATGATGTGTACTGTTGCTTAAAACCTTGAATCGATCTGGACGAACATTATAAATAATAATCATTTTAAAGAGCAGTATCATACATTGGCAAAACAAAATGTTATTTTGAGAATATATCTAAAGAGTTAATTTAAAACAATGTTAAGTGCATACCTGTCAACCCCTAACAGTTTTTTAGTAAAGCTATGGTTACTTTTATGACGCTCGTTGTTAGAAAGGAGAAAGATCCTCTGCGCTTGCACATTTATATACATATATTGCAAAGCAGAAAACATTCAATTGCGAATTTAAGAGTATACTAATACCTAGACATATGTGTTCCTTTGTAAAAAATTATGTTCCTTACTAGTTTTATTCAATAGTAATGGGGGTAATTTCTTATGTTTTGGCTAACGCTGTAAGTAGAACTTCTTTAATATGGTTCAACATGCATATTGTGAACACAAGCCGAATTTAAAATTGGGCAAAATGGGCCATCACTCAGATGTCTAAGCACAAATAAACCATCTCCAATTTTATCAGTATTTAAAAAGATACTCTATCTGCAATGTCTTACATTGTACTCTCACATACGAATTTTTTGTAGTTGCAAAGAATACATATTTTTATTATTTTACTATCTTTTGAAACATTATTGCATTACATATATTGATAACAATAATTATAAAATGTCAAATTCCAAACCATATGAGTTTATTTTGTTTTCCGTTAAGCAATTGACAGGTGCAGCAGATATGATTTCTGTAAAACATATTTCGCATGTCTGATATGGAATTTTTACACAGACACACGGTCACACAGAAAGACACACAGTCACCGATAAAGACTCACAGGTACAGACACAGACTCACAGGTACAGACTCAGCCTCACAGTTGCACAGACACACGGATAAATACAAACTTACACAGCATCCAGCTCAACACAGGCACACAGTTAAACACACAAAAACACAACGTCACACACAAATAGATACACCGTCACACACAGATGTGCACAGACACAATATAGGCGCACATGGGCTACTCAAACGCACCTAGATGCACACAAACGCACACAGGTACACCGATATACGCATACAGACACACACAGAAACACTCAAAAACACACAAGCCACACAGATGCAATTAGGCGCTCTCAGACGCACACTAACGTACACAGACACAAACAGACACACATACATACACAGGTACACGCAGGCACAAACACACAAATCCCACGCAAAGACACACAGACCTACACAGTCATTTACATAAACCCAGTCACACAAAGTTACACACAGTCTCACAGGACACAGCCACACATACATCCACGGAAACAAACAGTCACACACAGCCTCACAAAGCCACACACTGACACACATGCACAGAAACAGACACAACCACACACACAGACACATATCGCACCAGTTCCTATACTTGAATTCGACATGTGGCCGTACCATCACAGTTGACTTGCACCTATTCTACATACATATTTCACAATATCTTTCTGCTCATACTCCCATATATTGCGCTTTCTGTCTCTCCGAAATATACCACAAAAACCTCTCAATAATTTTATTTCCATAGCAGTCATACGCTTTTTATGCTTGGCTTGCCAAACCCAACATTAATTATCATGCCACAGCGATGGCATAAAAAGAAATTGTAAAATAATTATTATCAGTCTTATCTGACACTGAACTTTTTTATATGAATTTTGGTTAGATCTTTACAGTTTTGAGAAATGCCATTTTTTTCAAAATTATATCGATCTAACCAAATTCAGAATTATCTAAGAAAACTTAGTTACAAATTAAAAATATAAACATCCATCATTATGAACTTATAGTTTCACAGCTTACTTTTTAATTATATACATATATTGTTGAGAAGTGTCCTAGATCCACAAGTTTGTACCAAACAACTCAGTTTGTATTTAAAGAGCCTTTTATTATAATATAAAAGGACACAACAGTTTTAGTTGAAAAGAAAACAATAGACATTTTAATAAATACTCTTACGATAAAGAAGAGCGCATCCCGCTTGACAGCTGGTGAGCTTTGGTATTGCTAGATGGCGAATGTGTTGCGCGGTGGTTTGAATCCCACTACTTAACACCCCCTCTCGAGTCAAACCGTCTCCTCTTTTATCTCATGCCCAGAGATTTCAAACAGTTGATGTGACTCGGTCTCTCCAACCCTTTCGTAAGGACGTCTGCTGGCATCCTGTCGGTTGGCATGTATTGCAGATTAACTTCGTTCGCTGCTAAGGCTCCTCTCACAAAGTGATGCCTAACATCGATATGCTTGGTTCGCGAATGGTATACTGGATTCTCCGCGAGCTTTTCAGCCCCTTGGTTGTCATTGTACACGGTTACCGGAGAGGTCCCGCGAGCACCTACTTCTTCGGCCAATTTTTAAAGGTAGATTGCTTATTTCAATGGCTCACTGATTCTCATGTACTCCGCTTCCGTACATGATAACGCGACTGTCCGTTGCTTTCGGGACTCCCAAGATACGGGCCCTTCACACATTGTGAAGACGTATCCCATGTAAGAAAGCCTGTCATCCAAACAAGCTGCCCAGTCCGTGTCTTCATAGCACACGCTTCGCCGCTCGTCAATGAGATTCACCGAACGAGTTATTGTACTGACCCAAAACACTGATAATGTGTGAAATGTCAGGGCGTGTTCCAGCCGATAGGTACATAAATGCACCCACCAACTCTCTGTACGGTGGTTTCTCTCCGTCTGAAGTGTCCCACGCGTCAGCATTTGACAACTTCGCCCCAGGTTCCATAGGTGTAGAGACGGGCTTACAAGATGTCATCCCGAACCTTTCGAGAATCTCCTTGATGTATCATCACTGTTTCATATATATATGGCGTCATTATTTCGTTTAAATTTAATTCCTATGCAGTAGGAAATTTCTCTTAGGTCCTTTATCTCGAACGTTTTCTTCAGGAAATTGTAGACAGCTTCAATACTCTCTGGTTTGCGAAACATTACCACGATATCGTCGACGTACACGACTATGATGATTAAATTATCGCATATGCCCTCAACGTGGACACATGCGTCTGCGTTTATTGATTTTGCACCGAAGCGTAATAGCTCTTGCTTCAGGCGTCGGTACCTGCAGCGACCGGCCTGTTTCAGACCGTACAACGCCTTTCGCATCTAACAGACTTTGTTACCTTTCGAGAGATTTGAGAGCATCTCCGAATCCTTTTCAGGACCTTGTTTGTGTGGTTGGGATCCTGCAAGATGATTTCCTCGTCTAGAATACCGTTCAGAAAAGCGGTGGTGATGTCATACTGTCGCATATGCATGTCGTGCTGGGCTGCTAATACTACAGCGAAGCGTAAGGAACTTAGCCGAGCCACGGGCACTTATGCTTGATTATAATCCAGGCTGGGACGGTGAGAGAATCTCGTCGCGACCACCCTGGCCTTCCGCTTCACGACCTTTCCGTCTGCTCCACATTTGTTTTTGATTATTATACGGTTGTCGACGACATAAGAAGCAGGTGGAAGATCTATCACGTCCCATCAACACGAACTCTGCAGCCATAGACAACATTTACTCATCCTCCTCTGGGCTTGAGAAGATGGTTCGAAAAGGTACTTCAGCGTTGCCGGTGAACTCAACATCCTTGGTGTCTTGGCACGCTGTTGTGTTGTACCCTTATCTTGGGCCCTCGTTTGACCGGTATTGCTTTGTCATCTTGAGCGCTACTGCTCTGGTCGACGTGGCCCACGTTGTAAGGTTCTCCGAAGCCGAAGAATGGTGGTTCTTCGTCGTCTTCGTCGGGAAGACTCTCTTTCAATACAATGTTCTCGTCAATTGGCTGAACGTTAGGGCGCGATGTTACAGGGTACGTTTGTGAAATGGTGCATTCACCTTCAGAGTAGCTGTCTTGACTTTCGGTGTTGGCTTCTTGCCTAACGTAGAAGTCTTCGTATGGTCCTATGACCTTCACAGCTGAATTCCTCACAAAACGAACATCTCGAGAGATCTCCACGCGTCGCTCTTCAGGAAACCACAACACCTTGGAGTTCTCCGCAAACCCAAGAATGATCCCTTTGCGAGCTCGAGGTTCAAGTTTTCCGACGCTCTTCACCCTGTTCAGGCAATAAACTTGGTGCCCAAATTCTTCTCCCCAATCTAAGTCTCGTGAGGTGTCCGTCGCTTCAGCGTAGAGGTCGGACAGCTGTATTTGATATAATTCACCGTTGATACGACTTCTGCCCAGAATGACGGTGGTAGGTTCGACTGCAATAGAAGACACCTGGCAGTCTCGATCAAGGATCGATTTTTTCATTCAGCTACGCCGTTTTGTTCCGGGTTGTTAGAAACCGTTAGGCACCTTTTGATACTGGCTCTCAGCAGGAACGTGTCGAGTTCTTCGTTAATATACTCAGTCTCGTTGTCAGACTACAGTATCCTCACCAGCCTCTTGAATTGCGTCTCGATCATGTTCTTGCATTTGAGTTTGGTTTCGTCAGTGTCCACATCCAATCCGCGTACAGCTGCAGATCTCATCTCCTCGAGAAGATCCTTTTCATTTAGGTGTCTCATCATCTTGTGCCAGTCCATCAAGGACTTGCCTCTCGAGCGGTCGACTGACGCTGTGTTTATCTGATCTTTGTGGCATGAATCTTCGAGGTAAAACATCACTGGCATGTTTTCTTTGTCTAGCACCTGGGCAGACTGCTTCTCGAACAGCACTCGAAAACCCCTGTCAACAATCTTTCCAACTGATAGGAGGTTCGTGCGTAAGTCAGGCACGAGCAGCATGCCATTCAATTCAACCGTTCGGTTGCTTCCGTCCATCCAAATTGTTATTTTAGTAGACGCCTTTGCGGTAATCTCTGCATAGTTAGAATCCGCCAAGCCCAGCTTGTCAGAGTGATGGGAATCAACGTGCGAAAAATCGTTCAACTGGTTGCATAGATGTGACGTGCAGCCACTGTCTAGATACCACATTTTTCTGTTTGTAGGGTTGGTCGATTTGGCCGATAGTGCTTGCGGTATTGCGTACAACGACAATTTTTCGTTCTTATGCGTCTCATTTCTTACACTCTTGGATTTAAATCTGCATTTGGATGTTTGATGACCAGGTTTCTTACATTTGAACCACTTGAACGATGTGTTCCGGCTCTTCTTCTTCTCTTTATTGTATTTCTTGTTGTAGTATTGTTTTTCTGCTATCAATGAGTTCTGACCGGCTCCATTTTGGTTGCTAAATCTGGCGTCGGTCTCTTCAGTGCTTTTGATGCGTAGCGGCTCTGGTCCAGGAAACTCATCTCGCGTTTCGATCGCAATCCTAAAATTCTCATAACTCGATGGTAGACTATACAGTAGTAAAATCGATAGCAAATCTTCGTTTATTTCCACCTCCATATACTTAAGTTAATCTACAGCGTCCAATAAACGGCGTAGATGATCCCGAATATCATCGCCCTCGAACATGCGTTGAAGAACAATCTGCTTCAACAGATTCGCCTTACGCGCAGGGCCTTCGGATTGGTGGATGGATTCCAATTTCTGCCAGAGTTCTCGCGACGTATTGCAGTATTTCACCTACTTCAATTCCGTTGCATGGATGGCTAGAAATATGTCGGGAATAGCCTTGCCGTCACGTTCCATCCACAGAGCCAACGCAGCGACCGCAGCCTCGTTGTCTTCTTCAGGTTTGACTTTTGCGGCATTTACGTACTGCCATGCATCATTTTTTATTAAAAGAGCTTTCATGTGAATTCTCCATGAATCAAAGTTGTCCTTTTAGAGCATCTTGACGCGTATAATGTTCCCCAGCATCATCTTTGTTTTTCGTTTTTATGTCCTCGTGGTTACGAGAGACTACCTAACCTCAGAATAGTTAGCGTGAGAGTTTGTTCGGATTTTAACGGTTTTGTGTTACGTGACCTGGGCCCATAACCTGTTGAGAGATTTCCTAGATCCACAGGTTTGTACCACGCTACTAAATTTGTATTTAAAGAACCTTTTATTATAATATAAAAGTATGCAACAGTTTTAGTTGAAAAGAAAACAATAGACATTTTAATAACTACTCTTATGATAAAGAAGAGCGCATCCCGCTTGACAGCTGGTAAGCTTTGATATCGCTAGATGGTGAATGTGTAGCGTGGTGGTTTGAATCGCCACTACTTAACATAAATTAACCCATTAACGCCGACGTGGCAAAAACTTTCCACAACTTTGCTTTAACGAAGTTTTCCCGCCATTCCGACTGCAAATTTGTTTTCTTATTGGAAATTTTCTCAATTTTA
This sequence comes from Nebria salina, assembly GCA_944039245.1. Lineage (NCBI taxonomy): Eukaryota > Metazoa > Arthropoda > Insecta > Coleoptera > Carabidae > Nebria > Nebria salina. The sequence goes on from OX063277.1 coordinate 5,032,357, forward strand.
CAATTTTGGACTAATATTCCACCTACAACCCCACCCCGAGCCTGTACAGGGGTGCAGAGTGGTGCAAAACCGCAAATTTTGCTTTCTCAGCAGCCAAAACGATCCACTAATTTTTTCGGCAAAGGGGTCAAGTAGGAAAACTATAAACACCGCTGGAAACATATTTTTTTTATATGTGACAAAAATTCCCAAACTGAAATTTCATTCACAAAATCTATCAAAAAGTAGTGGAATGTTTTGGCCACTGTGAAGGCAATTTTTTTGGTTTTGCACCCAATTTTGTATTCAAAATTGCTACGTCAAAATTTCAAGTAGATCCAATACTAATTGGAGAAGTTAAGCGGCTTTGAAAATATACAATGAAGTAAGTATTACGACACTTTAGAAGAGATTATCTCAGAGATATGTTTTCAAAGTCTGTGACTGAAATTTATCAACACGCTATTTGTCTAATTTTTATTTCTCATGCTCAGAACTGTTTTCTTCTGTCCTTGATCATTGGTTTTCGATTTAAATCTAAAATAAGATTTTTCACAGTCGATCAAAGACCGATTTTTATAGTGACAAAGTGATACCGAAGATTTGCAAAGCCGCCATTTCGTCAAAAAAAGTTTTTTTTTTGAAATCTCACGATTAAGGCTGGCTTTTCTTATTATTAATGCAATTTCATTGGAAGATTTGATTTTAGATGATTGCACTTGGACTTTTTAAATACGTCATCTCCTTGAAATGGCCGTTGGGACCTCCAGGACGAATTTTTAATATAAAAAATGGATTCTTTCAGTTAAATGTACAATTAGTAAGTGGATGATAACGGATTTAAAATATGTTGCTTACATTTCGAGAAAAATAATCTAATATTTCGTATTTTTTGCCTTGCAGGTAGCCATAATCCCTTAATATCAATTCGGTAACATTATGAGTCATAAATAAAAAAATTGACTTTATAAAAAGTTACTTTCTTCTACGAAGTAATATTTAAGTGTTGTAATCATGCCGGTTGACTTCTTACTTAATCAAGTTTGACTATACTTGGCATGACGTCTGTCTCTGTTTTTGTGTGGGAACACTACAGCTTATGTGGTTAGAGCTAAAGTGGACGTTCAGATCGATTTTAAACAACAGTACACAACATGTTTGATAGATGGCACTACCGCACCACCGACGTTCAGGTATTATCATTTTAATCAATACTCGAAGAACGTGTGATATCACACCGACCATTTTGTTGAGGTAGGTCACCATTCACTTTACAAGAAAATGACTTTTAGAATTATGTTTTATTTTCTTTATTACTTTCTTATACGCAGTATAAGTAAGTATTGTAACTATGGAAAATTTCGATATAGCGATTATAACTGAAGTATATCTATTGACCTTTCCACGATCGAGTCTGACTATTTTTAGAATGATGTTTCTTAGTGTGTCTGTGTTTGTGTGGCTGTGTGTGTCTGTGTGCCTGTGTGCCTGTGCCTGTGTGTCTGTGTGTCTCTGTGTTTGTGTGTCTATGTGTCTGTGGGTCTGTATGTCAATGTGTCAGTGTGTCTGTGTGCCTATGTTTGACTGTGTGACTGTGAGTGACCCTGTGTGTGTCTGTGTGTGTCTGTTTGTGACTGTGTGTGTCTGTATGTGCCTGTGTGTGGCTGTTTGGTCGTGTTTCCGTGTGCCTATGTGTCTGCATCTGTGTGCTAGTGTATTTTTGTAAATGTGTGCCTATGTGAATGTGTGTCTGTGTAACTATGTGTCTGTCTATCCCTGTGCCTGTGTGTATGTGTGTCTGTGGTTTGGAATTTGACAATTAATAATTATTGTAAGCAATATATTTAGTGAAAAAATGTTTCAAAGGTTAGTAAAATAATTAAAATATGTATTCTTTGTATCTACAAACAATTAGCATAAAAAAGTTCAATGTAAGACATTGCAGATATTTTTTTAGCTTTTTAAATTTTGATAAGACTGGAGATGGCTAATTTTTACTGTGGTTTCTGTCCACTTTGTCCCATTTTAAATTCGGCATGTGTTCACAATATACACGATGAACCATATTAAAGAAATTCTACAGCGATACCCAAAACATTGCCATAGAAATTACTCCCCTAAGAATTGAATAAGGCTGGTAAGCAACATAATTCTTTACGAAAGAACACATATAATTATCATGTGAAGGTATTAACGTACGCTGAAATTAGCAGTAGATTGTTTTCTGCGTTACAATATATGTATATTATATGGCAAGTGCATAAAATCTTACCCTTTTCTAACGACGACTATAATAAAAGTAACAAGAGCTATACAAAATAATAGGTTGGAACTCTCAGGTATGCACTTCAAATTTTTTTGAATCAATATATTACATATATTTTCAAAAAAACATTTTGTTTGCTCATTTATCATATTGCTCTGTAAAATTAATATGAATTTTAATGTTCGTCAAGGTCGATTTACAGTTTTTATCAACAGTACACAACATGCTTGATAGATGGCGCTACCGCTCCACCAAGGTACAGGTATTATAATTTTAATCAATACTCGAGGAAAGTTTGATGTTATACCGACCATTTTGTTGAGGTAGGTCGCCGTTTGCTATCTATATAAATTTTGTAGCTTCAGACATGAAGGTCACTTTCACGTTTCAAGCCTTGGACTAGGTCAGGGTGCACTTTCCAAACAAACTGTTGACGCTACACGATTAACATTGCTTGAGGAAAATAACTATCGTGTTGTTATTAATTACAAATATACTTGCATATCATCCCGCTTATCCCAACGAATGGGGTGGTACAAAACTCTTTACTTTTTTTTTACAATTTTACATACTTTCACATCTTTACAATCTTTCGCCATAAAAGTTAAATTAATGCGCTATTAGAAGAGAATAATTTACGGATAAATACAACACAAGTAATAGGGTAAATCGACCAGTAATAGAACAGTTAAGAAAATTCTCTACATTTTTGAGGATTAAAAAAAATATAGTTAATATATTTATATAATAATTGAAATTTTTTTAAAGTTTTTATAAAGTTTTAATAAAAAAAATGTTTATTGATGTTTTAGGTAATTTTGTTCACAATTTATAATTTGATGTTAAAATTCCAGTAATAGAACGGTGGCTGCCTTTAATAGAACAGTCTTTTCTAGTAATAGAACGGCCAATTATATTTTTTGTTAAATGAACTAGGTAAATCAATAAATAAATAAGTTCTATTATAAATTTATTTTTCATTAAATATAGTTTATAAATTTATATATTTTAGCTTGGATTTCCTAAAATTTAGGTATATATTTATAAAAAAACATTTGCAGTAGCATTATTTTCTAAATTTTTAAATTATAGAGGTGCTATACCTATCTAAAGCTAAATTTAATATTTGTAAAGTTCTAAATTATAAATGTAGACAACAATATTATTCTTTATCTATAATGCAAATGATATTTTAATTAACTAACAATTTCAATGTTTTTAGTGTCATCATACCTGTTATGCAGAGGCGACAGAAAAATAGCCACCCAGCAAATTCCCGACCTGTCATGCAGAGCCGACAGAAAAGAAGCCAGTTAGCAAATTCCCGACAAGGTGACAAGAAATAGTCACCAACATTTACCACTTAATCTAGAATAAGAAGAGGACTATCACAAAATAGCACCCTCTACATTCCAATGTATTTTTGTACATCGTACTATAAGTTTTACTGAATGTCAGTTATTAAGACAGATTGTAAATAAAAATGGTTTATAAAAAAAAAAAAAATTAAATGATTATTTTTAAACGAAATATTAAAATTACTTATAAATAGGTATAACATCAAAATTTTTAATACTTTTCTTGCATTAAAATTTTATGAACAATGAAAAATTTAAATCTTTTCTTGTTTTATATTTTTAGATAAGAATACTTTTCATCTTGTAATTTTTTGTTGCTCAGATGAAAGTATTTTTTCAAGTGTACAGGGTGGGGCAAAACAACCTCCTTAGTAGTGCAAGTGAAATAAAGAAAAAGTAGTCGAAATACAAAAAATTTATTTCAATAAAATAAAGTAGTTACATGGCCAGTTTTATCTTATGTAGTTTTAAAAATCATATCGGCCAAGTGTTATCCTACATTATCTACACACTGCTGCCAGCGACTTCTGAAGTTTCGCATATCCCTTTCAAGCATTTCTTCAGGTATACGGCGAATTTCCGTGCGGATTGCCTCCTTTAGGGTTTGCAGGTTCTTCGGTCGATGTTTATAAACTTCTGCTTTGAGGTAACCCCGCAGAAAAAAGTCGCACGGGGTCAAATCTGGAGATCGCGCGGGCCACAGAATATCACCTCTCAGGGAGACAAAGCGCGCGGGGAACATTTCCTTCAAAACCAGCATTGATGCCCGCGCCGTGTGGGCTGTGGCCCCGTCCTGCTGAAACCAGACATTTTCGAGACCAAGTTCTTCAAGAGCAGGGGCCAAAAAATTCTGGAGCATGTTCACATAGCGCCCAGAATTGACTGTAACTGCCCGATTTCTTTCCTCAAAAAAGTAAGGCCCGATAATCCCTATTCGGGAAACTGCGCACCAAACTGTGACACGATCACTATGCAGAGGCTTCTCGTTGATCACCCTCGGATTGTTTTCGCACCAATATCGAAAATTTTGTTTATTTACACCGCCAGAAAGATGGATATGTGCTGGGCGGCGATTAAAGACTCATTTTCGCGTATCTATGCTTCCACGGCAAAAGCGCGCTGCTCGTTCGTCCACACTGTGTTTACGACTGAATTCTTTTGCAACGCAAACGGCATATCTTCCTGCCGCCATTCACGCCATTTCTACCCTTTTACGACCTCTGCTCGCTTCACAATTCTCTGTTGAAACTAGGGAGGTTGTTTTGCCCCACCCTGTATAAGAGGTTTTGGATCTAATTCTTGATTTTCACACTTCTTCTTACCCTTTTTATTAACGGTGTTATTTTTTTTACAAGTTTTCACTAAAATAAAAATAATTTATTCAAATGAATACAAAAATAAATTAAAGAGGTTATGTTTTCGACTTTTATTTCTTATGAGATAAACAATAAAATTTCAGTGTCCGTATAATGTAAATAATATATTAACTGATACATAATTTTTAAAGAATTATTTATTTGTAGTTAAAATTTGTTCTTGTTATAAAAAATATGTAAAAACATTAATATTCTAGCCTCATTTGCTTACTGTCAACTTACCAGAGAGTATGGGGAGATGGATTTCAACGTTAAATCGGTTGTACAACGTTTGCAAAGATGGCGGGTTCCATGGAGCAAAGATTTAAATATTTATATATAGTTTTAAACAAGAAAAAACGTTTTTCACGTCCTTTTTAAAATTATTTTAATTAAAAAAAAAAACGAATATTGTTTAGCGATATTAAAATTGTACTTTACATAGCCATTTTTAGTTAGTTTACGGTTACTATAGCTTAAGCAATTACAATCATATTTACTAGAAATTCGTATTTTTTTATATTTACCTGGTTGAATAAACTGAATGAATACTTTATCGAAACATTTCAAATGTTTAATATTGACTTTTTTTTAATTCTAAAAACACGTGTTCTAGTATTGAACAAAAATTTTGAAGAGCGCGCTAGTAATAGAACACTTTATGCGTATAGCGTTCTTCTCAGAGAGTATGGGGAGATGGATTTCAACGTTAAATCGGTTGAACAACGTTTGCAAAGATGGCGGGTTCCATGGAGCCTACACTGGAGGTTTAGTTGTCGCCGCAGCCACCGAGGGCGCGCGTTTTTTTTTTTTTTTTTTAATGAAAGGATAGATGTACTTTTCTTTTCGTGGTACAGCAGACCACGAAATGCAAAAGTACCAAAGGTACCTCCTAAATAAAAACCATTATTTATATAATACAAATATTTATTACTAATTCAGGTTTAAATTTTACTTTATATAACATTCACATATTTATATGTTAAGATAACAATTATATTTTTATTATTAAATATTAATAATATTCGTATTTGGCTCTTCAGTCGTATATGAATTACATCCGATCAAATAGTTTTTATAATGGAACAAGTAAATGCTCATATTTATAAAAGAAAACTAATTTTAATAAGTACATATTTAATGAAGCTTTTAAATAAGTTTTTCTTCAATAATATGGTTTTGATGTTAGTACAGCACCCATGTAAGACAAAAAAAAAATTACTTTCTGTTTTTCCTCCGCAACGTCTTACGATGCCTTTCTGTCGTTGAATAGGATCGCGCCAGGATAAGCGCAAGGTCTAATCCATAGTGGCTATGTTTCTTATTACTCCCCCTACTCTCTGCAACTTACTGTTCTATTTATAGCAGCGGGTGCTCAATAGAAGAACCAGAGAATAGGGGGAGTAATAAGAAACATAGCCACCATTGGACAGAGTTTTGTTAGGTTAGAAAATTGCATATTCGCCGCTGTTCTAGATGTCGCGATCGTCGCGATAATAAAAAATTATAAAAATTTGAACGAATTAAATGTATATAAATTTTAAATATTTACTTGATATTTTACTAATCAAATAAAAATTTAGGATGATTTTATACTGCTATTTTTGGAAAAATAAATTATTTATTTATAAGTACGTTTATTGGAATCCATTTTGTAAATAATGTAACATTTTTATTGTGCAATACGTCATACATGCAATTTTGTTATTGTTCTTTATTGAGTTGTCCTCTGTTATTTATCGGGAAGTTCTTTTGTATTTTATATTATTTAACTCTAACAAGTGTTTGTTTTTGAGCAATCTCTTTTTTTGTGGCATGTAAGTATTAAATCACAAATAAACAGTAAACATTTGATATGCATTCTATAATAGTTTGTTCGTAGTATGCATTTAAATAATCGATTCTGTTGTGTTCTCGGATGCTTTGATTACAGAAAACGGTTCGCCTGTTTTCCGAAGGACAGAGCACTTTTCCAAATTTGGTTGGAAAAAATCAACAATCTGCAACTATACGTTATTCCTCCTGCACATGATGTTTATGGAACATTTCGTGTATGTTCAAAACATTTCGAGTGCAGGTGGATTAGACCTTGCGCTTATCCTGGCGCGATTCTATTCAACGACATGCGACAGAAAGGCATCGTAAGACGTTGCGGAGGAAAAACAGAAAGTAATTTTTTTGTCGTAGATGGGTGCGTATGAGAAGAATGTACTAACATCAAAACCATATTATTGAAGAAAAACTTATTTAAATGTTAAACAATGGTTTAAAGATTGCGATGAATGGATGAAAGTCAATTGTAGCTTCATTAAAAATTTACTTATTAAAATTAGTTTTCTTTTATAAATATGAGCATTTACTTGTTCCATTATAAAAACTATTTGATCGAATGTAATTCATATTCGACTGAAGAGCCAAATACGAATATTATTAATATTTAATAATAAAAATGTAATTGTTATCTTAACATATAAATATGTGAATGTTATATAAAGTAAAATTTAAACCTAAATTAGTAATAAATATTTGTATTATTTAAATAATGGTTTTTATTTAGGAGGTACTTTTGCATTTCGTGGTCTACTGTACCACGAAAAGAAAAGTACATCTATCCTTTCATTAAAAAAAAAAAAAAAAACGCGCGCCCTCGGTGGCTGCGGCGACAACTAAACCTCCAGTGTAGGCTCCATGGAACCCGCCATCTTTGCAAACGTTGTTCAACCAATTTAACGTTGAAATCCATCTCCCCATACTCTCTGAGAAGAACGCTATACGCATAAAGTGTTCTATTACTAGCGCGCTCTTCAAAATTTTTGTTCAATACTAGAACACGTGTTTTTAGAATTAAAAAAAAGTCAATATTAAACATTTGAAATGTTTCGATAAAGTATTCATTCAGTTTATTCAACCAGGTAAATATAAAAAAATACGAATTTCTAGTAAATATGATTGTAATTGCTTAAGCTATAGTAACCGTAAACTAACTAAAAATGGCTATGTAAAGTACAATTTTAATATCGCTAAACAATATTCGTTTTTTTTTTTAATTAAAATAATTTTAAAAAGGACGTGAAAAACGTTTTTTCTTGTTTAAAACTATATATAAATATTTAAATCTTTGTTATACCTACGCATTTGCACAATTTTAAACGTATACAACCAAGTTTTTGATACCTTTTCTATTACTAGCGTCGGCGTCGTTCCATTACTGGTCTACTTACCCTAATGTATGAAAATACAAAATATGTTTTATAGAATTTTTAAATTAAAATAAATACATTGTTATTTGTACCAGACAGTGAAAAATCGCGGCGACAAAATTTAAGCAACTGACTGACAACATGCTTTAAATTGCAGTGTTCGGTATTTTTAAAGTTATATTTCTTGATTTTGTTTAGTTAAGTGTTTTCAGTTCATAATTTATGAACTATGTCACGCAAAATATATTCGGAAGATATTAAACAACGGATTGTGAAGTTGCACGAAAATGGAACTTCGCAAAAACAAATCTGTGAAATATTCGACATTAATAAATCAGTTATTTCGCGAATTCTGCAACGTAATCGTGCTAAAAGTACTGTGAGAACTGCACCACGTTCAGGACGACCAAGAAAAACTACTCCCAGAGTTGATATGCTGATTTTACTAGCAGCCAAACAAGATCCATGGTTAATGGCTTCGCTAATTAATGTAAATATTAAAAATATAATTAGTTCTCGTACTATACAACGGACCATTGCACCGAATAATGGGTATAATGGACAGATTTATTTACAAAGACATATTTCAAAACATAATGCTACCATTTGCCGAAGATGAAATGCCACTTCGATGGGTTTATCAATATGAAAATGATCCTAAACAAACAGCAAAATAAGTAAAGAATGGTTTGCTGATAATAACGTACAAGTTTTGTCATGGCCATCACAGTCTCCAAATCTAAGCCCAAATGAAAATATGTGGAGCTGCTAAGCTGTGATTAAAAGAAGAGGATATGCAACAAAGTATTGACAATCAATCAATAGCTAAACTAAATTCTATATTCTAATAGTGAGTTGCTTAACTTTTGTCGCTGCGCAATTAAACATAATAGTGTATAAGACAGTGTATCTATTTTATTTCTAAACTTTTGTAAAACATATTTTGTGATTTCATAAATAATTATGTATGCTTCCTTAATACATAGTTTATAGCCACCTAATCGCGTATCAATTCTTCTTTTTGGCAGGCAGTGTTTAGCAACGATACATACATATATATATATATATATATATATATATATATATATATATATATATATATATATATATATATATATATATATATATATATATATATATATATATATATATAAGTTACAGTGCTACGCTAAGATATTATGCTTAGCATAACAGTTGTTAGTAATAGAAAGAATTAGAATAGTCATCATTTTTATTAGAAGTAAGATTATTATGTAAAATAGTTTAGTTATGATTTATGGGTTGTATTAAGTAGTTATACTATTCAAATAAAATCTTAATTTTTAAAAAGGCATTAACGTTCTGTAAAAAGTTAAGTGGCGCAGTCGGTAAAATTTGCCATAACGAATTAACGAATATAATTCGGCTCGCTCTAGCGATTTATTTGGCAAACGAAGAAAAATAATAATTGAAATAAAAAGTATAAACAAATAGTGAAATCGCGTATAAGTAAAAAATCAGTCCAATTTCCAAAAAACAAGTTGAATTTCCAAGTGCAACTCTGGGCAAGCTGAGGGTACATCAGTCGTCCAAAGGGAGATCACAACCCTGAGAAGACCAAAACCCAACAACATTCAACATCAGTATCGAGTTCAGGGCACATGAAGCATATACTGATATTTTGGTGAGTACACATGTCCTCAAGAGGTCCTTCTCAATTAATCAAATCTGATACAAGCTCAAATTCTGAATCTGACTCCGATCTCGAAGACCGTGACCAAAACAAACATTCCTTAATAACACGTACGATATTAAGAGAACCTATATTCAAACTTAATTCTAACATGGCTATACCAGTTCTAAAGAAAGAATATCTGGATATGATACCAGAATTCTTTGGTGATAAAGAGTTATTACCTAGATTTATTGAAATAAGCGAAAAATTAGTAACAAAATTTTATAATTTAACTGATCAAAACGATTTTCAAAATGAATATTTAATGAGTAGTATAGTAGCAACATTAAAGGGGAAGCAGCAATAAATATTTCTAGTTGTACTGTTAAAACATGGGCTGATCTTAAACTCGCTCTATTAACCACATACGCGGATAAAAGAGACTGTCATACCCTATGTATGGAAATGACTGAGATGAAACAAAATGAAAAAGAATCTGTATTTGATTTCTATAACAGATTGCAACATATTTTAAATTTACAAGTTTCTGATCTTGCAACGCACGTCGACAATAATGAGGCACCTGTTTTAATGGCGTATTTCAAAAATTATGCTCTTAGAATTTTATTAAAAGGGTTAAAAGAACCAATAGGACAATTAATGCGTACAAAAAACCCCAGCAACCAAAATTCTGCATTAAGCATGCTTACAAGTTTGAAAACACGCCCAAGATTCCAAAAAACATTCCTACAAATTTTCAGAGAAATACTCAAAGAACAAATCCGCAAAACATAAAATTTACCTCATTTAGACCATTTAACACGCCACATTTAGCTCCACCATATCGCTACTCATTTAATAGAACACCTACATAACAACCTACTACTAGCAAGATAAATTATTATAATCCGACCAACCGATGAGTATTTCCACACGAAACACTCAAATGTACCAACCTAGACCTGGTCCATCAAACCAACGCCCAAATTTCCAAACGCATAATACAAAATTTCCTCCAAAATTCATTTCTGAAGAACTTGATAATATTGACGATCTAGAATTAACCAATTATTTTGACGAAAATAATTGTTATAATCCAGAAAATGACTAAACTAAAAATTGTGAACAAGATATAGAGAACAGTTCATTGGAAGACTCTTATGCTGTTGAAAATTTAACAGAAGACTCTTTTTTAGAAGCACAAGCCTCGGCACAAGAATCACTCCACACTTTGAATTGATGAATTCAGCCAACAATCAAAGTAAACTACCTTTCATTATATTTCCGGAGAATAATTTAAAAGTGCTGATAGATACGGGCAGTACAAAATCTTTTATAAAACCATACATTGCATTTAAACATTATAAAAACCTTATCAAGAAAGACCCGTTTCAGATTACTACCGCACACGGTACATCTAGTGAACTATACAGTACACATGTTCCCATATCTAAAGTATTTAATTTCATTGATAAGAATTTACAATTAAAATACCACTTGTTCAACTTTCACGATAAATTTGACGTATTATTAGGCATCGACAATTTAGAAAAATTAAAAACAATCATCGATACAAATAACAATGTAATTATTACTCCAAATGGCAAAATTAATATACAATATCATGACACACAAAATAAAACCATAGAACACAACTTATCAATTAAATCTAAAAACGTGGAACCTAATTCAGAGAAAATTATTAAAATTCCAATAGATGTAAAAGATGGTACGGTAATAATTCCACAATTGAGACTAAAAAATCTAATCATTCCTGAGTGTATTAACATCGCACAAGATTATCATTGTATGTGCACTATTATTAACCCTACAGAATTAGAAATAGATTTCGAAATTCTAAAGCCCATACCAGTGAGAAAGTTTTTTGATTACGATATATATTCTTGTCCTACTCCAAATTTAAATTTTACACACACACAAGAATCAAAGTTTGACACATCAAACATTCGCACAGACCACATGAATTCCGAAGAAATTAAGTACATTTTAAATCTAATCAAAGACTATTCGGATATTTTTTATATAGAAAACCAAAAATTGACATTCACAAATCAAATCAGACACAACATAAAAACAAGAGACGAAACGGCCATTTACACGAAAACATATAGATACCCCGAAATCCATAAAAAGGAAGTTCGGTCACAAATTCAAAAAAATGTTCGATCAAAATATAATCTGTCCATCTTATTCACCCTGGTCATCTCCTATCTGGATTGCCCCTAAAAAACTGGACGCATCTGGCAAAAGAAAATGGCGATTAGTAATCGACTATCGCAAACTTAACGAAAAAACCATCGGTGACAAATACCCATTACCCAACATTACAGACTTGCTAGACAAACTTGGACGATGCCAGTACTTCACGACGCTCGACTTAGCTTCTGGGTTACATCAAATAGAAATGGAGCATAACGACATTTCAAAAACAGCATTCAATACTGAAAACGGCCACTATGAATTTCTTAGAATGCCTTTTGGCCTTAAAAATGCACCCGCTACCTTCCAGCGCGTGATGGACAATATACTAAGAGGACTGACTAACGAAAAGTGCTTGGTATATTTAGATGACATTAGTGTTTTTAGTACAAGCTTGCACGAGCACATTCAAAATTTAAAATTAGTTTTTCGAAAATCCAGCTTCAAAATTCAATTGGACAAATCCGAATTTTTAAAGAAGGAAGTTGCATATCTCTGGCACATTCAAAATTATCCAATCCCGAATTCTCCGAAACAAATTAAGGGATTTTTAGGACTCCTGGGTTACTATAGAAATTTCATTAAAGACTTTGCCAAACTAACTAAACTTTTGAATAAATGTCTAAAATATCTGCAGTGTCATGCACCGAACTTTCTAATACGCATATGGGTTAAACTATATCGTAGTTACATTATTTTTCTAATTTATAATATTTGTTTAAACCTTTAGATCGCTTTTACAGTAAATATATTTCTTAGAATAAATATAAAATGTCATACTTCAAATTATTTAAGTCTATTTTTTTTCTTTGATAAACAATTGACAGGCGCAGATGATACGATTTATGTTAAAAATATATAAAATAAGCAGAAATTTATTTTGAAAACAGTACTTTTTGGACAATATGTTCAAACAAAAGTTGTGCTAAATAGAAATACCTATAGTTTTTGCTTATGAAAATTTTCTGTAACTCTAACCATTTTTGAGTTATTGCAGAAACTGCAAAAAATTACTTGAGTAAACAGGCACTTCCGCTTTGAATATTTTTTTCAAAAATAGGAGGTGCACACCTCAAGCATATGCAAATTTTAAGTTTAAAGTTTCATAATTTTAGCTTCAACCGTTTAGGCTGTAGAGAACATACATACACACACACACACACACACACACACACAGACGGACGTCATTTCAAAAATAGTCGGAATCGATTCAGGGAAGGTCAAAACGTATATTTCCGTTAAAATCTCGAGTTCGAAATGTTTCATGATTACAATACTGACTTATACTTCGTATAAGAAAGTAAAAAGGACGCAATCATAGACGTTAATAACTCTGAATATATACAATGTTTTGATACGTGCAAAAATCTGCTTATTAATGAACCGCTGTTACAATATCCTAACTTCGCGGAAGAATTCAATTTAACATGCGACGCAAGTACTGTTGCAATAGGAGCTATCTTATCTCAAGGCAACTTAGGCCATGACCTTCCAGTAGCATACGCAAGCAGAACACTAAACAGTTCCGAAATGAATTATTCAACAATAGAAAAAGAACTTTTGGCAATAGTTTGGGCAACCCAGTATTTTAGGCCATATATTTTCGGTCGTAAATTCAAAATTTATATAGATCATAGACCACTCCAGTGGCTATTTTCCTTAAAACAGTGCAGTGAGAAATTGATACGTTGGCGACTAAAGCTTGAAGAATACGACTATGAAATCGTATACAAAAAGGGTAAATTTAACACAAACGCAGATGCGTTAAGCCGAATTCCTCATGAATCTATTAGTAAAACTCAAAATTTGTTATCAAATTCCGCGGAACACTCCCCTTTAGCACAATACCAAGACTTTCTCATTACAAAACAGACTAATACATATACTAATAACAATATCATAGAAATCGAAGGAGATCTATTCGACGCCCCAATAAATAACAGCTAAGCAAATTGCATAAATAGAGATCTACACATGGCAATAGGCATAGCAAAACAATTCAAGGAAAACTTTAATAATATTGATGAACTAAAAAAACAAAATCCTCGACTTCATAGTCTAGTTTATTTAAAAGATAAAACTAGATACATCATCTATTTAATTACTAAAGAAAGATACTTCAATAAACCTACTAATCAGGACTTGTTCTATACCCTTTTAAATCTCAAAGTATTTTCTCTCAAAAACGGTATTAAAAATCTAAGCATTCCAAAAATCGCTTGCGGCACAGATATGTTAGAATGGACAGACGTCAAATCGATGTTCCAATATATTTTTAACGACACCGACATACTCATAACAGTATTCAAGAAATCTAATGACACACCACCTCATATAGAACTTAATACAAACGATACTGACAATGCCAATTTCGAATCATTTTTTAAGTATATGGAAAACTTTAACGATCAATTTAGAATTAATGAACAAATAGACAATCAATCATTAATCGTAGAAGCAGGTGATGAACCAGTAAATGAAATTGACGCAACACCCAGTGAAAGTACTATCACAGTACATTCTAATCATGAAAACCCAATCATAGGAATCCCCATAGTCGAATGTCCGGTAAATTAAGGGGAAAATCAAATTATAATATCGGAAGTGGAATATAACCCAAAACCCCCTATTGTACTAAAACTATACGATAAACTTAAACAACGGTTCTTAGTAGAGTTTCTAAGCTAAATTACGAAACAGAAATGATAGACTTTATTAAACAATACATAGTGCCAAAAGTAAAGTACTACCTATATTTTGATAATAACTTGTATGAAAAATTTAGTTTAACTCTACAAAACTTCTTCAAAGATTCTGAAATCAATATGATTAAATGTACACAATACCTAACAGACGTTACTGACGAAGACGAAGTAATCCAGATAATAAAAAACTATCACGAGAGCAAAACAAATCATCGAGGCATCGATGATACGGAAACTAGAATAAAACAACATTACTATTGGCCTAAGTTACGAAAATCCGTACAGACATACATTAATGGCTACGAAACCTGTCAAATAACCAAATATGATAGAAGGCCCTTAAAATTAAAACTCAACATCACCCCTACAGCATCCAAACCATTTCAAATACAACACGTAGATAGCATAACTTTAGAAAATACACAATTTCTTACATTAGTGGACTCTTTCTCTAAATACGCTCAAGCTTACAAATTAAATTCAGGTCAAGGCATTGAAATAGTAAATAATTTAATTAAATATTTTACACATCATGGTATCCCCGAACAAATCATATCTGTTAATGGACTTGAATTTAAAAATTCCATGGTTAAAGAATTATTAGAGCTACACAAAATTGATATACATTTCATCAGTTCACAACACCCTGAGTCAAACGGTAACATCGAACGTTTCCACTCTACATTAATAGAACACATTAGATTATTTAACAACCAACCAAAATACAATAAAGAACCTATAGAAATGAAAGTAAATTATGCACTTTTGGCTTATAACAACACCACACATTCAGTTACTAAATTGAAGCCCTGCGAAATAACATCTGGTCATTTAGAAACCAAATCTCCATTCAACATTGACATTAACAAACAACTTATTAATAACTACATTGAAAGTCACAGAAATAAAACAAAACTACTCTACCAAACAATTAACAACAAAATAGAACAAAACAAATGAAAATTATAGGAAAAGAGAAGAATTGCCCCAAATTCCTGAAAAAAATCCTTATAAAAAACAGACAGAAGCAACAGAAAACAAAAAATAAATATGAACCACAAGAATTAATATCAATTAATAAAAACTTAAAAACTGCAAAGATCAAAACAAAGCATGGTAACAAAATAAAAAATATCCACCTTTCAAATATAAAAAGACCAAGGAAAAAGACTTATTCTTTTAAAATTCTTCCAGGTTGTTCACGATCGGACGTGGATCAATCATCAGAAATATAACCGAGAACTTAGGAATACTACCTATCAGTTTGGGTCCCGCTAAACTTGAAAAATCAACACACACATTTATTCACTACTACAACCTAAATCCTCTCTTTGAACAGTATGATAATCTAAGCAGTCAATTCGAAAATCTTAAATTAACAATTGCAAATAATACACAATATATGGAAGAACTTCACAATTACGACAAAATCCTTGAATTCATTCGGACTAACATTAATAATAAAATAAACAACCTAAAAATCCACTCACATTCTTCTAGAAATAAAAGAGGGCTTATAGACGCATTAGGGTCAATTTTTAAATTTATCACTGGCAATCTTGATGCAGAAGATGGCTAAAAATATAATCAAATATTAGAACACATGCAAAATAACGAGCATAATATGGAAAACCAATTAAAGTTAGCTTACTCCTTAAACCTTCAAACAATAAAAAGTTTTAATAGTACAATCTTAGAAATACAACATAACGAATTAATTCTAAAGTCAAAAATTATACAATTAACGGAAATAATAAATGATATGCATATCCAAGATATTTTCTTTGCAAAAAATCTTTACGATCAGTTAATTATACTGTATAACACAATTTTGAACATTTTGCAAGATATTGAAAACTCTGTAACATTTTGTAAATTAAGAACCCTACATCCAAGTATAATACATACAGAGGAATCACTAGCAGAACTAAAAAAAATCTCAACACACTATAAAGGTCAATTACCTTATGAACCAAATGAAGAAAACATACTAAATTACGAATCTCTATTAAAAGTCCATTGCAAAATCGAACCTTTTCAAATAAATTATTTTATATCAATTCCCATTAATTTAGAAATTGATTTTGAACTTTTCTACCTATATTCAATCCCCACGAAGTACGATTCAGAATTTGTAACTATTATACCCAATATCAGATACATTCTAAAATCTAATACTGATACTATACTTCTGAGTGATATGTGTATTCAAAGCAAAATATATCAGTGTCCAAATAAATTCTATGCCCACCATAACACAACATGCGAAGAAAAAGTTCTCAAGCAAAATTCGAAACAATGCCACTACACAAAATTGGAAATCAAAGATAACCACTTCGAAGTAGTTCCGAATATCAACCAATATATAGCCATACTCCCAAAAAAAGAAAAAATCACTATCAAATGCTCCGAAGGAATTAACATTGAATCTCTGTCCGGCGTATACTTGATAAATAATGATAAAAATTGGGATATAATATTTAAACAACAAACACTACAATTTATTGACAAAATGCAAGGAAAACTCATCATATAACCCAAATTAAACTTCGATCTAAAAAATAGCAAAATCTCTAACTTTTCGATTAAATTAAACCCGCTTACTCTCGGTGATATAAAAATTAATCCAATTTCAACTATTAGAGAAGAACAAACTGATATTTATATCCCTAGTATTTGGACTATATTATTGTACATTGCAATAACTATCCTCGGGTCCTACTTCATAATTAAATGGTTTCGACAAAGAAAAATTAACATTCTACGTCGTAATACAAGGGTTGAGATACCATCGAAATCCGAACTGCGTAAAAAACAAGAAGACTCGGAAATTCTTCTACCAGAGCGGGCTTCCTTCTGAGGATGGAGGAGTTACAGTGCTACGCTAAGATATTATGCTAAGCATAACAGTTTCTCCCCCTTTCGTTGTTAGTAATAGATAGAATTAGAATAGTCATCATTTTTATTAGAAGTAAGATTATTATGTAAAATAGTTTAGTTATGATTTATGGGTTGTATTAAGTAGTTATACTTTTCAAATAAAATCTTAATTTTTAAAAAGGCATTAACGTTCTGTAAAAAGTTAAGTGGCGCAGTCGGTAAAATTTGCCATAACGAATTAACGAATATAATTCGGCTCGCTCTAGCGATTTATTTGGCAAACGAAGAAAAATAATAATTGAAATAAAAAGTATAAACAAATAGTAAAATCGCGTATAAGTAAAAAATCAGTCCAATTTCAATATATATATTTATATATATATATATATATATATATATATATATATTTATATATATATATATATATATATATATATATATATATATATATATATATATATTGTAACGCTGTCGCTATTTTATGAGCCTAGTTGGCACAATTTCGAGGTAATCGTGTCACCTAGCGGTTTTACCGCAAACGTTTGGTGTCCCTCGCCGCTCGGCATTGCGCGCACCTCGAGCAGGATTAATTAATCTGGCAAATGCGGGAATAACTTGTCGTTTCGCAAAAAGATACGGAATATCGCTCTCTTGTCAGCTGACCAGCTAGTAAGGCGGATGTGTTACCGTTCTAGTATCGTTCTATATCAGTTTTTTTGTCACGTGCATATTTGCAGTTAGTACATAAATCCGTAGCTGAGTCCCCGGCAGAAGCGACTATCTGAGATAAGTATAATTATTTACTAACTTTATTATATTGATTTTTGGTTAGCCGGAACCCAACTCACCACGTGGCTCCGGGGTTATTCCTTTTGGCACACGTGCCTATCAATTTTGGCAATTTACCATTTAACGTAACTCTGTTTATAGCTTAACCATTTTGTAATTGTTGTCAAGTTAATTGTAGACTCAAGTATTCCGTTTTTTTTTTTTTTTAGCGTAACAGTTCAGTATTCTAGCACCCTCATTTGCTTGTTATCGTTAGTTTATTTTAAGTTAAATTCTGTTAATACCGTGGCTATAAATTCCTGCGTATCTCTACCTCGTACATAACACTTTCCACCTGTTTTAAGGCATTTGGTTCCGACGTTATTACTTACATAACGTACGTGAAGTGATAACCTCAGTACGGAGACCATACTATAGGATTTTATCTCCAAAACCATCAATTGGTAACCGCAGACCCGTAGCACTAGACAGCACCAGAGTTGAGCGCAGCCACCAACATCTCTTTGCTGCCTCCAGGCCGTCCGGAAATACCGGGCTGGCGCCCTAAAATAATTACCCTGGAGCTACTAGCCGGCGCTGCCTCGCGACTCACGTGTGGACGGATGATGAGTACAGGCTGCGCTTTTGTGACCGATGGCGTATCCCAGTCGTTCACACTGTCACCCATATGGTCAGTTTACACTGCTGAACTATATGGTATTCTCTATTCTCTTTAAAACTCCCGTAAAGCTATCGATGAGCGACATCGCTTGCTCACCTGCACCGATTCCCTGAGTTCTATTTTAGGCATCGGTAGCAGATTCTCCACAGAGCGAACCGTTTTGGACAAACGCGCAGAAATCGATAGATTACGGGAGCTAGAGGGAGATGTCGTACTAATGTAGATACCCGGACATGCTGGGATACCCGGTAATCACTGTGCCGACCGAACTGCTCTTGGAGTACATAACGGCAACTACGTTTTCCGTCATCCCTTGCGCGCCAATGTTGTGTTGCGGTCTGTGGCTGTGCATTGTCTAAAGCTATGGCAGGAGGAGTGGAACTCTGCTACGAGTAAATTCCGACGTGTAAAGGTGTCAGTAGATCGGTAGATAGCACCGTTCCACCTAACAAGGTGTGAACAAGTGGTCATCTTTCGTCTGAGAATAGGTCATAGTTGTCTCACACACTTGCATCTGTTACTAGGAGAACAACCACCGCTCTGCTCCACTTGTAACACTAGGCTCACTCTCGAACATATTTTTGAGCAGTGTTGCAAGGCTGGTATTGAGGGTCCCATGCGTATTTCATTAAGCAATAATGCAACAAGCATTGTTAAAGTGCTTTCATTTCTCCGGGTAGCTGATTTTTTTACACAAATCTGAAAGGGTTCTCTGCCTTTCTTTTCGTTCCATTAATGTTAATACTTCAATTCTCATTTCTTTTCTTTTTTCTCCACACTATATATCAGCCGAGGCTGTGGTTTTTGTGGTTTCTATTAAAGACCTCAGTTCATGACTGGTGTCTGCTCATTCCAGCCGTGCAACATTCTTTCACACATGTGAAAGTATAATTTTTTCTTTAGGCTTTATTTAAGCTAAAACTGATGTTTCTATATACTATTCTATATACTATTTTTCACATTCACCTGCACAAGTGGTAATGACCATAGTAGTCGATCCACAATTTAATATATATATATATATATATATATATATATATATATATATATATATATATATATATTTGGTAGTTATTAATATTTTATTTATTTCCCCTCTTATTAAACTTGACGAGATGCTACGACAAGGCATTGTAGAACCCTCTCATAGGTCCTGGAGTTCACCTATCGTAGTAGTAAAGAATGCTTCAGGTGCATATCGTTTTTGCGTCGACTTTCGGAAAGTTAATAGCGTTATGAAAAAGGATGCTTACCCGCTCCCATTTATCACGAACATTTATTTGTCTTCTCTGGATTTAATGTCTGCTTTTTGGAACATTCCCTTGGAGCCCTCCAGTCGCGAAAAGACAGCCTTCACGGTTCCTGGACGTGGCCTCTTTCAGTTCGACCGCATGAGCTTCGGCCTATGCAGAGCACCTGCTACTTTCCAACGGCTCGTGGATAAAATTCTTGGACCCGAACTAGAACCCTACATGTTCGTGAACCTGGAGGACATTACCATCGTCACTACAGATTTAAATTCACACCTTGCCATTCTAGAAAAAGCCCTCGACCACCTGAAAGCAGCTTAGTTGACCTTAAATGCAGAAAAGTGCCTATTGGCAAGGAGGGATTTAAAATACCTGGGGTATGTCGTAGATAGAGATGGATTGCGTGTAGACCCTGAAAAGGTCTCCGCCATTCTAAACTTTCCTCATCCCAAATGCCCCGAAGATATTCGCCGCTTCGTAGGACTCGCTTCTTGGCACCGGCGTTTTATTCCAGATTTTTTGCCAAAAATCTCTCCGTTATCTCGATTACCCCGTTAAAGAGCCTCATGGTCCTGGATGGTGGAGTGTGAACCATCCTTGAAGGAATGCTTAACGTCCGCGCCAATCCTGGCTTGCCCTGATTTTTCTAAGTAGATTTCATTGCAGACCAATACCAGTTCTGTGGCTGTTGGTGCTGCACTAACGCAAACATTTGAAGATGGTAAAAAGTTAATTACCTACGCCAGCCGTAACTTAAACAAGTACGAGCAGAATTATTGCGCAACAGAGTTGGAAATTTTAGTCGTGCTCTAGTCGATTGTAAAGTCCCGTCATCACTGATCACTCTTCTTTACTCTGGCTTACTAAGCCAAAAGAGCCCCGAGGTCGCCTAGCTCGCTGGGCAGTAAAGCTCCAACAGTATGACTTTGAAATCCAACACCGAAAAGGGAAACTTCATACTGTACCTGATGCTCTGTCCCGGATGGTCAACTCTCTTTCTGTCACGTTAGTGGACCAGAGGTCTTTTTGGTTTTCGGCGTCCCCGATGTTGTCCACAGTGATAACGCAAAGCAATTTATTAGCCACGAATTCTGAAATCTTCTCCATTCCTCTAACGTGCAGCTCAACCCAAACTACCACCCTTCTGCGAATCCTACTGAACGAATTAACCAGGTCCTCAAAACTATGATTGAAGCATACGTACGTGAGAACCAACGTGACTGGGACCAGCACTTGTCAAAGTTCCGTTTCGTTCTGTCGACGGCTGTCCATGAAATAACTGGATTCACTCCGGCTTTCCTTAATTTTGGTCGGGAATTTAACGTTCGTGGAACAAGGGATCAGCTTGGCCGTGAACCATTTCGCATCAATGGTCGCCGAGAGTACGCCGAGCAACTTGGTCAACTGCAGGGATTACAACACCACGTTCGGCAACAACTTGCAAAAACCTACGAAAAGAACAGCAAGATTTACAACCTTCGCCGGCGGCAAGTTAGTTTTGTAGCAGGAGATACCGTATGGAAACGTAACCCCGTTCTTTCTGAAGAAGGAAACTATTTCACCGCCAAATTAGCTTCCAAGTTTGTCAAGTGCAAAATAACGCGACGTATTTTGGATAGCCGATATGAGATAGAGGATCTCAATCGGAAAAACTTGGGCGTCTGGCACATTTCTAAGTTGAAAACACACGTATTTCGCTAAGGTTCATCGCTCATTTGGTTCTACAAAAAAAAAAGAATTCCCTTCGATACGGCTTACATTTTTTTTTTTTTGGGTGAAAGACGGATTGTAATAATAATAATAAAGTTTATTTATTTAGCACATTAGCTAATATATACAACATATTTCCAGATTAATGTAAATACATAATTACCAAATAATAAATTAGAAAAATATTCATACATACAATCAAAAAAGAAATAGTTTATAACGCAAGATACATTTCTCTAAGCTTATATTTAAATGTTTTGAGTAGTGTTGCCGCCGAGACCAGTCTCGACGAGACTTTAGCCAGTCTCGTCTCGTCTCGAAATTTTCTAAAAATATATAGTCTCGTCTCGGTCTCGACGAAGAAAGTCTCGGTCTCAACGAGACTCTCGACGAGACTCTCGATTATTTGACCTTGAATATATAGCACGTGATTGGCTATGGTTCTGTTCGTACTAATTTGCGTTTGCATACGTTTCATAGCACTAAACAAAGGAATACTCATATAAAATAACATAATGTATAAGTTTTAATGATAACTATGTATTAATCATTTAAGATATAATAATGGATACAAAGCAAAGTAAAGTTAATGTAGGACTCGACAATGATATTTGACATTGTGCAGTATCTGTCAGCTCTTTGAAAAAGGTTATGTATTTATAGGTACTTTTTATTATCTGAGTCGTAGTGTCTAGTGTGGTTTTAAAGTTAATTATATATATCGAACAATAAAATGAAAAAATGTACGAATAA
This sequence comes from Nebria salina, assembly GCA_944039245.1. NCBI lineage: Eukaryota > Metazoa > Arthropoda > Insecta > Coleoptera > Carabidae > Nebria > Nebria salina. The sequence continues at coordinate 5,055,137 of OX063277.1, forward strand.
TAATACTATTGAGACGGGTAGTGGTAGTGTACCCGGTTACAATATTTCGGATTTAATTTAAATATTTATCGCTAAGCGGATCTGCAGAATTACGTTTATAACTTTGAAAAGCTAAAATTCGTTTGTGCACATGTGATAAACGTTAAATAAATAAATATATAAAAATATATTTTAAGAAATGAATAAATTTTATCAATACCTATCTTAATAATAATCAGTTGTTAGTACCTCAGCTATTTTTTTGGCTTTGTAGCATAATTTATAAAAAATTATATTTTTGAAAAATTGCTTATATAAATATATGCTCATTGTTTTTTTCTAAATTAATTTTATGATATATCTTATGTAAATATAGTATTATTGCTGGAGTTTTAATTTTTATAGACAATAATGATATATATATATATATATATATATATATATATATATATATATATATATATATATATATATATATATATGTATATATATATATATATATATATATATATATATATATATATATATATATATATATATACATATATATATATATATATATATATATATATATATATATATATATATATATATATATATATATACATATATATAAAATAAATTCACTATAACAAACCTACCACATCAATAACAATATTTTAAAATTCTCATAGGTTTTGTCGAGAGTCTCGGCGAGACTAGTAATCGGTCTCGTCTCGGTCTCGGTTTTCCTGACGAGACCAAGATCACGGTCTCGTCTCGAAAAACGAGACGAGACGAGACCGAGACCAGTCTCGGTCTTAGCGGCATCACTAGTTTTGAGAGTTCTTGAATTTTTTATTTCAACTGGTAGTTTATTATATTGTACAAACCCTATATCAAAAATTGATAGAGCCGAATTCTTTTTATCCTTTTTTGTAATGTAGAACTGGTCAACTTGTCTAGTTACGTGGTTATGTACATCTTTTATGCATTGCAAGTTAGTTACTTAATATTCCGGATGCATACCATTAAGCATTTTAAATATAAATATCATACTATTGTATTTACAAAATTGTTCTATATTCAACCAATTCAACATTGAAAGCATATTTGATATTTTACCATATTTATTATATTTTAAAATGATTCGCATACCCCTATTTTGCATTTTCTGTAACTTATTTAAATCACCCTGGTTACACATGAATAATATAGTACTGCAATAGGTAAAATGAGGTAGAACAATTGTATTGTAAATTATCTGTCTACACCATATAGATAAGTTTTGACCAATTCTATTCAAAACATTTAGTTTCTTTGCTATTTTTTTTACATATATATTGTACATGATTATGAAATTTTAATTTTCTATCTATAATAACGCCTAGGTATTTTATTTCTTCAACTAATTCTAAGTTAATCGTACCTATATGAAGGAGAAAATTGGAATTATTTTTCACCTCTATATATGAACCATCAGGACATAGTAGCATGTATTTCGATTTACTTACATTTAATTTTAATTTATTAAGGCACATCCAATTTTTGACAATACCCAGTTCATTATTAACAATGGAAAAAATATCTTGAATATTATTACTAGCATAATATAATAAGGTGTCATCAGCGAACAATTGTATTTTACAATTAATTAATATATTGGGAAAGTCGTTAATGTATATCAGGAACAGTAGAGGGCCCAGTACACTGCCCTGTGGCATGCCCATATCATTTGTAATTGGCTCTGATTTAATATTACCGATTTTTACACATTGTGTTCTATTGGATAAGTAACTTTGTAGCCAATTATAAGCCGAACTACACACACCATATTTCTCAAGTTTTAATAACAGAATATTTCTATCAACAGTCTCAAAAGCTCTTTTGAGGTCTAGGAATATAGCACATATCATCATGTTTTCATCTAGCTTGAGTTTCCAATCATTGATTACAAAGTTCAGGGCAGATTCACATGAGTGATTATTATGAAACCCTGATTGTTCACTAACTAATATCTTATTGCTATTAAAATATGAACACAACTGTTTAGAGACTACAAGTTCTAATATTTTTTCACATGTAGGCAAAACATTAATGGGACGGAATTCTTCAACTTTATTAGTTCCACTGATTTTTGGGACAGGGGTTATTGTTGAAAGCTTTAACTTTTCGGGAAAAATACCCGATTTTAAAAACTTATTGATGACGTCAAGTAGTGGATAACCAACTAAATAAAAGTATTTATGTAATATATTTATTTCTAATTCATCAACACTATGTTTATTTTTCTGAGAAAAGATAATGCTTTTCAACTCACTTATTGTAATAATATTGAAACACATAAACGTACATCTATAGCTAGGAATACATTCAGTTATTACCATATCATTACTTGGATATTCTATAGTATTGATTATATCAATTATACTCTCAACATAAAATCTATTAAAAATATCAACGAGTATTTTAGTATCACAATATAAACGATTTTCAAACATTATTTCATTAATAGGATTTTTGCTCTTAACACATATTAAGTTCTTTAAAGTTTTCCACATTAAAACAGGGTTATTCCTGGAGTTATCAATTAACTTATTATAAAATATTTGTTTTTCTTGTCTTATTGTACTAACAACATTATTTCTATTTTTTTTATAAATATTCCAATCTAGTATATTTCCAGTAATAGCAAAATTTTTATATGAATCATCGCGTCTTTTTATACTACTTAGTACATTTTGATTGAACCATTTTTTATCAGCATTTGGTTTAGATTTGGTATATCGCATAAAACTCACACTACTAGATTTAATACTCATAATCATACTGTAATAAAAATTGTTATAAACATCGTTAACGTCACTTACATGGTAGTTCCAATCACACATCAAAAGTTTATCTTCAAGTTCATCAAAGTTAATTTTATTAAACACATATTTTTCATTAATTATTTCAACTTTGTGGGGAAGGCGAACTTCTATAATCTGATGGTCAGTTATCCTTGGAGTAGGTTTCACTAAACATTTTATGTCACAATTGTTTGATAAAACTAAATCAATTAGTGTTTTTGACTGATGGGTTATGCGCGTGAAATCTTTAATCATTTGATTATAGCCACTAATTTCCACAATTTGTTTAAGTTTAAGAGCATAAAAATTGTTAGATGTCCAGTCTAAATTGAAATCACCTAGTAAAATATTAGTATCGTTATTGTTAATATTATTCTCCATGAAATCCTCAATAAAGTTCAGGAAATCATTGTGGTTACTGTTTGGTGAATGGTATAAAACTGTCACTATATAGTTTAAATTTTTATAATTTATTTTTATAGTAATCATCCAATAATTGAATTCATGACTTATTATTTTTATAATATTGTATTTTATATTGACTTTAACAAAGATTATCACACCCCCAGTAAATCTGTTTGATGAGTCACAACGAATTAATTTGTAATTATTTATGGTTAACACACTATCTTCAATGTCTGATGTTGTTCTGGTTTCTGATAATAATAATGCTATCGGCTTATTAGTTTTAGCAAATTGTCGAATTTCATCAATGTGTGCAGGAAAACTTTGTGCATTTAAATATACAAGTGATGGTGACTCTATTGTACTCTGGGATTGCTATATATTCATGTACTTTACTTGTTCTCTTCGCATGGTCATTTTTCTATTTAGAACTGGACATATATTATCAAAAACTGAATGATTTACATTAAGTTTTAGTTTCTCATTCGTCCTTATACAATTAATGCATTTAACAACATCGCTGTCACAGCTATTAAATTTATGTTCACCTGCACATTTGCTACATACCTGTTTGTTTTCGCATATATCAGCCTTGTGGTTAAAACCACAGCATTTGTAACATCTCCTTATATTTAAATCCTCATAAACCACGCATCTATTCCAGCCAATGTTCAATTTACCATCATTCATAACTTTAGAAAACGTATCTCCATCAACTTCAACCACCGCATTATAAATTTTTTTCTTTTCATTTTCCCACATTCTTTTGTGACGAAAGTATGTAAAGTTGTGAAAAAATGTGCAGGATTTTCGGGCACTCCATTTATGGGATAAGGCGAGATGATATGTATGTATATTTGTAATTAATAAAAAAACTATATTTATTTTCCACAAGCTATGGTAAACGTGTAGCGTCAACAGTTTGTTTGGAAAGTGATCCCTCACCTAGTTCAACAAAACTTACCTTTGAAACGTAAAAGTGACTTTCTTGTCTGTAGCCACAAAATTTGTATGGATAGTGAACGAAGACCTACCTTAACAATAAGGTTGGTATGACATCACACGTTCCTCGAGTATTGATTAAAATTTTAATACCTGTACCTTGGTGGTGCAGTAACGCCATCTATCAAGCATGCTGCGTATTGTTGTTTAAAATCGATCTGGACGTTCACTTTTACCTTTAACTACATAAGCTGTAGAGCTCCCACACAAAAACAGAGACAGATGTCATGCCAAGTATAGTACTCGATTAAGTAAGAAGTCAACCGGCGTGATTACTACACTTACATATTACTTCGTATAAGAAAGAAGGTTTTTATAAAGTCAGTATTTTTATTTATGACTTATGATGTCACTGAATTCATATTAAGGTATTATAGCTACCTGCAGGGCAAAAAATACGAAATATAAGATTTTTTTCTCGAAAAGTAAGCAACGTATTTTAAATCCGTTATCATCTAATTGTTAATTGTACATTTAACTGTAGAAATACATTTTTGACATTAAAAAATGGTCCTGGTGAATGGTGATCCTAACGGCCACACCAAAAAGATACCGTTTTTAAAAAGACCAAGTGCAATCATCTAAAATCAAATCTTCCAATGGTATTGCATTAATAATAAGAAAAACCAGTCCTTGATCGTGGGGTTTGGAATAAATATTTTTCTAACGAAATGGCGGCTTTGCAAATCTAAGGTATCAGTTTTTCACTCTAAAAGTCGGTCTTTGATCGACTGTGAAAAATCGAATTTTAAAACGAAAACCAACGATCGAGGACATAAGGAAATAGTTCTGAGGATGAAAAAATAATTAGACAAATCGGATGTATATATTTTGAGAAAATTTAGTCACAGACTTTGAAAACATGTTTCTGTGATAATCTCTTCTAAAGTGTCATAATGGTGACTTTCATAGTATCTTTTTAATGCCGCAAAACTTCGTCATTTTTTATCGGATCTTCATGAAATTTTGACGTAATAGTTTCGAATACAAATACTTACGAAATAAGAAATTGAAATTGGATTGTAAGTTTTCAGGTAGGAATAACCCCTTAAAAGAACAGTAACTATTTTCGAACCCGTGTAATCCCTTAGTTTGAGTCAAATTCACAATGATGATTATTCTTACATCTTTCAATGACATTTTTTGCCATCATTTGATAGGAAAACGGCCATGCATAACTCAGAAACGTTAAAAATATCTCTCCACTTTATATATGGTATGTAAACTAATATATAGCTTCGCTGCAAAGAAAAGCATTACAACGTTCATATTTAAATATTTATTCATAAATATATATATTTTTTGATTTAAGAATGAGTTACCAAAGCTGGCACAAATTATTATAATTTATTTATGGCAAAAACATATTTTATTTGTAATCTATCATTTAATATATGTTTTTAAAGAATTATTTATCTGTAGTTAAAATTTGTTCTTGTTATAAAAAATATGTTAAAACATTAATATTCTAACCTCACTTGCTTACTGTTCTATTTATAGCAGCGGGTGCTAAATAGAAGAACGCTGTACGCATAAAGTGTTCTATTATGTATAAGCGCGCTCTTCAAACTTTTAGTGCATTACAAGAACACGAGTTTTTATAAATAAAAAGAAAAAAAACCTCAATTAAACATTTGAAATGTTACGATAAAATATTCATTTAGCTAATTCAACCAGGTAAATATAATAAAATACGTTTTTCTAGTAAATATGATTGTAATTGCTTAAGCTATAGCAACCGTAAACTAACTAAAAATGGCTGTGAAAAGTACAATTTTAATATCGCTAAACAATATTCGTTTTTTTTTAATTAAAATAATTTTAAAAAGGACGTGAAAAACGTTTTTTCTTGTTTAAAACTATATATAAATATTTAAATCTTTGTTATACCTACAATTTTAAACGTATACAACCAAGTTTTTGATACCTGTTCTATTACTAGCGTCGTTCCATTACTGGTCTACTTACCCTATGCATTCTAGTTACATCACTCTTTTTTACTTTCTTATACGCAGTATAAGTAAGTATTGTAATAATGAAAAATTTCGAACTCGAGATTTTAACGGAAATATACGTTTTGACCTTCCCTGAATCGATTCCGACTATTTTTGGAATGACGTCCGTCTGTGTGTGTGTGTGTGTGAGCGCTCTTAAGCCCAAACGGCAAAAGGGATAATTATGAAATTTTAAACTTCAGATTTGTATGTGCCTGGCACGAAAACCTTCTATTTTTGAAAACAAGATTCCAACCGGAAGTGCATGTTTACTCTAGTCATTTTTTGCATTTTCTGCAATTACTCAAAAATGGTTACAGTTACAGAAAATTTTTGTGAACAAAAATTAATGGTATTTATATTTAGCACAACTTTTGTTTGAATCTTTTTTCCAAAAAATGTACTGGTTTCAAAATAAATTTCTGCTTATTATATATATTTTTACATAAATCGTATCATCTGCGCCTGCCAATTGTTATATAGACTTAAATAATTTGAAGTTTGACATTTTATATTGTTTCTAAGAAATATATCTACTGTAAAAGCGAACTAAATGTTAGAACGAATATTATAAATTAGAAAAATAATGTAACTACGATATGATTTAACCCATATGCGGATAAGAAAGTTCGGTGCATGACACTGCAGATATTTTATTGTTATTTTGCCTTTGCGTTTTCACATTTTCGTTTAATAAACTTATTTTTCTTTTCCGCATATATATTCGGGACTGTATTTTGCACTTTTGCGCTATATAAATAAATATATAATAATAATTATGAGTGACATATATAAACACTGCCAATATCGTTGTTGTAAGAGTAATTTAAAAGATGGAAAAAACTGTCTCATTTCCCGAAAAAAGAAGAGAGACAGCAAATCTGGGTAGAAAACTCAGGTAAACTTGGATTTTGAGTTCGTTACCGGACTTGGGCAGGAATTGAATTCTTATGAAGAAATAAATAGCTTTATATAAATATATATAAATAAATAGCTAAATAAACAAATATATAATTCAATAAACAAATATACATGTCCTAAATCTCGAATTTGATTATTGTCTTAGCGTAAATCCGCGAAGTAAAAATAATATAAGTATATTATATAATATACCTATATCCAGATAAATATTTAATTGGTATTTGAATCGTATTAAAAAAAAGATTAAATATACATATGGTTTTGTCAATATAAATATATAATATTTGAAATGTCTTACACGCATTTTGCTTAAGTCATATCATATTTTAATTATTTTACTAATTTATAATATTTTACTAACAATTGTACCTGAAGAAGACCGAGCAGTCTAAACAATGATAGAAGATAATTAACGACATACAGTGGCTCACAAAATTATTCATCCACTACAAAAAACTTACAAATTATTACAATATTTTCTACGAATAAATCTTTAATTTGTTTATTTAATATTTGTTACATTAAAGGATACTTAACAATAATTATAAACAAGAAAAAAAATGTAGAAAAACTTAATTGAAAAATACTATTCTAATAAACAAAACATAATGAAGTAAAACCAATACACACAGTTATTCATCCAGTACCAGGAGGGTCAAATTTTTAGCTTTTACTTAATAAATTAATACTTAGTGGGATATCCCTTAGCAGCTATAACAGCTTGTAAGCGTCTTGGCATGGATTCTATTAATTTTCTAGTTGTAGACCCGGATATTTTTTCCCATTCTTCGGATAAAGCAGTTTTCAGGGATTTCTTGGAAGAAATGGGCCTCTGCAGTTTTTTGTCTCCAATACTTGCCACAAATTCGCAATAGGATTTAGGTCTGGTGACTGTGCAGCTATTTTAAGTTGTGTTTTTACATGATAAACTAACCATTCCTTCACAATAAAAGAAGTATGATTGGGGTCATTGTCATGCTGGAGCCAATAGACGTTTTGTAAGCCCAAACTAACGACAGTAGGTTTCATATTTTCTTTTAAGATATTAAGATATTGAAGTTAAGATAAATTGAAGTTTTCCAACTCCATTTGCAGCTATTGAGCCCCAAACCATCATGCTTTACAGTTGGACACAAATTTTCCTTGTTTAACTCCTTATTAGGTTTTCTTCACACTATTTGCTAACCATCTGAACCGAATAGATTGAATTTACTCTCATCACTAAAAATGATTGTTTTCCAGAACTCTAAACTTTCATTTACATATTTCTTAGCAAATTCTAGCCTTTTAATTCTGTTAACTTTTGAAACAAATGGTTTCTTGCGTGCAACCCTACCATTATACTTTTCTTTCCGAAAGACAAGACGGACAGTTTCGGTAGAGACTAGTTGGCCGATAATATTTGAAACCTGTGTAGTCAATTTGGACACATTTGTCTTAGGTTAACACTTAATTTGCTTAACAATATAGTTTTTAGTCTTTGGTGTCAGCATACACTTCCTTTCTCGTCAAGCTTTATTCGCGAGATTTCCTTCATTTTTAAATTTATTAATTATGTATTGCACCGTACAATGGTTCCGGTTGACTATTATTGCGGTTTCTCGCATAGATTTTCCCTCGGAAACAAATTTAAGAATTATTTTCCTTTCATCAACACTGGTTTCACTTTCATTGCGACCTATCGTAGCAAAATATGAAATACAACTACTTTTTGCAGGTAATTTTGCATGATTATGATACTAATAAAGTTCCTATACCATTATAAAAATATCTGCAGTGTCATGCACCGAACTTTCTTATACGCATATGGGTTAAGCCACTTCGTAGTTTCATTATTTTTCTAATTTATAATATTTGTTCTAACCTTTAGATCACTTTTACACTAATTATATATCTTAGAATATATATTAAATGTCAAACTTCAAATTATTTACGTCTATTTTGTTAAACAATTGACAGGCGCAGATGATACGATTTATGTAAAAATATATATAAAAGGCAGAAATTTATTTTGAAACCAGTACACTTTTTGAAAAAAAAATCAAACAAAAGTGGTGCTAAATGTGAATAACTTTAATTTTTGTTCATAAATTTTTTCTGTAACTCTAACCATTTTTGAGTAATTGCAGAAACTGCCAAAAATGACAAGAGTAAACAGGCACTTCCGGTTTGAATATTTTTTTCAAAAATAGGAGGTGCACACCCTAGGCATATGCAAATCTTAAGTTTAAAGTTTCATAATTTTAGCTTCAACCGTTTAGGCTGTAGAGAACATACACACACACACACACACATACAGACACACACACACACAGACACACACACACAGACAGACGTCATTCCAAAAATAGTTGGAATCGATTCAGGAAAGGTCAAAACGTATATTTCCGTTGAAATCTCGAAGTCGAAATTTTTCATGATTACAATACTTACTTATACTGCGTATAAGAAAGTAAAAATTGGAACTCTGCCTTAAGGGGTTAGTACTCTTTTGAGGCCAAAAAAAAAGGCGTTTTTTGCGAATTTTTTTTTTTTTTTATTATTTGTTCTAACCTTTAGATCGCTTTTACAGTAAATATATGTCTTAAAATAAATATAAAATGTCAAACTTCAAATTATTTAAGTCCATTTTGTTAAACAATTGACAGGCGCAGATGATACGATTTATGTAAAAATATATATAATAAGCAAAAATTTATTTTGAAAAAACTACTCTTTTTGGAAAATATATTCAAACAAAAGTTGTGCTAAATAGTAATACCTTTAATTTTTGCTCATGCAATTTTTCTGTAACTGTAATCATTTTTGAGTTATTGCAGAAATTGCAAAAAATGACTAGAGTAAACAGGCACTTCCGCTTTAAATATTATTTTCTAAAATAGGAGGTGCACACCTCAGGCATATGCAAATCTTAAGTTTAAAGTTTCATAATTTTAGCTTCAACCGTTTGGGCTGTAGAGAACATACACACACACACACACATACACACCGACAGACGTCATTCCAAAAATAGTCGGAATCGATTCAGGGAGTGTCAAAACGTATATTTCCGTTAAAATCTCGTGATAGAAATTTTTCATGATTACAATACTTACTTATACTTCGTATAAGAAATTAAAAAAGAATCCCGATAAGTGGTTATTTACTTCAAGAAAAAGCACGTGAATTTTATGAAGAAATTAAAAAATTGAAACCATCTACTGATTCATGTTCCGAGGGAAATAAAAAATTCATCGCAAGTAACGGATGGCTGAGCGGATTTTTAAAAAGGAATGCATTTCATAATTTGAAGATTCGTGGGGATACTGCGTCGGCAGATCAAGAAGCAGCCAAAATGTTTCCAGAGATATTAGCTAAAATTATTGAAGTTGGTGGATATAGTTCCGACCATGTGTTCAACGCAGATGAAACAGGATTGTTTTTGAAGAAAATGCCTCATCGAACTTACATTGCGAAGTCTGAAAACAAAGGGTTCAAAATATGTAAAGATCGAGTAACATTGTTACTTTATAGTAATGCATCGGGAGATAGAATGTTAAAACCCCTATTAGTAAATAGATTTCATAGACCACGTGCTTTAAAAGGCAAAGATCTAAAGCAACTGCCGGTACATTGGATGGCTAATACAAAGGATTGGGTCGCTACGGCTCTATTTAGTGAATGGTTCACAAATTGCTTTTTACCAAAAGTAGAAATAAATATGAAGCAGAAAGCTCTCGATTTTAAAGTTCTTTTAATCCTCGACAATGCACCAGGTCACCTACATTTAGAAAATAACAATGTGAAGATATTGTTTCTTCCACCAAATACAACAAGTATCATTCAGCCATTGAATCAAGGGATAATTGCTACTTTCAAAAAATATTACTTATCGAGATATTTTGGATAAAATAGAAAATGAATCATCAACACTAACCAATATTTGGAAAAAAATTACAATTTTGGACTGTTTAAATCATGATGCATCAGTTATCGCTGAATTTAGACCACATGCTTTAAATGCATGCTGGAAAACTGTATGGCCTGGATGTGTCAAAGTCAATGCAATCATTGAAACAGTGTCGATATCAGCTGAATTCCTTAATTTAGCGCATAGATTTAGCGGAGAGGGATTTGATACCTTCAACCAAAATAATATCGACGAATTACTTATGGATAATGCTATAAGTGATGATGATATTATCGATTTAACTCTGAATACTGACAAAGAACAAGAACATGATGACAAGGTGGAAGAAATACCAATTCCCCTCACGGCAAATATAATACGAGAAGGTGTTCAACTTTTCAGGAAATTGGAAAATCATTTCATTCTTCATGACGCGAATTCTGAATGAGCCTTCAAGTTTCAACGTGTACTTAAAATTTTCTGGGTATGAAGAATTATATAAGCATTAAGACAAAGAAACGAAAAAATCGGATTAAACTTTGATAATTAATTATATTGTTAGAAAGAGAAAATCTACACAGATCAATTATGAGATTGACGATGATTCTACAACTGCGCATACTATTTCTTCTGAAGAAGGGAGCTATTTTGAACCATATCGCAAATCGCAACGAAAATTGTCATATAGCGATGATGGTTCGTAATTCATGTAATTATTATTTCTCTAGAAGTTGGTGTCTGGTATTAGAGATTCCAGACATCCTTAAACTTTTACCAAAACTGTTATTTTTTAATAAAATAAAGTAAAAAAATATTTTATGCCTTACCGTTTTCCTATTTCTTATAAACTTTTTTGTGCGTTGTTGAGTATTTTTTATATAGTAGTTTCAAAGTTATGCGGTTTTTAAAATCCATGGAACGCATCTTTCCTTTTTCAATGTAAATCATAGCTTTTTTTGTGCAATTTACCATCAAAGCATATATTATGTGCATTTATTGTATTGTAAAATTCAATTTCACAACTGTAAATTAGTATAATTCAATATTACTATTAATGATAAGTTTCCCACTATGTATTTTCATAATTCTAAAGTTGATTTGAAAATTGATTTCTAAATTGTAATTCATTACACATGTTACCGTCATTTAAATAAATCTATGACAAGTCTCCATTTAACATTTCAGTAGGTAGAACATTTATCATATTAAATTGACAGCAAAATAACTATGATAGTAATATATATTATTCGATTACTCAAATAGTAGATACGACAGTTTGTATTATTAAATTAAATCAGTACAGTTACGATATTTCGGCCTACTTATAAACAAATTACTGTCTACAAAGTCAGTAAATTGTAGTTCGTAGCCACAAGAAATACGACGTGTTTGTTTTCGTAGCTTACAAACTAAAAACTGAAAATCATTAATTAATTTACCCAGATTTAATATAATGCATGTTTGATGCACATAATCAATTATATATCCCTTTGATTATAATAACTTTAATTTAATTAAAATGAACATTTTACATTTTGTTCTCTCTTTTAATATTACAAAGTATTTTAAAATGGATGTATAGAAACGATTTCTACGGGAGAAGTTAGAATAAAACTGGTTCTAAAAGATGTACTGCATATTTTTATTACTGTCATTAGTTGTAATACGATTAGCAACATGTAAATTGGAATATTTGTTAACGTATTCAATACTTCACGTTGAGAATGATATGCAAGATGGTTTGGGATACATTACACAGCAATATGACTACTCACGGAATTTATATATGTATTATGAAAAACAACATGATTTGAATCGCATTGTATTTAATACACCCGCAGTTATTTTTAATAAAATGGATGAGTTGGAGAAATTAAAGATCTTTTCTAAGTTCCAAATGTTTATTTTGTTTATGACAAATCTGAAGGATCTAGAAGAGTTCTGTATCCAGATGGAACGATTTACTATATGGGATTCTAGAGCAAAATTTCTGTTAATATTCAGTGACACAATTAATTTGACCAAATCTTTTGAAATTGCATGGAGATTTAAAATATATAACATATTAATTATTCAATTTGATACAAAAAATAATATAAGTTTGTACACATATTTTCCGTACAACAATAAAAGCTGTGGGTCCAATTTGAGCATACACAAATTTCCCAATTGCAAATTGAAGAATTTGTACCCAGAAAAACTTTCAGGTCATTTGGGATGCCAGTATAAAGTTATGGCTCTAGCAAATATTCCACCATTTCTGATAAATTTGACTGCTAATAAAAACGACCCAAGCGAAGCAGGGTTAGAGGTAACCATAATGTATGAACTTGATGGATGTCCACATGTGGTATATGCCCAATAAGTACAGAGATTGGGGATACAAAGAAGATAATAATTATACCTTAATGTTTGGTGAAATGCAACAGAAAAAGCTGGATATAGTATTTGGAGCAACGTATGCCAACAATTCTTTAATGAACGATTTTGATATGACTTATTGCTATAGTATCCAACTATACAAATGGTGGGTGCCTGCTGCGATTGAATTACCAAAATGGCAGCATTTAATAGTCTTGTTCAATCCTAACTTATGGTTTCTTTTGCTTTTAACATTCCTTATTCATAGCTGTGCTTTATGGGCAATTATGACACGTCGCGATGAATAACATAAACATAAGCATTTTATATCTGCTTTACTAAATAGTTTAAGCATCTTACTTCAAGTTTCAATCCAATTTCCTCGAGTTATGTTCATCCGACTAACACTTCTTAATTGGGTTGTTGGAAGTTTGATGATATCAGTCGCTTATCAGTCACAATTGATAAATATTCTGACGGCGCCATTGTACGAAAAACAATTAAAGACGCTTGATGATATGGTTGCATCAAAATTGAAATTTGGATGGTTTCATACGATGTCCAATGTATTTGACAAGTCAAAACCTAGAGACAAGTGGTTTTTGAATAACTACGTTTCGTGCCCATTAAGTATGGCTTACAAACGAAACATTGCAGCTATCAAAAATGAATTTCAAACTCTATGTCATATACCGAGATTATTTACTCAAGCAAATGGAAGAACTATGATTAAAATAATTGAAGATTTTTCTGTTTCAATTATTAATACGTAGGTACTCTTATTAGTATATTGCACTGTTCATGTAAACGTAACTATACGGAAAAAAAGAAAGTATTGTTATCTAAAAAATTACGTGTCTGTGTGTTATGAGATGTAAAATAATTATTTTTTCTAATTCTAGGATTTATACAGTGAAGGGATTTCCGTTATTGACTCGAATGAATAAATTATTGATGAGAGTAAATGAGAATGGTTTGATATACAAATGGGAAGCAGATATTAAATTCTTCATTCGCAAAGATATAAGCGATGATGATGATAAAGCTCTTTCGGTATTACATCTACAAACAGCATTTTACATATTGATATTTGGGCACTTATTGGCTGCATTTGTGTTTTGTGTTGAATATTGTACATTTATAGTGTATCAGAAAAAGAAATTAGTGCCAGCTTGAATTTGAAGTCTATGGAATTATTAAATTATATTCTTATGCACAATTATATTTACATTATTATCATAAGAAATATGCACATTTCGCAAATAAGTGCAACTATCCTAGTACAACAAAATAATTTATGAATAATTGCCCGTTTTTTGAAAATATGAAATACGAATATATAGTAATGTTGCACATAATATGGCACAAACATTTTCATATTATTGCAAATATGTTTATATAACATTTTAATATTGTTGATTAATTACTCTAGATTATACTGATGTAGTTTTATTGTCGAGTTTGAATTAAAATACAAATGAATTTGCTATCGTACTGTTCGTTTTCTTTCACACACTAATTCTCGATTTATCGTTCTCTGTGATCTATTCGATCATATCATAAATGAATATTATAAAGAGCCTAATCAATTCTGGAAGTTTATTGCCAAAAAATAGCAATAAATTACAAATCTTACAATTTAAATTGATGTAATATTAATTTTTACTTTCTTATACTCGTACGCAGTATAAGTAATTATTGTAATATTTTCAATATGGAAAGCCATGCTAGAATTTTGGGTGTCCGAGTTGATGGTAGATTGGGTAAATGGTTTCATATTGAACTAGGTGTGAATTAAAGCTGTTTAATATCTATATATCCTGTGGTGAAAATGATGGTGTCACTGTGGGTAGTATAACTGTGCAAAATTGAGTAGATTGATACAAACTATAAATGCAGTTGGAATGGATATGATTCTTTATTTGAATGTTAAATGAATGTGGGACAGTGTAATATTGTGGTAAATAGACATAGATTAAAGCAAGTTAAGGATATTGCTTATTTGGGTTGCTTATTCTCTAGCGCTTGAAATAATGATTGGGAGTTTGAGTTAGGTAGTACTCTTTTGAACATTCAAAAAATCGTTTTTTTTTTTTTTGGCTTAGAAAGTTCCTTGGGGTGTCTACTTTATTGTAAACTTTACCAGAAGTACGCCAACAACTCCGTTAAAAAGGAACAGGCCAATTAGTGGACCTGTGTCACGGCGGTCCGCATGCAGTCCCAAAACTTCAAACGCGATTATCTCGAAACCACTTTTTTCAAACTGGTGGGACATCTACCGTCGAAACGGCTTATCCGATTTAATTGATTGTTCGTGTTCCGAGTTTTACCCATAATTATCTGTCAAGGTACATGTTCGTTTTTTGATTGGTTGAAAAATGGCTTTTTGGTGCACGCTTTTATCTCAATTTTTGGGAGCGAAAAACCAAGTTTTTTTATTTTTCAACATTTCTCAAAATCCCTATGTACCTTGACAGAAAATCTATCTAAGAAATGGAAATAATATTTTTTTTTGTTGTAGCTTGACCTGGACTACGTGGAGATGTCCCACCAGTAAGCGCAGTTCGGGCAGCAGCGTCGCGCTGCACCCGGTGCAGCGGCTACGGGAGTATATCAGGGAAATATCAATAAAGATTGCTGTGTTTTCCGTTTTCCAATCGGTTGTTATTTGTTCTTAAAAAAAATTCGCAAAAAACGCCTTTTTTTGGCCTCAAAAGAGTACTAACCCCTTAAGGCGAAGTTCCAATTTTTACTTTCTTATACGCAGTATAAGTATTGTAATCATGAAAAATTTCGAACTCGAGATTTTAACGGATATATCCGTTTTGACCTTCCCTGAATCGATTCCGACTATTTTTGGAATGACGTCCGTCTGTGTGTGTGTGTGTTCTTGTGTGTGTGTGTGTGTGTGTATGTTCTCTACAGCCTAAACGGTTGAAGCTAAAATTATGAAACTTTAAACTTAAGATTTGCATATGCTGGGGTGTGCACCACCTATTTTTTAAAAAAATATTCAAAGCGGAAATGCCTGTTCACTCTAGTCATTTTTTGCATTTTCTGCAATTACTCAAAAATGGTTACAGATACAGAAAATTGTATGAACAAAAATTAAAGGTATTTATATATATCACAACTTTTGTTCTAATTTTTTTTTCAAAAAAGGTACTAGTTTCAAAATAAATTTCTGCTTATTATATATATATTTTTACATAAATCGTATCATCTGCGCCTGTCAATAGCTTAACAAAATAGACCTAAGTAATTTGAAGTTTGACATTTAATATTTATTGAAAGAAATATATTTAGTGTAAAAGCAATCGAAAGGCTAAAACAAATATTATAAATTAGATAAATAATGAAACTACGATGTGATTTAACCCATATGCGTATAAGAAAGTTCGGTGCATGACACTGCAGATTAGTGATGCCGCCGAGACCGAGACTGGTCTCGGTCTCGTCTCGTGTCGTATTTCGAGACGAGACCGTGATCTTGGTCTCGTCAGGAAAACCGAGACCGAGCCGAGACTCTCGACAAAACCTATGAGAATTTTAAAATATTGTTATTGATGTGGTAGGTTTGTTATTGTGAATTCATGATTTTATTTTATATATATGTATATATATATATATATATATATATATATATATATATATATATATATATATACATATATATATATATATATATATATATATATATATATATATATATATATATATATAATCATTATTGTCTATAAAAATTAAAACTCCATCAATAATACTATATTTACATAAGATATATCATAAAATTAATTTAGAAAAAAACAATGAGCATATATTTATATAAGCAAACTAAACTATCAGTTTTGAACTCTGCTCATATTACAATTAATTTTTCAAAAATATTATTTTTTATAAATTATGCTACAAAGCCAAAAAAAATAGCTGAGGTACTAACAAATGATTATTATTAAGATAGGTATTGATAAGATTTTATTCATTTCTTAAAATATTGTTTTATATATTTATTTATTTAACGTTTATCACATGTGCACAAACGAATTTTAGCTTTTCAACGTTATAATCGTAATTCTGCAGATCCGCTTAGCGATAAATATTTAAATTAAATCCGAAATATTGTAACCGGGTACACTACCACTACCCGTCTCAATAGTATTATTAATCATAAATTTTTTCATTTTATTGTTCGATGTATATAATTAACTTTAAAACCACACTAGACACTACGACTCTGATAATAAAAAGTACCTATAAATACATAACCTTTTTCAAAGAGCTGACAGATACTGCACAATGTCAAATATCATTGTCGAGTCCTACATTAACTTTACTTTGATTTGTATCCATTATTATATCTTAAATGATTAATACATAGTTATCATTAAAACTTATACATTATATTATTTTATATGAGTATTCCTTTGTTTAGTGCTATGAAACGTATGCAAACGCAAATTAGTACGAACAGAACCATAGCCAATCACGTGCTATATATTCAAGGTCAAATAATCGAGAGTCTCGTCGAGAGTCTCGTCGAGACCGAGACTCTCTTCGTCGAGACCGAGACGAGACTATATATTTTTAGAAAATTTCGAGACGAGACGAGACTGGCTAAAGTCTCGTCGAGACTGGTCTCGGCGGCAACACTACTGCAGATGTTTATTCAATAACAAAGGTCCAATTTTGTGTACTAAAAAATAGGACTTTTCTTAAACTCACACTATTTTCTAGGCTTTTTTTAATTTTTTACTTTTTATTAGTTTACTGTCCAGATTATTTTGTTCTTAAGAATTCCCCGTAAGAATTTTTTGTTTTAGACATCCTGGACTAGATTTATCGTGCACACCGCAAAAAACCTCATCTCCGCGGCCTCTTTTTTGTCACCTTCTATATAAGTAACCATGCATAAAAATAAAAAATAAAATTTTTTTTTGCATACTGCATGAGTTATTTAATATTGTGGAAAAGAAGCTTTGGAGAAGTACTTGTGGTGTATATAGGAGAGATAGAAAGCGGAATACGTTGTTGTATGATCAGAGCGACATTGTAAAAAATGCAGTACGTAGAATAAGTGCGTGTCAAATGTGATGATCATCCTCGGGAAGCCATCCTCGAAATATACGAATAAATACGATTTAGTATGAATTTTGTGAATGAGCATGTAGAATACAAGAGCGTTTTTTTAATATATGTTTGAAAATGATTTTATAGGGATTTTGCCACTCTATTTGATACGAAGTTATGTATGATTATACGTAAATTTTTATTATTTTATCTTTATCGCGACATCTCTTAAGTATTGGCGCATTTACAATTTCCGTCATTAACCCTATCCATTGGTAGCTATGTCGCTTCCCACTCCCCCTACTGTCTGCACAAAGATATATTGATTAGTATTACGTCAAGCTACATGTCATGAAATGTTCGTATTGATTCATGGTTTTTAACGATGGTACACAACATTTTCAATAGATGGTGCTCCTTGCTTAATATACGTTATAATCAGTGAGTGAGGGGAGCTGGATCTTAAGAAGCCTATGTTCCCTTTTAACAATCTTTGCGGGACAGGTCGGGTGAAAGAGAGGCTTAGTAGTTGTTTTGAGGAAAGTTGTAACGAAACAGATAAGGCATTCCCTCTTCAGCACTGCTTGTCACGTGATCAAATATGATTTGGGTCAGCGAATATATATTTTTAGTGTTCATTCCCAATTTTCTTGAAAGATAACGTCGGGCAATTATTCGTTTCTAATGTTTAGATATTTCATATTTCAAATATTTTTTTAGAAGAAAAAGTTGCTTATTTATTGTTATATATATATATTTTTTTTTTTTTATTATAATTTTTAATTTTCTATACAGTTTTTATAAAATTTCGTATTGTTTGTCCTCTTTCATAACGGCTATCAATTATTTCAGGCAAAATTCCATTAAAATAATACTCTTCCAAATTGGGAAACATTTTTATATTCCAAAAATTGTCATCTCTGTCGAGTTCGAAATTTTTCGTGATTACAATACTTACCTATACTGCGTATAAGAAAGTAAAAATATTATAAATTAGAAAAATAATGTAACTACGATGTGGTTCAACCCATATGCGTATAAGGAAGTTCGGTGCATGACACTGCAGATGTTTTGCAATGGGTTCATTTTCTATTCCGCAATTAGTTGCAGAGTTACCAAATAAGTTTGAATACAGCATAGATTTAATTGTGTTTACACATGAAGTGGTTTTCTTTTGTTTGCATATTTTACCAAATCATGACGATGTCAATCTTATAGATCTCTCATTTTTCCATAGCATACTATTACTTTGCACTTTTGTGTCACGTTCAATTCAAATAATAATTTCTTCAGTGACGTAAATTTTTTCTAAAAATATATTATATTTCAGGTAGCATATCGGGTTTTGATTGAGCTAAGGGACCATAATCGGTATCAGATTGTGATACTGCGTTTGCTTTTTTTAGTATTTTTTTCTTATTATAAATCCTATTGTAATTAGTTATCAATTTTTTTTTTCTTTATGAATTTAGTAGTGTGTTTACCGGGGCTATTCTTCGTGATGCTTTTATGAATAAGTCTATAATAGTCATTGCCAGTGTTATAAGAGATTGCAGCAGCTTCACATCTCATCTGATATGAACCTTATAATGCAAAATTAACGCGCTTACCTCCAATAAATATTGCTACTACACTGTTATAGTGCTCTGCTGCGTTATTGTCCATATTTAATAAAAAACTATTTGCATTGTGAGCAATTCTATTTAAACATGCCAAAATGTCTTCGTACAATCCACTTCTTTTAAAAACTGTGATCCAATTTTTGTCTCCTTCTTTTGGACCATTGCAGAAATAATTCACGCAATTTTTATGCTCTCCAAATACATGATTGATGCTATTTAAAATATCCCGACGAATGACTATGATTTTCTCATTTAATTCAATATTTTCTTCGTTTCTTTTGATTACAGCCCTTGTTATGCCATTACGTAACCCACGAATATTATTTTTTAAGCAATTTCGTTGTTGAACTGGAACGTATTGCTTTTTTGAGCTTATAGTTTTAGTTGTTAGATTCCGTAAACGTGTGCAATAATTTCTAAATAAATGATTGCAACATTCTATTTTCTGCACAACCGAATTAGAGCCATATGGACGTGCTCCCTGTAACTATTTTGTAACACTGCTGTCTCCATCTCCAACTAGATATGCGTATTTTATATTATGCAATTTTATACTTTTGCGGAATACTTCAATAATTATATCCGCTTCCATGCTGGTCGAAGATTTATCCCAATTTTTGAAACAGTGATGGGATTTTGGTTCATCTTTTTTTGCTTCTGCGCGAGCGCACATACAACAGTACTTATTTCGTATTCCAAGATATAAAAGTTTTCCTGTTTTTTGTCAATATAGTTACCATTGTAAAAACTTTTACACCACGCACCATCAACTATCACATGTAATGCCATAAGTATTCAAAGTTATGTCGATTATTTTTCATGGTGTATTACGAATGTCTCTTGTGCTTTCGTATGAATATTACGAGTGCGCAGCACGAGTGATTTTCGAAAGCACAAGAGACATGAGTAATACACCATCAAAAATAATCTACTTAACTTTTACTACGAATCGTATTCGAGAGACTATTCAATGAACCAAATCTATTTTTACTTTCTTATACGCAGTAGAAGTAAGTATTGTAATCATGAAAAATGTCGATCTCGAGATTTTAACGGAAATACCTTCCCTGAATCGATTCCAACTATTTTTGGAATGACGTCCGTGTGTGTGTATGTGAGCGCTCTACAGCTCAACCGGCTAAAGGGAAAATTATGAAATTTTAAACTTAAGACTTGTGTGTGCCTGGTACGAAAACCTCTTATTTTTAAAAAACCATATTCCGACCGGAAATGCATGTTTACACTAGTAATTTTTTTGCAGTTTCTGCAATTACTCAAAAATGGTTATAGTTACAGAAAATTTTTGTGAACAAAAATTAATGGTATTTATATTTAGCACAACTTTTGTTTGAATCATTTTTCCAAAAAAAGTACTGGTTTCAAAATAAATTTCTGCTTATTATATATATTTTTACATAAATCGTATCATCTGCGCCTGTCAATTGTTTAACAAAATAGTCTTAAATAATTTGAAGTTTGACATTTAATATTTATTCTAAGAAATATATAGTGTAAAAGCGATCTAAAGGTTAGCACAAATATAATAAATTAGAAAAATAATGTAACTACGATGTGGCCTAACCCATATGTGTATAAGAAAGTTCGGTGCATGACACTGCAGATGTTTTAATTTAAAATTAGCAATACTATTTGGTTATGTTTTCATAACCATAGCAACTAGAAAAACAGTTGCTGTCATTAGGAAATATTCAATGTCAAAAGTGGTTTTTGACGTATATTGTCATTTTATTTGTTTAAAATATTCACTTAAAAGTACTAGTACTGAATTGTCGACACACAACCTTACTTAGTACAAAATATGGACTACAATTCATTTTGATTGGCTGTTAAATTCAGAATCCTGCATTCTTATTGGTATACTTTTGACAGATGACAGGTGAGTGGAATAGTCACTGTAATTCTGGAAAATTGTCATTATCAACCTCACCTGAACTAAGCGCAATTTCGGATTCTTCTTTAGCAGCATCTTCCACTGTTTTCCAAGCAATTGTATGTATATGTTCAGCAATATCTAGTTCTTGTTTTGCATAAAAATGAAAAGACATACAAGGAACATCACATGTTGCAGTTACTTCCTCTAATTGAGAATAGCCACCTCCAGTTGAAACAAATCCAAGAACTGCAGCTCTATTTATGTCCAATTTTTGTTTGCCCTCAGTACATACTTTACTGGTCCTCATGCACATGTTACATTTTATAATAAAAGTACTGATAAATCAATGTCTCAATTCTTTTACAATATTGCAGTTTGCAATACTATATGAAAAAAGATCGCGATGTTTAATATTTTTAATTGCATTGAAAAAATGAAAAATATCTACAATTCGACGTCTTGTACCAACAAACGTTTCCTGCAATTTCTCATTTAGCTGCTCGTCTTGCTGCACATTATCATTATTTTCATTGTGAAAAGTATCTTGCAAATTTTAGTTAGTGGGTAACTTAGTTACACCCAAATCATTATCAAATTTGCTAAGATAATTTTATGCAGTTGAAAAAGTAACGGATACGGCAGGGATCGAACCCGCGACCATCGGTTTCGCGCCGATCGCTCTAACCAACTCAGCTACGCATCCACACAATGAGAATTCATTAAATATAGTTATAATGTTTATCCTTATTATCAAATTTAACAACTTGTACAGAATTTGCATCTAAAAATAGTTGTTTTTTACAACCAACACTCACTAGTAATGTTACATTTTCTGCCTTTTTTCATTCATTCGTCTTTCAATACTTTTCCGACGTGCGGTAAGTTTTAAATTTTTTGAATTATATTTTCGCCCCATTGTAATTGAGATACCGACAAATAACTTATATCACTTGTAACGTCGTTTCGTACGCGTTTACTGGCTTTCCGCACGCTGCGGTAATTTTTGCTCGGGCGCCAATCAGAAGGAGGGGGGAGAACTTTGAGACGGTATTTGGGGAAGGAGTAAGGGAAGGGGCGGAAACGGTGCGTGCGGGTCCGGGATAGCTCGGTGGAGGTTATGTCCAGGTTCCGTGTAATCAGTGACTAACTTCTGTTTTTAAACGGTATTTATTTTCGGTAAAAACACAGGGTACAACTTAATACACCCTATCGGAGACGGTGTTGCGGATGCTAAAACGTTGATGAGACACCTAGAGGGAGGTTACATAAGTTCTACCTTCGGTGGCAACACCTGCGGTATTATAACAAGAAACTACGAGGTAATCCCTTGGCGGAAACGCCGGCAAGACACCTGGAGAACAGTTAAATAGTGTTTACCCTCGGTGGACACACCTGCAGGTACTATAATAGAAACTACTAGGTAATCCCTTGGCGGACACGCCGGCGAGATACCTGGAGAACAGTTAGACAGAGTTTTACCCTCGGTGGACACACCTGCAGGTACTACAGTAAGACTACTAGGTGATCTCTTGGCGGACACGTCGGCGAGATACCTGGAGAACAGTTAGACCCAGTAATGCAAATAAATACGGTAGTTAATTTGCCTCACCAATTGTTTTGCGGCATCTGTCTGATAGAAATATCAACGGAGAATACGGAGAAAATACGGTGCGGTCCTTTAGGCTACGCTAACGGTGATCGACTGTGTCTTGATAAGAGATGTAGGCCCTTTTTATATCAATCGGGGTATAGGTGAATACATGAGTAAAACAAAGATAAAAATACTATCCAAACCGATTTTTGGTTTTGACTAGATAACGGACAGAAAATATCGGCAGAGACTAGTATTTTTGGTCGATGACCTGACTTTAACAATTCAAAAAACAAAAATGCATCGGCCGGGCTAGAACCACCGACCCACAGAGCATTTCATTTCATTTTCAACTTTCTTTATTTATTTTTATTTTAATTACAATAATACTTATATACTAATGTGTGGACAACATGGTTGGTTTTGTCAGAGCCCCTACTCACAATGGGACTGTATATCTGTGTATGTGTGTTATTGCGTTGTGCGCTTGAACATTGTGTGATTGTTTTTGTTATAAATTTTTGTTGTATATTGCGTGTTAGGATTGTATTTTGTGTGAAAGGAGGTGCCAAAAAACCCATTTAATAAATTGAAAACAATAGTTTTGTTAAAACTTACAAACTAACTTAACTAATTTAAAATATTTACATGTTTGTTGGTGATGGATGTACATTTTTGTGTATGAGAATATGTTTTGTTTGGTTTTGTGTAGTGTGCGTGTGCCTTAGTAGTGTACAGTGTTGTTGTGCGTGTTAGTGTTATGTGTTCTGGTCATGAAACCCCTCTAGAAATATGGGTACGTTTTGATAGGGTAACTTGTGTTTGAGTTTACTTGTAGTGTTGTTGTCGATGATTTGTGTTATGTTTTTTATGAGTGTGTTTGAATTATATTGTGTATTTTTGTAAAATTTTTGTGATGTTTCTTGTATGTAATCTGTAATGTATGGTATGTTAGTGTCTTCGTGTAGTTGTGTAATTCGGGTGTAACGTCCAGAGTTGGTCGCCAGTCTTAAACTTTTGTTTTGAAGGCGTTGCAGTGGTAAAGTAGTGGTGGTCGGCGCGTTGCACCAGACTGGGGCTGCATACATGATGATGGGG
Organism: Nebria salina; assembly: GCA_944039245.1. NCBI lineage: Eukaryota > Metazoa > Arthropoda > Insecta > Coleoptera > Carabidae > Nebria > Nebria salina. The sequence goes on from OX063277.1 coordinate 5,079,791, forward strand.
CGAATGATTGATGTATATATGAGTAATTTATTTTTTAATGTGAGGGAACTGTTTTTGACAAGTAAAGGGTAGAGGTTGCGAATGACGGCGCGTGCTTTTGATAGTGTGTGTTTGATGTGTTGATGGTGACTTTAGTGTTTTGTATAAGTGTATTCCAAGGTATTTTACGCAGTTAGTGGGTGTAATTTTTTGTTTGTGTATTTCTAGTGGTGTTAGTCGACTACGCTGCCGCGCCGCTACGGCTTACTTATATTATAACATACATCTTAACATATAAATAACGAGGGTTTTAACATCGGAAAAACATATTTCGTTACACACTTCAACGCACAACAAAATAATGAAAGAATATTTTGTATACTTTAGTTGTAGTTGTAATTATAGTGACTAGATATATAAGATTGTGGACGACAGCTTCCCAGCCTGTGATTGGCGCCGCCATAGTTTGTCTAAATGTTCAAATGAAATGCATTGCGTTATATGGAGCGCGCGGCTCATATTTTCTTAAACTCTTTAAATCTAATCTGTTATTCCTGAATAAATTCTGCGTATTTTATCTCGCAACAGCATAGGTCTATCTATTATGGAAACATTTATACTAAATTCCAAACATTTCGCAGGCTTATATAACTATTTGTGCTGTATACTTGCAAGTATATTAGTGTTATACATTTCGCGAAGCTCTTAAAATAAACACTGTTTATTATGCTTATCACATTTCTAAATACAAACTGTGTATTTTAAAATTATGTTTATACTGTAATATTTGAGTTTTTTGAAATTTTTTTCTATACAGAAATACGTTACTATATCCATACATTTATTTTCTATTTATTAGGATTACTAATGTACATTAACATGTTATTAGATATTAAGTTGCACTGATTGCTTGATTGTTTATACGAAAACATTATTTTGTATTTAAAGAAGTATCATGAGGGGATGCGCATTCCTTCTGACTAGTGTAACTTATGGTTATACGTAAACATTATTGTAAAATGCTATTTTTTAGCAAATCCTAAAAAAAAACGAAACAAATACATGCAAATTCATAGCATAAATAGTTGTTTTTTACCCGCAAAACGTTTGGAATCTCATATGATTTTTTCTATAAATGATAAAAATATACTGCCGTAGAATAAAATATTTAAAAATGTGCTAAGCATAATGAAATGTGATTATGTTTAGTTAATCATAAAATGTGACAGTAAATATACGTACAAGTGTATAGCATTAATCGTTGTATTATCCCGCGGAATGTTTGGAATTTTGTTTAAATGTTTCTATAAAAGATAGTGTGAGTCAGGAAGGTTATTGTGAATAGAAGCACTTGACTTTCGTTAAGTAAAACTATATTTTTCTTAATAAAGTCGCACACAAAAACATACAACAAAACTGTCAAAATCAGTACTTAATAAACTATCGGTAAGGTAGTACCATATATAATTCACTACTAGATCGTCGACTCCTTAAGGAAGCGCTGTAAGAGTATATTTTGGCGTATGGAAATTGAACAAACAGATGTCGGGAAATATGAATTCCAGATGCAGTGCAGGTTGCATAAAAATTGGAGCGGTTTTTAGTGAAGACCACAACACTCTGAATCATGAATAGAGATGCGAAAATAATGCTCTTGGTATATCAATTTATACAAAGACGTTGTTCTCGCTCCTCTGTTTACGATTCAGAAAAATTGAGTAAAATAATGAATATTAAAAAAAAACTGATACTTGATAACTCACCCGCAAAATAATACCAAGATACGTTCCCCAAAGGAGATAAGAAGCATCAAGGAAACATATATAAATCAACCAGGAGCGTTACAAATTCAGTTGCCTTGTAACACTATACGTGAACGATAAACAGATTATTATCCCAAGAAAAATTCCATGCGGAGAAGACAGTGTGACACTCGGAATAGTACACGTACTCCCAGCAACCTGGTCGAACCTGAAATCATTCAGAATAAATCCACTATACGCACAAAATATACCAACATACAACAATCTATCTGAATGTTTAAACCATAATTGGACTAGTCAGATACCACATTTGAATTTACCATCCATTAGTGGAATCTCAGAAATTGAGTGGATTGAGTGAATATAAAACGCACCGCTGGACTGGCCATTATTGAGGTACCATAGAGATTTTAATAGACTTTACATATGGAATGTCATCAATCACAGCAATTGCAATATTTTGATAATGCTAAGAAACAACGGATGCGGAGGCTATTTGGACTCGCCCGCACAGTACGAGTATAGGAAACAAACATAACGAATACACTAAACACAGTGATAATCGAGTTAATGACACTACTGGTTATTTCGGCTATAACATAAGCTTACCTCACGTGGAAAGTACAGCAGCCAGCAGATAAGAAAAATTCTTCATGGAATCCTACAAATTACAAATTGATATATTTGTCTTAAATAACATATAATTGTAGTAAATTTTCAATAGATATGAATAGAATACCTACCATGTATTCAACATAATTGTTTAATATTACCTAATAATTTTATTGACGGTACTGAGTACTTTTTCAGTCTTTTACTCCCAGAATTTTTACATTCTTCGATAAAATGACCACTACATATACGAAATGATTCATATATGTGTAAGACATTAATTTAGTACGGCCCTGTTTTCTTAAAATTTCACTGTAAGCAGACGTTGAACTATATCTTTCTTAAGTAGAACAGTCACCGTTGATACGTGAGACTGTGCACTATGGTTGTGAGTGGGTGAATTTTGCATGTGTGAGTGCATACGAGGGGTGACGCGGTCCAAGGGACGTGCGATGCTGTTGGTCAAACCAATGCTGTCTGTTGATGGCGGATTGCTAATTGTTGAGTGAGTATCCTCACTGTCATTCAGGTATATTCCTATTTCCTTATCCTCAATGTTATATATGCAAATCAGGGCGTGCTTGGCTTGTTCAAAGATTAGACCTGTATTTCAGTACTTGCACCGTGGGTGCAGGTGTTTCTTCCTCAGGGTGAATCTGGCTTCGACCAGGGTTGGACCTGAGGGAAATTCGTCCAAGTAGGGTGGATCTGGCAGAGGTCCAGGGTTGGACCTACTTGGGGTTGCCTACCTTGTGGGGTGTGACTGGTAGAGTCAGGAATGGACCCACTAGGAGATGCCCATTAGGGAATGCCTGTAATGGAAGCCTGCCTTCAGGGTGTATCTGGCTGTGGACCAGGGTTGGACCTGCTGGTGGTCGCCCGCTAACAGGGTGTGCCTGGTAGCTCCAGGATTGGATCTGTTAGAGGATGCTCATGAGGAAAGACTACCATCAGGGTGGATCTGGCAGAGGTCCAGGGTTGGACCTGTTTGGTAGATAAGCTTGTCGTGGACAAGTATGTACAGGGCTTTAAGGCACTGTCTCCATATTCTGTAACCTACCTAATCCTTTGTATAATGTCTTGTGGTATCGGTATGACATGTTGTATTTTTATAATGCAGGTGTGAAGGATACCAAGGCGACGCCCAAACCTTAGGCGCCGTTATAACCATTGATGTGATCGTAGGATGTCTTAGCATCAGGTCAACCGGTCATTTATACATATTAATCGTAATGACTTTAATTAGACTTTAGTATTGTTCTTCTAAAACTGTTTATATTGTATTTTATAACCGATCTATAACTACGTTAGAAAAGCCCTCTTATATATGTATAAATACGTTCAACTCATTTATTAGAAATCTCCGGCTATTATACAAGTAAGCTGTGGCGGGTGACGAGACACACAAAATCACAATCGGGAACACAACAAAGGATCGGCATGATACACAACAATAACCGATAAAATTACAAATAATTTAAAACTGGCAACCCGTGGATGTAAACAACTTTGTCAAGCAACTGACGTTTATGATAGACGCACGCGCAGAAGTCGACATAGCGTGGGTAGTACATTACAACGTCGGTAAGGTAGAAAGCGCGAGCGTTTAGATCGGTTAGCATTAGATGGTGGATGTCGCGGGCGCCTTGGGTGCTTTCTCGTGTGTGACTGTTGGAGGACTGGAGCGCGCGAGAATTGAAATACCAACACTCTCTCTCAATTCAAGCTCTCTAGAACTCGAGTGGCGATGACAATCCCAACCCTTGTGAACAGAAATCATGCTTGTCCTTGCTTCGTAAGAGAATCTGCGAGCATCAGGTTCATTGATACGTGTGCGAGCTGGATTTTCAGATAGCTTGATGGTCCCGTTGTTGTGGCTGTAGAGTCGAATGTGAGCGATGTCGTCAAATCCAAGCTCTTTTAGGAAGCGGATGAGGTAGACCACCTCCCTGGCAGCAGCCGATAGTCCTAAATACTCCACCTCGGTGCTAGATAGAGCAACGGTTCGTTGTTTGCGAGACTCTCAAGTCACGGTAGCCTCGGCCAAGAGAAAGGCAGTCCTTCTGTCCTGTCCTTCTGGCAGGTGCCCCAATCGGCATCGACGTAGCCAACGGGCGCGCTGTTTTCCGCTCTAAATGTAAATCCGACGTCGGCGCTGCCTTTCAGGTAACGCAATACGCGTTTGGCGGCGTTCCAGTCAACATCGGAGTGCTGCTCGTTATATTGGCTTAGGGAACTCACAGCGAAGGCGATGTCCGGGCGTGTGGCGAGGGCGAGGTACATTAAGGCACCTAGCAGTTCTCGGGAAGGTGTCTTTGTGTTAGTGTCGTCGGTGAGTTCAACAGCGAGGTTTGTACCGGAGGCCTTGGGAGTTGGAGCGGGATTACAGTCTTTCATGCCGAATCGCTGTAGAACATCACGAACGTAGCCCGGCTGTGAGATTTGTATGTCTTCCTTGCATCGGTTTATCTCGATGCCGAGACAGAATATGGGTTCGCCGAGGTTCTTGATCTTGAAATTGGTCGAGAGGGCTTTCAGGATCACCGATTTATCCTTCTCCTCCCTGCAGACGATCAGTAGATCGTCGACGTATACCATGATGAATACACGCTTCTCTCTGTTTGCAAAGACGCATGGGTCACCATTGATTGGAGCGAACCCAGTCGCGAGAAGAACATTGAATAACTTTGCGTTCCACTGATGGCCAGCTTTGCTTTAGGCCGTATATGGCCTTCTTTAGCTTGCAAACCTGATTGCCCTTGGTCCGGCCGACATCTGGCTGTCACTATGCTTGATAATGGGATCCTTCTCGTCTCGAGCGATCTCCTGGACGGCCTCCTCGAAATGTTTGGGAAGTTCCATATACGTGTCTGTGTCGATGTCACCGTGCAAGTATGCGGTCGTCACGTCAAGTTGAGTGATCTTGAGGTCGTGCTTCGCCGACAGCGCCATGAGGATCCTGAAGGATTTCAGTTGGGCGACTGGGGAGAAAGAGTCATAGTAGTCGATGCCGCGAACTTGCGCAAAGCCTTTTGCGACTATGCGAGCCTTGCGCCGTTTGATTGTCCCATCGCGGCCGAACTTGTTGCGGAGGACGATACGCGATCCAAGTACTCTCGAGGGAGGGGAGGGAGGCGATCGACTACGTCCAAGGCATTGTGTTCAAGCAGGCTTCGGGTTTCTGAACGAAGGGCGTATCTCCACTCCTCGGAGTTCGGTTCGGATAGTGCACTCGACAAGGAGATCTCGGAGCACTACATGGCCATTTGTGCGTGGCACCACATGTTCTCGTTATTTCCTGGGGATTCCAGGTTGTTATCTGTGTCCGATGTTGCTTCAGGGCTGTCGGTGGCGTCAATGTCACCATCGATTGAGTTTTGGTGGGCGCCGACTCTTCTTAGCTTGAATACTTTTCGCGGCCTGTCGGATTTGCCAGTCCTATTATTAGAGGGTCCGCCAGGACCACGTCTGCTTTTTCTCGCCACGCTGTGGTCGATGGTGCATTCTTCTCCGGTGCTGCGCCAGTTGGATCCTCAGCTACGGGCTATCCTTCGATCTTCGGTGGAAGGTTATAGTAGTCGGTGGCTCCCCCTTGATTGGCGTCCGTCTGTCCAACAGAAAGAATGCTCTCCATGTCTTCGAGGAGTCTGAATTTCCCGTTGATGGTGTTCGCGTCGATGATGTCCTGAAATCAATCCCAAGATTCGAATTCATCGATGAACTTGACGTCTCTGGTGACTCGGACCTTAGATTTGGTCTGGATCCAGATTCGAAAGGCCTTCGAGGTGCTTGAGTAACCTACGAATTTGCCGTTTACGGCTCGGGGTTCGAATTTACCCTTTCCGGGTTGCTTGTTGAGAGCGAATGCTTTACAGCCAAACATTTGGAAGAATTGCATGTTCGCACGTTTTTTGTAAAGAAGCTCGTATGGAGTCCTGCCGTCGAGACTCCAGCTGGGACACCGGTTCCGGATGAAGTTAGCAGTGGCGATAGCTTCTGCTCAGAACGATGGGGCCATTCCCGACTCAAGTAGCATGCATCGCGCCATTTCTACCAGTGTCCGATTCTTCCGCTCCGCAATCCCGTTTTGTTGTAGGGTGTACGGAGCGGTAAGTCAGCGGCGGATGCCGCTTTCCCTGAGGATCTGGTCCATGTGCGCGTTGCAGTATGCCTTGCCGTTGTCGGATTGCAGTGATTTGATCCGATGCCCTGTCTGGTTCTCCATCGAGCTCTTGAACTCTGCAAACTTCTCCGGAACATCATCTTTGGAGCGAATGAAGTATAGTTCAGTCCAGCGTGTGAAGTCGTCGGTAAAACCGACAAAGTATCGTGCTCCTCCTATCGATGCAGTACGCAGGGGTCCGCATACATCTGAGTAGATGATTTCGGGAGGTACGGATGGCTTTTCGACACGCTCCGGGAATGGCAAGCGCGCTAGCTTCCCCTCGAGGCAGGTTTCGCACGCGCGAACATTGTTCGTGCTGAAATCCGGTTCCTTGACGTAATTGGAGGACGGCCATTTGCGAGCTGTGCGCGTTGTTCGTCTTGTCGTAGATAAAACAGGTCGCCGACTCGGTCCGCTTGCAGTCGGATTTCGCCCTGCCGGTTCCGGACAATGGTTCCTTGATTTGAGAATGTTACTGTGTGGCCCTTGTGGACTAGTTTTGCCACAGATAGCAAATCTGGAACAAGTAGGGCGTCGTGTATGACGATCGAATTTTCGACATTACCTACATTTGTCGAGACTCGACGTTTTTCGATGCCTCCGATGGGTGTCGAGGTGTTACTGGCTAGTTGTAGTCCGCTCTTCATTGCTGATGTCTCGGTGAACAGCGATCGGTCATGGCATAAGTGGGACGTCGCACCACTGCCACTTCGTAGTGGTCGTTGGGGTGCAGATGTCGGCTCGGAATGGTTTGCGATGACGAGAAAACCTTCTTCGGTAAGTTGACCTTTCTGTGCTTCGACTCGTTTGTTCTTTCGGCATTCGTGGACGGAATTTCCCTTGGGCTTGCAGAAGGTACACTTTAGTCTCGACCGGTTCTCAAGTTTTTCCTCGTAACTAGTGTTCGACGATCGGTGTGGCTTTTGGCTGGGATTGTAGCTCTTCGAGAAAAGTGCCCCGGTCTGGCTCCTGTATTTCTGCTTTCGCGCCTCGTGTTCCTCCACGATTTTGATTCTGAGAGATTCGGGAGTCGGGAGAACGTCGCGAGTTTCGATGGCGCACCTGAAGTTTTCAAATGAATCGGGCAGACTGTACAAAAGCATTATTGTGAGAAGGTGCCCGTTTATTTCTATGTCCATCGCGTGTAACTTGTCGACGGCATCAAAGTAAGAATTCAGGTGTTCACGTATGTCATGGTCCTCTGACATTTTTTGTTGAGAAAGTTGCTTCAATAGTGATTCCATCCGCGCAGGGCCTTTAGAGACATAGATTGACTCGAGTTTGTCCCACACGGCTTTCGAAGTTAGGCAATCGCGAGTCGGTTTCAGCTCGCATAGAATGATCAACAAAATCAGATGTAACTTGGCCTTTCGGTCTTGACCGGTCCAATCAGCGATAGCCTGTCGTGCAGCTGCTTCCTCCGCGGTGGTACCTGATTCGATTGATTCGGGTTTTGGATTATCGCCGCATACATACCCCCACATGTCGTTGTTTACCAGTAATGCCTCGACCTGGATTCTCCAAGTGTCGTAGTTATCTCGGTTGAGTTTCTCGAGACTTGAGGAGTTCATCCTCCCATGGATTAACGTTTTGTTAGAGCGCTCGTCTGTTGCCCGTTTCTTCGAGATGACGCGTCCAGCTTGACGCGGCTCATCGGGATGAATATTTGTGATCATACTGGGGCGACTGGCTGGTGATAACATCGTTGCGTGATGTCGATGGGTGCGGTGCGTGTTCGTTAGGTTTCACGAAAACATTCGCGTCGTACCTGGGCCCGTAACCTGTGAGTCAGGAAGGTTATTGTGAATAGAAGCACCTGAGTTTCGTTAAGTAAAATTATATTTTGCTTAATAAAGTCGCACACAAAAACATATAACAAAACTGTCAAAAACAATACTTAATAAACTATCGGTAAGGTAGTATATTACAACGTCGGTAAGGTAGAAAGCATTAGCGTTTGGATCGGTCAGCATTAGATGGCGGATGTCGCGGGCGCCTGCGGTGCCCTCTCGTGTATGACTGTTGGAGGGGCGGAGCGCGCGAGAATTGAAATACCAACAGAAAGACTTATGCTGTCGCGAAATAAAATACGCAGAATTTATTCAGGAATAACATTAAAAATACGGGGTGCAATTATCTTATCTGGTCCTTTATATTTAAAGAGTATAAGAAAATATGGGCCGCGCACTCCATATAACGCAATGACAGGCGGGGAACCTGCGCTCTATGCTTTGGATAGGGACTTCTCGTCGATTGTCCACACCAGAGAGTAGGGGGAGTTAGAAGAAACATAGCCACCAATGGAGAGACTTTATGGCAGTAATCTTTAAATTTTCTAAATGACGCACCAACTACGAGATGTCGTGGTATTCGATAAAATAGTAAAAATTTGAAAGGTTTAAATGTTAAATATATTTAATATATTTGCTTGCTATTTATCTAATCAAATTAAATTTCAGATGATTTTATACTGTATATTTAAAAAAAATTATTTATATCTTATTAAGTATGTGTATCGGAATCCATTTTGCATTGCATAATAGATAAATGAACATATATATATATATATATATATATATATATATATATATATATATATATATATATATATATATATATATACCTATCTAACGCGTGTGTTTTTAATGGGCATTGTGAGGTTGTTACTTTCGAGGAATCTCTTTTTTTGGCATGTTAGTATTAAATTACGAATAAATAGTAAAACTTTGAAATTAAGTCTTTAATAATTTGTTCGTAGTATGCCCTTCCAAAGTGATACTGTTGTATTCCTGTTCGCTTTGATAGAGAAGAACGGCTTGCAAGTTTTCCGATAGTCAGAGCACTTATATAGTTGGAAAAATTCAACAATCCGCGGTTGCGCTCTATTTTACCTGCACATGCTTATGTGGATGTAATTTATCAGGAATGTATCACTTTATTGCTTGGAGATTTCTATATGAATGATATATTATAAATATGCAGAGTATTCATTTTTAAGTAATTTCTATTTTATTTTGTATACAATAAGTAAGTACTGTAATCGTGAAAAGTCATGGGTCATATGGTGCTCTTGGAGTAACTTATTGTTCTTATAATGTCAAGATTCAGTTCAAATATTTGTTTTCCAATTCACTTAGATCTATAATGAATGCTCTTGGAGTAACTTATTGTTCTTATAATGTCAAGATTCAGTTCAAATATTTGTTTTCCAATTCACTTAGATCTATAATGAATGGTAGTTTTGCCGAATTAATATTAATTTAATCTTTATAAAAAACTATTCATATTCGAGTGCAGGACCAAATAAAAGCCGAATATTATTAATATTTAATAATAAAAATATATTTCTTATATTATTAGTATATAAATATGTGTATGTTATGTAAAATTTAATTTACTGAATTAGTAAAACTATTTGTATTGTTTAAATAATGCTTTTTGTTTAAAGGTATCTTTGATACTTTTGCTTTTCGTGGAAACACGGAAAATAAAAGTATACCTATCCGTGTCTACCTAAAAAAAACAGGCCCTCCGTGGTTAATGCGTAAACTAAACCATGAAGTAAAACCTTGTGGAGGTATATAACATTAAGATCCATCGCCCCCTACTCACTGGTCCACACTCTTATATATATAGTCACTCTAGTTGTAATTAGAGTGAGTAGATATATAAGAGTGTGGACAATCGACGAGTAGTCCCTATCTAAAGCATAGAGCGCAGGTTCCCCGCCTGTGATTGGTCGCCGCCATAGTTTGTCTAAATGTTCAAATGAAATGCATTGCGTTATATGGAGTCTTTGACTTTGATCATATGGCTTCAATGGAGTACCGGGGTCTTGCCCCATACCTCCGTCGTCTGATGTTTGACTTGAAAGGAAGTTTGAGACAGCAGATTGCTGCAGTGCTAGTTGCGCAAGATCATTTTGGGTCTTGCGTAGCGGCGCTCGTGATTTTCGTCATAATCGTCCAGTTGACGTATTGTGACGTTTGGGTTATTTTGCAGAGACTTGAAGAATATTATAGCTTGTTCTTTTATGTACTGCCTGATTGTAGGGATCTTTAGGTCCCGGTGAATTTGGGTATTCCGCATGAAATACGGAGCGTCTGTTATCATACGCAATGTCGTGTTTTGGATGACTTGTAAGTAGGCCAGGTGTGATTTTGCTGCGCATCCCCAGACGGGAGCAGCGTACGTCATTATAGGTCTCATAACTGTTTTGTATATGAGCAACTTGTTGTCAATGCTTAGTTTATTGTTTCGTGCTATGAGCGCATATAGTTGGGTCCTAACGGAGACAGCCTTAGTGCTCTGCGTCTTCGTGTGTTGTTTCCAGGTGAGACTGCGGTCGAGTAGAATGCCGAGGTACTTTGCACAGTTTGACCATGTTATTTCCGTACCGTACATGTTGATGTTTGTTGTTGGGGTTTTTCTGCGGCGTGAGAACATAATAGCGGCACTTTTGGCAGGATTAATGGCTATACTCCATTTGTCGTACCATTCCTCTAGGTTAGATATTTGGGCCTGGAGTTTGCTTGTTATTGTAGGAGATTGCCAGGATCGAGTAAGGATAGCTGTGTCATCAGCATATAGTGCAGTTATTTGGTTGTGATCGTTTGTTTTCGGGATATCACTTGTATAAATGTTGAATAGTAGTGGGGAGAGAATAGAGCCTTGTGGGACTCCGGAGGTCATGGTTCGAGTAGTGGAGAGAATGTGGTCGATTTTGATTTGGAATATACGGTTTAGAAGGTATGATTGGAGTATTTTTATTAAAGGTAGTTGGAATTTGAAAGATCCCATTTTGTATAGAACACCCTTATGCCACACTTTATCAAAAAACCCATCGGTTATGAATTCGACGACCCGCAGTAGTTGGTGTACTGTTGAGTGTCTTGCCCTGAATCCGTATTGTTCATTCGGAAGTATTTTAAGTTTGTTGGTTTCTTCTTGGATTCAAATGAGTAGGATCTTTTCGAAGATTTTTCCAACAGATGAGAGCAAGCTGATGGGACGGTAGTTTTCTGGGAATAGTGGATTTATGTTAGATTTATGGATGAGAATGATTGAGGCTTTCTTCCATTGCGTTGGAAAATGTAGAAGTTTTAGTGCAGCGTTGAATATGGCAGTGAGTGTAGCTATGCTTTTTTTGCCGAGTAGTTTGAGTGCCTTGTTTGGGATGTTGTCTGGACCCGGGGCTTTGCGAGGATTCAAGTTCTTGATTATTTGTTTGATCTCGGATGGAGTTGTAAATAGGATTCTCTCCTGTGTGTTTTTATTCAGGAGTTGTCGAAGACGAGTGTGGATATTTTCGATGTGATTTACGTCTGCTCTGTCGTAATTTGGGCTAAATTGTAGCTCCAAGCTGTCTGCGATTGCTTCTGCTTTGTCTTCAGGTTTGTACACAATACCTCGAGCACTGTGGATTGGAGGGATTGGTGATTTTTTATTTTTTAGACTTCTGATGGTTTGCCATATCGAGTTGTCAGTGGTAGATAGGTTTTTGAGTTTTTCGTTCCATTCGGTGTTGCGGTATTCAATCAATTGTGCTGTCACTTCTTCTTTTAGTTTGTAAAATTTAGTTTTGCTGTCTGGATTGTTGTAACGTTGCCAGTGGCGGCGAGCCTTATTTTTTGCGCGTGTCAGGTTTTTGATATTTAGAGGAAGTATGTTTTGTGTTAGAGCTGGTTTACATGGAATTTTGGAGTTGAACATGGTTGTTCGGATTAAGTGAGTAAACACATCCACAGTCTTTTCTAGGGTGATTATATCGACAATATTTTGTGGTACAGTAACTCTCTTCTCGAATTCAATCACGAATTTTGGCCACGTACACGTACACGTACACGTACACGTACACGTACACGTACACGTACACGTACACGTACACGTACACGTACACGTACACGTACACGTACACGTACACGTACACGTACACGTACACGTACACGTACACGTACACGTACACGTACACGTACACGTACACGTACACGTACACGTACACGTACACGTACACGTACACGTACACGTACACGTACACGTACACGTACACGTACACGTACACGTACACGTACACGTACACGTACACGTACACGTACACGTACACGTACACGTACACGTACACGTACACGTACACGTACACGTACACGTACACGTACACGTACACGTACACGTACACGTACACGTACACGTACACGTACACGTACACGTACACGTACACGTACACGTACACGTACACGTACACGTACACGTACACGTACACGTACACGTACACGTACACGTACACGTACACGTACACGTACACGTACACGTACACGTACACGTACACGTACACGTACACGTACACGTACACGTACACGTACACGTACACGTACACGTACACGTACACGTACACGTACACGTACACGTACACGTACACGTACACGTACACGTACACGTACACGTACACGTACACGTACACGTACACGTACACGTACACGTACACGTACACGTACACGTACACGTACACGTACACGTACACGTACACGTACACGTACACGTACACGTACACGTACACGTACACGTACACGTACACGTACACGTACACGTACACGTACACGTACACGTACACGTACACGTACACGTACACGTACACGTACACGTACACGTACACGTACACGTACACGTACACGTACACGTACACGTACACGTACACGTACACGTACACGTACACGTACACGTACACGTACACGTACACGTACACGTACACGTACACGTACACGTACACGTACACGTACACGTACACGTACACGTACACGTACACGTACACGTACACGTACACGTACACGTACACGTACACGTACACGTACACGTACACGTACACGTACACGTACACGTACACGTACACGTACACGTACACGTACACGTACACGTACACGTACACGTACACGTACACGTACACGTACACGTACACGTACACGTACACGTACACGTACACGTACACGTACACGTACACGTACACGTACACGTACACGTACACGTACACGTACACGTACACGTACACGTACACGTACACGTACACGTACACGTACACGTACACGTACACGTACACGTACACGTACACGTACACGTACACGTACACGTACACGTACACGTACACGTACACGTACACGTACACGTACACGTACACGTACACGTACACGTACACGTACACGTACACGTACACGTACACGTACACGTACACGTACACGTACACGTACACGTACACGTACACGTACACGTACACGTACACGTACACGTACACGTACACGTACACGTACACGTACACGTACACGTACACGTACACGTACACGTACACGTACACGTACACGTACACGTACACGTACACGTACACGTACACGTACACGTACACGTACACGTACACGTACACGTACACGTACACGTACACGTACACGTACACGTACACGTACACGTACACGTACACGTACACGTACACGTACACGTACACGTACACGTACACGTACACGTACACGTACACGTACACGTACACGTACACGTACACGTACACGTACACGTACACGTACACGTACACGTACACGTACACGTACACGTACACGTACACGTACACGTACACGTACACGTACACGTACACGTACACGTACACGTACACGTACACGTACACGTACACGTACACGTACACGTACACGTACACGTACACGTACACGTACACGTACACGTACACGTACACGTACACGTACACGTACACGTACACGTACACGTACACGTACACGTACACGTACACGTACACGTACACGTACACGTACACGTACACGTACACGTACACGTACACGTACACGTACACGTACACGTACACGTACACGTACACGTACACGTACACGTACACGTACACGTACACGTACACGTACACGTACACGTACACGTACACGTACACGTACACGTACACGTACACGTACACGTACACGTACACGTACACGTACACGTACACGTACACGTACACGTACACGTACACGTACACGTACACGTACACGTACACGTACACGTACACGTACACGTACACGTACACGTACACGTACACGTACACGTACACGTACACGTACACGTACACGTACACGTACACGTACACGTACACGTACACGTACACGTACACGTACACGTACACGTACACGTACACGTACACGTACACGTACACGTACACGTACACGTACACGTACACGTACACGTACACGTACACGTACACGTACACGTACACGTACACGTACACGTACACGTACACGTACACGTACACGTACACGTACACGTACACGTACACGTACACGTACACGTACACGTACACGTACACGTACACGTACACGTACACGTACACGTACACGTACACGTACACGTACACGTACACGTACACGTACACGTACACGTACACGTACACGTACACGTACACGTACACGTACACGTACACGTACACGTACACGTACACGTACACGTACACGTACACGTACACGTACACGTACACGTACACGTACACGTACACGTACACGTACACGTACACGTACACGTACACGTACACGTACACGTACACGTACACGTACACGTACACGTACACGTACACGTACACGTACACGTACACGTACACGTACACGTACACGTACACGTACACGTACACGTACACGTACACGTACACGTACACGTACACGTACACGTACACGTACACGTACACGTACACGTACACGTACACGTACACGTACACGTACACGTACACGTACACGTACACGTACACGTACACGTACACGTACACGTACACGTACACGTACACGTACACGTACACGTACACGTACACGTACACGTACACGTACACGTACACGTACACGTACACGTACACGTACACGTACACGTACACGTACACGTACACGTACACGTACACGTACACGTACACGTACACGTACACGTACACGTACACGTACACGTACACGTACACGTACACGTACACGTACACGTACACGTACACGTACACGTACACGTACACGTACACGTACACGTACACGTACACGTACACGTACACGTACACGTACACGTACACGTACACGTACACGTACACGTACACGTACACGTACACGTACACGTACACGTACACGTACACGTACACGTACACGTACACGTACACGTACACGTACACGTACACGTACACGTACACGTACACGTACACGTACACGTACACGTACACGTACACGTACACGTACACGTACACGTACACGTACACGTACACGTACACGTACACGTACACGTACACGTACACGTACACGTACACGTACACGTACACGTACACGTACACGTACACGTACACGTACACGTACACGTACACGTACACGTACACGTACACGTACACGTACACGTACACGTACACGTACACGTACACGTACACGTACACGTACACGTACACGTACACGTACACGTACACGTACACGTACACGTACACGTACACGTACACGTACACGTACACGTACACGTACACGTACACGTACACGTACACGTACACGTACACGTACACGTACACGTACACGTACACGTACACGTACACGTACACGTACACGTACACGTACACGTACACGTACACGTACACGTACACGTACACGTACACGTACACGTACACGTACACGTACACGTACACGTACACGTACACGTACACGTACACGTACACGTACACGTACACGTACACGTACACGTACACGTACACGTACACGTACACGTACACGTACACGTACACGTACACGTACACGTACACGTACACGTACACGTACACGTACACGTACACGTACACGTACACGTACACGTACACGTACACGTACACGTACACGTACACGTACACGTACACGTACACGTACACGTACACGTACACGTACACGTACACGTACACGTACACGTACACGTACACGTACACGTACACGTACACGTACACGTACACGTACACGTACACGTACACGTACACGTACACGTACACGTACACGTACACGTACACGTACACGTACACGTACACGTACACGTACACGTACACGTACACGTACACGTACACGTACACGTACACGTACACGTACACGTACACGTACACGTACACGTACACGTACACGTACACGTACACGTACACGTACACGTACACGTACACGTACACGTACACGTACACGTACACGTACACGTACACGTACACGTACACGTACACGTACACGTACACGTACACGTACACGTACACGTACACGTACACGTACACGTACACGTACACGTACACGTACACGTACACGTACACGTACACGTACACGTACACGTACACGTACACGTACACGTACACGTACACGTACACGTACACGTACACGTACACGTACACGTACACGTACACGTACACGTACACGTACACGTACACGTACACGTACACGTACACGTACACGTACACGTACACGTACACGTACACGTACACGTACACGTACACGTACACGTACACGTACACGTACACGTACACGTACACGTACACGTACACGTACACGTACACGTACACGTACACGTACACGTACACGTACACGTACACGTACACGTACACGTACACGTACACGTACACGTACACGTACACGTACACGTACACGTACACGTACACGTACACGTACACGTACACGTACACGTACACGTACACGTACACGTACACGTACACGTACACGTACACGTACACGTACACGTACACGTACACGTACACGTACACGTACACGTACACGTACACGTACACGTACACATACACATACACAAACACGTACACATACACATACACATACACATACACATACACATACACATACACATACACACACTCACACGGTGTCGTATGACGCCGTGTGCGTTATTGCTGACATGATGCCGATCCACCTGATGGCAGAGGAACGGGCGGTAATCTACAGGCGAAGGCGCGGTGATACGGTTACCGACCAAAGCACCATCGCCGCAGAAACCAGGACGATGATGACAGAGCAGTGGCAGCGAATCTGGGACGCTTCTGCCAAGGGGCGTTGGACCCATCGGCTCATCTCGGACATAACGGCTTGGACAACCAGGCAGCATTGTGCGTTGGACCACTACCTCACGCAGCTTCTGACGGGACATGGCGCCTTCAGAGCGTATCAACACCGTTTCAAGCTGGACGACGTCGCGGCATGCCCCACCTGCCAGCCGACTCACGAAGACGTGGAGCATGTGTTCTTCCACTGCACGTGCTTTGAGGAGGAAAGGGTGACACTTCAGAGGAGCCTCCGACAGCAGCGGTCACCGGAGACCATCGTCGGTGAGATGATGGCCAGAGTGACTACGTGGGACGCGGTCTCTAGCTTCGCGGCCGTAGTCATTAAAAAGCTCCGACAAACGGAGAAGCAGAGGAGAGGCCTGCCCGCGTAAAAGTGCGCTAGCAGCCATGGAGGACGTGTAACAGCCAGTTTGCCCCCCGCGAAGTAATGCCTGACGGTGGTTCTGCGGGGTGGTGGGACGTTATGGTATATGTTTTTAGTGGGTAGAAATCCCACACACCGTTGAAGCACGGGCTTCGCGGCGTCTTTTGAAGATTTACACCTGCCCACGCAAAAAAGAAAAACACACACTCACACACTCAGCCACACACACACACACACACACACACACACACATACACACACACACACACAAACACACACACACACACAGAGAGAGAGACGAAAGTCATTCCAAAAATAGTTGGAATCGATTCAGGGAAGGGCAAAACGTATATTTCCGTTAAAATCTCGAGATTGAAATTTTTCAATATTACGATAAGTAAAAAGAAAATGTAGAATGTATGCATGCATATAACCGTGTATTTTATTTTTTATTTCTTTCCAAATTGAATTTAAGGCGATGCGATGTGTCAATTTTTTGGTTAAATAAGTGACTATTTTTAATCATTTTTCTCTTTCTTATTTTATTAGATAGTTCATTAGATTATTTACAATATTAAATAACTCATGCAGTATAAAAAAAAATTTTATATTAATTTTTATGAATGGTTACTTATATAGAAGGTGACAAAGTAGATGCCGCGGAGATGAGGTCTTTTGCGGCGTGCATGATAACTCCAGTTTAGGAAGTCTGAAACAAAAAAATCTATCGGATTTTTATTAAGAACAAAATAACCTGGACCGTAAACTAATAAAAAGTTAAAAATTAAAAAAATTAGAAAATATTGTGAGTTTAATAAAAGTACTGTTATATGTACACAAAATTGGACATTTGGGATTGAATAAAAATGGAACAAATGTATATTTATGTCAAAATGTTGGTTTTCGTTCCGCGTAATAAGTTAATTAATAAAATAAAAAAAGATTTGAGTCAATAGCTTAATTAGTTTTTCAGCTAGAGTACACACCGTTTTTAAAAATGTAGTTTCGAGTAAAAGGTGTTTAAAGTTTAATTTTAGTTTCAAATAACACGTATTTATAATCCGGTTACCTCATATAGAAATGTAAATATCTCCGAAATGGTTTAGAAATTGAGCTTAAAATGTTTTATACATATTTACTTTCTTATACGCAGTATAAGAAAGTATTGTAATCATGAAAAATTTGGAAGTAGAGATTATAACGGACATATACGTTTTGACCTTCCCTGTATCAATTCCGACTATTTTTGGAATGACGTCCGTCTGTGTGTGTGTGTGTGTATGTGTGTGCGCGTGCGTGTGTGTGTGTATGTTCTCTACAGCCTAAACGGTTGAAGCTAAAATTATGAAACTTTAAACTTAAGATTTGCATATGCCTGGGGTGTGCACCTCCTATTTATGAAAAAATATTCAAAACGGAAGTGCCTGTTTACTCTAGTTTTTTTTTGGCAGATTCTGCAATTACTCAAAAATGGTTACAGTTTCAGAAAAATTGTATGAACAAAACTTAAAGGTATTTATATTTAGCACAACTTTTGTTTGAATTTTTTTTCCGAAAAGGATACTGGTTTCAAAATAAATTTCTGCTTATTATATATATTTTTACATAAATCGTATCATCTATGCCTGTCAATTGTTTAACAAAATAGACTTAAATAATTTGAAGTTTAACATTTAATATTTATTCAAAGAAATATATTTAGTGTAAAAGCAATCTAAAGGTTAGAACAAATATTATAAATTAGATAAATAATGAAACTACGATGTGGTTTAACCCATATGCGTATAAGAAAGTTCGGTGTATGACACTGCAGATGTTTTTAAAATGTTTTTGTATAAAATTATTGAAAAAAAAAATCGATTTTTTTTTAAATTGGAACATCGCCTCAAACACTTACTTAATATCACAGAGCAATGCGACACCCCTTAATACCAAATATTCTGGTACCATCAAGATTTGCAATCACAGGGCTGTTATAAAGGTTAGTTCGCTAATGTTTGGTTTCTTGTAGACGGGACGCTGTAATACGTAAACAAATTGTAAATCCGCAATTCGAATAGAAATACATAATATAATTTTGGATCCTTCGAATTAATTGACTTAATATCGTAATTATGCACGACGGGCATAATTGTATATAAAACTTTATTAATAGAATCACATATTTGTAAGATCCATTAATCTCAACCGGCCACATCTAAATACAGAATCGAAAAGTATACTCTTTTCAGTAATAATGCCCATGAGTGAACAAAACTTTTGATGACTGAAGCTATTTTGTTATTCATAAACTATTTTATACTACTATCACACGCATATACAGCTAATTGACATGACATATTTTCGGCTATTCTTATTGATAACTGCTATTGCCTTTTATCTTTTTACTTGGAAACTAATAACCAATCAAAATGAACTGGCATAAGATATGATTGGTCAATGACCACACTTACATTCCTCCACCCTTTCTCGCTGTGTCATTAAGGATTAATATCTTCCACAAAGAAATGTTTTAGTTTCGAATCAGTCCTAGGGCTATACGTTGCTCACGGAACGGAGCGCATTGTAACGGTTTTGTTAATATGTCCGCGAGCATGCTCACGTTAGGACAGAACACCACGTTGATTTCGTATCACTCGAGCAGAGTCTTCACGAAATGGTGGGCAACATCTATATGTTTAGTGCAATTTCCGCAGCGCTCTGACTACATCAATTTTTATGAAACCCTAGTGGTTCTTGTTAACAAAATCCTCTGAATTGATCCTTAGATCCAGCAACAGCGGTTGAAGCTATTGCATCTCACGTACAAGCGTGTGACATTGCTATATATTCAGCTTCCTTAGAGCTTAGTGTAGCAGTCTTCAGCTGCCGTGAAGACCAGGTGATTACGGATGGACCTAGTCGGACCAAGAAACTTCTTGTCGATTTTCGATCATGTCGATCTCCTGCTCAGTCGGCATCTACGTACCGTAGTGTGTCTGATCATAACCCCTCGTACATATACCACTACTGTATCTTGGCCGAGTTCCTATCTGCCATCGGAGCCTGAAATCAGCGACAGAAGATGCCCACTGCCAGAGCGATGTCTGCCTCGTGAAATTTGCCAGATGCAACAATGAATCGAGAACTTTCCCATAGCGGTCACGTTGCAGCACTGGGCTCAGTGTGTCGTTACCCAGAAACCGGTCTTCATTGGTGGGATAATGGGTTTCGCATCTTGTTATTCACATGCGGCAATAAGTGCGGCAGTTTTAGCACGCTGTTACACTTAAACCTCGTTGGCTTGATTACCTTCAACCTGCAACCCAAGAAAATTCCATACCACTTCCAAGTACTTAATTGCCTGTTTTAATCCGTACAAGCTAAGCGAAGTACCTTTTCTCCAAAACCGCGTATTTTAACTACTTCTGGTTGTTCAAGGTAAAGCTCCTCGTCGAGTTCTTCGTTCTGATACGCGCTTCTTACATCAAAATTTTGCATTTATTGTCGTTTGACTACCGCATACGTGATTGGCATACGCACAGTTTCGTGTCGTTCAACTGGAGCTAACGTTTCATCATATTAAAGTTCGTACCTCTGACAAAAACCTCTCGTCACCAACCGAGCCTTGAAAGTATCAACCTCACCGTACTCTTTGGTTTTGGGTTTAAGGGGGTCTTCCGGTATAATTGACCCAAACTTTGGATTTTTTACCCAGGGAACTGGTAAAAGTTAGAGACCTGGGGTTTTTTTTGATTCTTTCAAATGCTCGCAGTTTTGAAAAATGTAGTTTCGAGAAAAACACGTTTAATGTTGGCGAAATATTTTTTCTGTGTAATTCAAAGTATTCGGCGGAAAATTCGCAAACAGTAGTCAATATCTAGGTTTTCGGGGTCGCTGAATACGAATCTGAGGTCAAATTTGAAAATTTCAAAATGGCGGATCCAATATGGCGGGCCAAAAAACTCATACTCATCAAAATTTATGAAATTCGAGATTAAAGGGTTTTTGGGGTCGCTGAATACGAAACTGTGGTCAGATTTGGAATTGTTAACTTACATTCAATCAGCAATTCCAGCGCCTTCATCCTCGTATTCCTCCATTTTCGCATTGCGCTGACTAGCGGTGATGGCTGCTCTCGCACCGCTACTAATCCGTCGTTCCGCGTGCTTGATGCGCTCGTTGTCAACTTTTCGCGTGTAGTTTCTGGCTTCCGGACCAACAGGAATACCCAGCACGCCCATAATGTACAGTAACGAATACGAGCCATCGTTGAAAACACTGGCGGCTACGTACGTCGCGAAAAGAAAGCATTCCAATTACCATCTGCCTAAAAGAAACCGGTTCGAGCGCACGCGACAAAAGTTATACCTGCGCGACCCATACCGCTCGGGACGGCGATGCATTCAAAGGCCTGTAGCGACGTAAATATTTGCCGGATCGAAATATCCTTTTACCCACATATTCTAGACATGTTTAGCTTTGATTTCATGCAAAAAAAATCGATTTTTTGAAAAAATTATGCCGGAAGACCCCCTTAAAAACACATTTGGCCGTAATTGCATGCATGTCGGTAGGCAGGGAAGTTGGCTCGAAATTATTGTGTTTTGCGAGTTATTTCATTTCCTTCTGCGAGGCATCGTACAACTTCTGTTGCTCGCGTTTAGGCAGCTGACAAATATCTTTCCAATATTTGGGATCGGAGCGGAGGCTTTTTGGTGAGCATACAGTAGTGTACCGATAGTGGCTCATCTCCTCCTTTTCCAAGATCACATTTCTGGACCAGTTCGAACTATGTTGCTGTAGTTGGTGTGAAATACTACTGTTAGTCTGAAGCAGTCTTCACTTCAAACTGGTCCGAGATTTCGGTAATTTTTCGTTACTGTACTGCACCCGATCAGTATTCCTTTAAGGTGCAAGGAAATCTGCCGGTCTACGAGTTGCAATCCAGGACTCTATTTCGAGCCTAAAATTATAATATTAGTTTGTTTATATAACTCTTTGAGGGGCCAATCTATATTCTTATCACAATCATGTACATATATGACATTTATGTCACACTCATGCACTTATTTTATACCATACATAAGCGTCAAGGTTGAGACCACGACACATAGTCAATATGACCTCCGTTGGGATTGAACACACAGTCAATACGACCACCGTTTGAGCCGGACACACAGTCACGACGACCACCGTTGGGGCCGTACACACAGTCCCGACGGCCACCGTTGGAGACGGAAACACAAACACTACGACCACTGCTGGTGCCGGGCACAGTCACAGTCTCATCGTAGCAATAAAATAGAAATATAATAAAAATAGGATGAAAATAGTGATGTAACCTAAATGCGTATAAGAAAGTTTAGTGTGAGTCATTGCAGATATTTTACATAAATTCTTCGATATGAATATCTAATTTTGATATAAAACAAAACGATATTTTTAAAGTTTTTTTATATTAAAAACGTAAAACACCAGCAGTGTAATTAAGGTACTAAAACACAGGATTTGACTCAAATAAGCTGGCTTCTAATGATTTGTTAAACGTATTCAGTCGTTTTATATATGTATGGAAGTTGTGGTTGGTTAGGTTAGGTTAGGTTAGTTGTGGTAAGTGAACATTTTATTAATAAGAAATAAATAAACTCTTGTTTAGGTTTCATAAAAGTTTTTATTTGAATGACATTTGTTTCGACTGTTAGGTCATTTTTATGTTTGATTTATTTATTGCACACTTTATTCCAGTAAAGATTTACATAAATTGATGTCTAATATAAGAATCTCGATCTAATCTCAAATAAAATCGCATAAGACCATAAGTGATGTCTTTCGAAATTAATTTATATTCAACATAAAAATCTTTCATAGGTAAACCAGCAGGAAATTGATTTGCTGTTGGTGTTAAATTAGCAAAGAAATACGTGCCCTGTAATATAAAACAAATACTCTGTAAGATATGCCAGTACATACCGCGTGTCCAAAAATACAGGCTCACCCCACAATTAAAATTTATTTTTAAAGCAATTACATTTATTTTATAGATTTACAAACAACATCAAAAAGCGCGTTGATCTATATAAAAAATGAACATATTCTACTTCCTGTCTAACCGGAAGTGACCCCAACTTTCTTATTTTAAATGAAACACCCTATATATTTTTCAAAATTTGGATTCTACACAATATTCTGAAATCAACGATGTATACATTTTTAAAATTATAAACCAAATAAAAAAAACAAACAAATTATATGAATAATTAAATTTTATATTCAAATATCTAAGTTAACATGGATGTTACTTTTGATAAAAAACATAAAATCCAGCGACAACTGGAATACCGTATATAATTTATACAACTTTTATTTTTCTGGCGAGGTTTATAATGAAAATTGCAAATTTCATACATGGTTGCATTAAGAATATCACCTAGAATCCAAATTTTGAAAAATATACAGGACGTTCCATTTAAAATAAGAAAGGTGGGGTCACTTCCGGTTAAACCGAATTTAGAAAATTTTCACTTTCATGCTTTTTGAAGTAGTTTCTAAATCTTTAATTTCTTTAACGATAAACTTTTTTGGGGGTGAGCCTGTTTTCTGGGACATCCGCTATAGATTTATATATATATATATATATATATATATATATATATATATATATATATATATATATATATATATATATATATATATATATATATATATATATATATATATATATATATATTCGCTGTAACAGCGAAACGAGCTACCTCGAATAACTTCTATGTTATACAATAAAATAGTATAAAACAATCTTATACAGGACCAAGGGGGACATCCAACTATGAAAGATATATTTTTTTAAACCAGTGGTTCTCAAGAAACAACACAAAATTATATTTTTTCAAATGAGATGCTATATATTTTTTAGGCCCATTCGATAGAGTTTTTTTTTTCTGAATTCCACCATGTATTTGTTTTATACTCTTACATAAGAAAATATTGAGAAAAATGCAATTGAATGTTAAATAAATTTTATTTTTATAGTTATTTTTCAGTATGCTATGCAAAATAATTGAGCTTAAATACAACGATACATAAGTTAAATACATGAAACTATTTGTTATTAACTTTATAAATAGTGTATTATCTGATTTCCATCTATGTCTAATCATAATTCAAATCTTTCCAAAACTGATTCAACAGTAGCATTATTAATTTTTTTCCGATGTTAGAGTAGAACACTATTTATAAAGTTAATAACAAATAATTTAATGTATTTAATTTATGTTTCGTTGTACTTAAGCTCAATTGTTTTCCATAGCCTACTGAAAAATAACTATAAAAATAAAATTTATTTAACTTTCAATCGCATTTTTCTCAATATTTTATTTATGTAAGGGTTTAAAACGAATACATGATGGAATTCAGTAAAAAAAATTTTATCGAATGTGACTAAAAATTATACAGCTTCTCATTTGAAAAAATATAACTTTGTGTTGTTGCTTGAGAACCACTGGTTTAAAAAAATATTTTCTTTCATAGTTGGATGTCATCCTTGGTCCTGCATAAGATTGTCTTATACTATTTTATTGTATCTTTAATAACATAGAAGTTATTCGAGGTAGCTCGTGTCGCTGTTACACCTGTATATGGGATGAAATTATCTCACTGCAGTAACAGGACATTCAGGCTTGATCATTTTATTAAATGATGTGTTCACGAGAGGATATAGCAAAATTTTATATTCGATTTTCATAAAATCACATAAATTTTTTCGTACTCTTATGGCATATGGTCGATATTCATTATTTAGAAATTCATATACTTGTACATTTACCTAGAAGAAGAGTGAAAACATAAAAATTATTTATAAAATCATAAACAACATGAGTTTAATAGTGCCCATTTCCAATTTAATGTTGTCAATTCCAGTAGTATATCATAGAAGATGGATAAAGTAATTAAATACATACCATGAAATTATTGGGTAGATTTGTAAGTATCGTGATATTCCCACTTGTAGCGTACACACTTCTATTTAATTTAATTGTGCGTAATGCAATATCGAACACGGTAGTGTTAACATATAATGCCTCAGTTCTATGTAAAACAACATCGTAAGTTTCCTAAATTAGATATTATTTTTAAAACCCATACCGTACTTAGAAGTACACAAATAATGAATATCTTAACTTACAATTGTTAAACATACTTCTAGAAAAGCGAATAGTAGAACCAACACGTGGAATGGTTTTTGCAACATTTTTATATAATTGAATAAAACTGACGGTCTGCATTAGTTATTGTACCAGCTATATAAACCGATTGTTAGGTTTGAAATTTAATAACAAAATTATACATTATTAAGTGGAATTAGTTGATGTTATCATTAATAAAGAACACTGGATTTGTATAGAAAAAAAAAAGTATATACAATTTTGATGTAATCCAAATATCATTATACGACCAACAAATTTATTTTTAAAATATCTGCAGTGTATTGTCCCGGACTTTATTATACGAAGTAGAAATATTTTGTTTTGGTAGGGAAAATATTAAAATACAAAATTCATAACTATCCAGGTAGTTAATTTTTATACTATATTATAACTTATTAAGTTCGAATGGTATTTAGTATTTATAATCATATAAAATTTTAATATATTACAACCGTACAAAATGATTTTCATTTAATTAATTTGACAGTAGATAGTAAATGTGAAAGTATTTGGGTATATTTGTTTTCCAGTCAAAGGCCCTATTGCAATATAAAACATCTGCAGTGTCTTTCACTGAACTTTCTTTTACGCATTTTGGATAGATCACATCCTATTTTCATTATTACTTTCTCATACGCAGTATAAGTATTGTTATCATGAAAAATTTCGATCTCGATATGCTAACGAAAATATACGTTTTGACTTTCCCTGAATCGATTCCAACTAATTTTGGAATGACGTCCGTCTGTGTGTGTGTGTGTGTGTGTATGTGTGTATGTGTGTGTGTGTGTGCGTGCGTGCGTGCGTGCGTGCGTGTTTGCGTGTTTGTGTGTGTGTGTGTGTGTATGTGAGCGCTCTACAGCCCAAGCGGCTAGAGGGAAAATTATGAAATTTTATACATAAGATTTGTATTTGCCTAGTAAGAAAACTTTTTATTTTTGAAAACAATATTCCGACCGGAATGTGTGTGTGTGTGTGTGTGTGTGTATGTGAGCGCTCTTTAGCCCAAACGGCTTGAGAGAAAATTATGAAATTTTAAACTTAAGATTTGCATGTTCCTGATAAGAAAACCTTTTATTTTAGAAAACAAACAACAATATTCCGACCGGAAGTTTAGATTTACTCAAGTAATTTTTTACAGTTTCTGCAATTACTCAAAAATATTTGCAGTTGCAGAAAAATTGTTACATTTAAAATTATAGATATCGGCATTTTGTACAACTTTTATTTGAAACTTTTTTCCCAAACGGTACCGAAAACAAGAAAATGGCTCTTGAAATTTCTTCTTATTATATTTATTTTTACATAAACCGAATCATGTGCGCCTTTCAATTTTTTATCAAATAAAAAAAATAAAACAGATTTAAGTAATTTGTAGTTTGACATTTTATATTTATTCTAAGATATATATTTAGTGTAAAAGTGTTTCAGTTATTATAGAAGCCGCAGAAAATTACTATAGTAAACCTGCAGATCCTGTTTCAATATTATTTTAAAAATTAAAAGGTTTTCTTGACATGCGTATACAAATCTTAAGATTAAAGAAAAAATCAAACTTCAACCATATAGGCTGTAGAACATTGGGGCACATGCATTCACTCGTTAACAAAAACACACATACGCAGAAACACGAACACATATACACAGGCAAACTAACACAGAAGTCATTCCATAATTAGTCATATTCTAATCAGGGAAGATCAAAAAGTATGTATCCATTAAAATAATGAGAATCAAATTTTTCATGATTACTATACTTACATATTATTTTGTATATGAAAAAAAAAACTATGCCAAAATTACGTGTATGATGATGTACTAACACAAATAAAATATCGATTTGAATGTCATTGCTCTGGTAGTTTGACTTCCTCGTCCGTAGTAATTATGGTAAAATAATGTAATACATATATATATATATATATATATATATATATATATATATATATATATATATATATATATAAATACATACATATATATATATATATAAATATATATATATATATATATATATATATATATATAAATTTGAAATTTGTATGTATTATCAATTGTTAATACATTGCCTCACAATATCGGTTATCATGGCAACTGTCTAATTTTGTTATAAATAATATAGATAAAGGTTTTTACAGATAATTAAGGACATTTAAAATTGATTCTTTTAGGTAATAATATTATAATTTAATAATATATTGTATAATTAATCTAAATAAAATTACTTTTAGTTACTGAGAATTCAATTTGGTGTCAATTATTAGAATACCAAAAACAGAATTACAAATCAATTTTATGTTCTCAAATATGCCGACTAAGGTGAAAATCCATTTTGAGAAGATATTGGATATAAAGAAGAAAGTAGTAATTGCAGTTAAAACAATAAGATGGCCAAACGATACCGAGTGTTATGAATTTCCAGTAAATATTCAATATGAATCTTTTCACAATGACTTATTCAAGATTAGTACGGTCAAAAATGGTGTTGCTGGTTTAAATAAACCAGGTCAATCTCGAAAATTACAAATAACACTACCAGATATCATTGTGCCATTGTACATTGATGACGATAATAATTTTGTGTTCAAAAACATTTATTTAGAAGAAAAACCAATTGAGGAGACAAGAAAGAGAAAAACATCAACAACATTAGATAACTTAAATCAAGGTGAATTAATAGAAGTAATTAATGAATTGAAAGTGCAATTAGCTGAGAAACAATTGAATTTATCAGATGTAGAAAAGAAGTTTATAATAGATAAATATGATGGTAAAAAAAATGCAAAAGACTGGTTAAGTGGTTTCGAAAAGGAGTGTGAAAGACACAAGATTATGGATGATAGTAAAAAGATAAATTGTTTAAAATTATTTTTAGAAGGAAGTGCAAAAGAATGGTACTGCATTAAACTAAAAGAATTCCAGGCAGATCAATGGTTACTTTGGTCTGACTCGTTTTTGATGGTATTTGCAGAAAAAGGTTGGACAAAAGTAAGACATGCATACAATTTCAGATATTTAAATGGTTCAGTAAGTGATTATGCATTGAAGAAAGAAAGGTTACTATCTGAGATTGAGAGAGAAATGTCAAACATATCAAAGATAAATCATATTGTAGTAGGATTACCATTAAATATTCAAGATAGATTAGACCGTGAAGAAATCAAATCAACAGACAAATTAATTAATGAATTGAGAAAGTATGATTCGTATTACAATAAACAAAATAAAGAAATAAAACCAAGATTACACTATAATACAATAGAAACTGATAAGAAAAATACAGAGAAGAATGCTA
The DNA here is from genome assembly GCA_944039245.1 of Nebria salina. NCBI lineage: Eukaryota > Metazoa > Arthropoda > Insecta > Coleoptera > Carabidae > Nebria > Nebria salina. The sequence goes on from OX063277.1 coordinate 5,109,196, forward strand.
TTACAACTAGAACATTTGTAGAAAAAAAACCATGTACCATATGTAAGACATTGTATCCAGCAGCAGGAAATCGTTTTCATCCAATTACATTATGTCGTAACAAAGAAAAATTCATGGAAATGAAACATGTTAACGTAACAGAAACTGAGATTGATGAATTAATGAAAATTGAGTTAAATGAAGAAAAAAACTAGCTTACCCGGTGAAATTTACTCCATTGATTAAATTGAACGTACTAATTAATAAAGAAAAGAAAGTTAAAGGTATTTATGACAGTGGTTCAAATGTAACATTAGTAAATTATAATATAATGAAACAACTGAAAACTAAGTTAATAGAGAATAATAGTATATTTAAAACAATTAGTGGTGTAAATTTCGTAAATAGCCGGGCACGTTTACATTTAAAGATAAATAAGATTGAAGACATATTAGATGTTTATGTTGTAAAGAATAATAATTTTTCTTATGATCTATTATTGGGTTTAGATGCAATTAAGAAATTTAAACTAATTCAAGATGAAAATTTGAGAATATACCAAAGAATAAATAAAAATAAAATAGATAAAGAAGTAGAAAAACAAAATATTAAAATAAACACTACTACATACATTGGTGTTAGTAAATTTAAAGATAATTTAAGTCATTTAAATGAATATAAGAAGAATAAGATAATAGAATTAATAAAAAGAAATGAGTCAGTATTTGCAAAGAATAAGTTTGATGTTGGTATGGTCAAGAATGAAGAAGCACAGATTAAATTAACAGAAGAAAAATATATTGCTAAGAGACCATACAGGTGTTCTATACCAGATCAAAAAGAAATTGAATCACAAATTGCTAAATTATTAGAAACGGGTCTTATAGAAGAAACAAGTTCACCTTTCGCATCTCCAGTTACTTTAGCATATAAAAAAGAAGACGGTTGTAGATCAAGATTATGTATCGATTTCAGAGAACTAAACAAACTAGTTGTATCTGAACCCCAACCATTTCCAAGAATCGAAGACATTATTGTTAAAGCTGGTGATTGTAATTGGTTCTCAGCATTTGATATAAATTCAGCATTTTGGTCTATTCCAATCAAAAGGGAATATAGAGAAAAAACAGCATTTGTAACACAAAACGGACATTGGCAATGGGTTTGTTTACCATTTGGACTAAAGACATCATCAGCAATTTTCCAAAGAATTCTTGCAAACATCATAAGAAGAAATAAATAAAATAAATTTTGTATAAATTACATTGATGACATATTAATCTTCTCAAAAACATTTGAAGAACATCTAAAACACATTGAACTTCTTATGAATGTAATAAAAAAAGAAGGTTTTAAACTAAAACTATTAAAATGTAATTTTGCAAAGAATTCTGTTAAATATCTTGGACATATAATAGAAAAAAATAAGATCAGACCATACAAAGACAATTTGATATCAATCAGAAATTTTCAAAGACCAAAGAATAAAACTAATGTGAGACAATTTTTAGGTAAAACAAATTTTTATTACAAATACATTGAAAATGCAACTATGAAACTAGAACCACTACACAATTTACTAAGAAAAACAGAAAAATTTGAATGGACAAATGAGTGTGAAAAAGCATTCTGTGATATCAAAGATTATTTATGTTCTAGTCCAATACTGGCAATTTATAATCCAGAGAAAGAAATATTCATTCATACGGATGCAAGTGGTAATGGCTTAGGAGCCATACTAAAACAACCACAAGAGGATGGTATACCCAGTAGCATATTTTTCAAAAAAATTAAAAGACAGTCAATTAAAGAAGAAGGCAATCTATTTAGAAACTTTGGCAATCAAAGAAGCAATTGTGTATTGGCAATACTGGTTAATAGGTAGAGAATTCACAGTAATATCAGATCATAAACCACTTGAAACGCTAAAAGTAAAGGCAAGAACAGATGAAGAACTAGGATATTTAATACATTATTTATCACAATACTACTTCAAAATTATTTATGCACCAGGAAAAGACAATCTGGAGGCTGATGCTTTATCAAGAAACCCGGTTTTAGAAAACTTTGAAAACAATGAAGATATACTAAAAGTAGTAAACATGGTAAAATTAGAGGAGATAATTGATGATCAAAGAACGATTGAGAAAGAAATAAACAATTCAAAGAAAGTGATTAAGAAAGGCGATATTAGTTATAAAAACTTAAAAAACAAACACAGAATTTATGTGTCACAAAATTTTGGATTAAAACTAATTAAAATGATACATGAATTTTATGGTCATATAGGTGTCGGTCACATGATTATTAAGTTGAGACCATATTATTATTTCATGAATATGGATAAGATGATACACAAATATTGTAAACAATGTGAAATATGTGTAAAAAATAAATCAAGAACTAGTAGACCAATTGGATTATTATCTAAACTGGGCCCAGCAACTAAACCGTATGAGATTATGTCAATTGATTCAGTGGGAGGTTTTGGTAATAATAGATCGTCAAAAAGATTCATGCATATTCTAGTAGATCATTTTTCAAGAGGAGCATTCATTTCCACAACCAAAGGTCAGGCAGCAAGAGATTTTATAAATCTAATTGATAAAACTGCAGATAAAAATGAAGTTAAGATAATATTAGCAGATCAATATACGGGAATAAATTCTAAAGAATTAAAAGACTATTTAAAACAAAAAAATATTTTACTAATATTCACATCAGTTGATTGTGCAGAATCTAATGGTTTAAATGAAAGGTTAAACCAAACATTAGTAAACCGAATTCGTTGTAAAATCAATAGTAGTATTAGTAAAAGAGCATGGTCAAGCATTGCAAAGGAATGTGTAAATGAATACAATAACACAACACATAGTGTAACGAAATATTCTCCAAATTACTTACTATATGGTCGAGAAAATGAGATTATTCCAAATGAGTTACTAGAAATACGTAATCTAAGTAAAGATAGAGAACAAGCATTGCTAAATTCAATGAAGAACTACAAGATAAATAAAGAAAGAATTGATAAGAATAGGAGAGAATGGGAATTTAAGAAGAATGATCTAGTATATGTTACGAATGGAAGTAAGTTAAATAGGAATAAATTGGATAAGATAAGAATTGGTCCATTTCGAATAATAAAAAAAATTTCAAATGTGATTTATGAAATTGATGCAGGAAAGAAACGTAAAGAAGGAAATTTATTTCATACGTGTAAATTAATACCAATTAATATGCTTAATGAATAATGTCTATATTAAAAAAAAAAAAAGAAAATTATCCACCAGATGATTTACTTTTAAACCCAGGTCTAAAACTGAGGGAGGGGAGATATAAATTTGAAATTTGTATGTATTATCAATTGTTAATACATTGCCTCACAATATCGGTTATCATGGCAACTGTCTAATTTTGTTATAAATAATATAGATAAAGGTTTTGACAGATAATTAAGGACATTTAAAATTGATTCTTTTAGGTAATAATATTGTAATTTAATAATATATTGTATAATTAATCTAAATAAAATTACTTTTAGTTACTGAGAATTCAATTTGGTGTCAATTATTAGAATACCAAAAACAGAATTACATATATATATATATATATATATATATATATATATATATATATATATATATATATATATATATATATATTTACTCAATACTGCCACCGATGAGCTCTGTATCTGTATCTGCGGTAAAGAGCCACTCCAGGAACAGCGCTGTACCGATCCGGTAAAGTGTGTGAATTGTAAGGATAGTCATCTCGCTTTATCGAGAAACTGTCCAAAATTTAAAGAAGAGTATGCGATTGTAAAAGACAAAACGCTTAACAACTGCAGTTATCTTGAAGCACGGGCTTTTATACGTCAGAACTCTGCTGTTCCGACGTTGAGCTTTGCCAAAGTAACTGCAGCTGAATCTCCACTCCATCTGTAAGTCACTTCGCTGCTCCACTTATACCCGAAATGAAAAAAATGATTATGGAAGCTATCACGTTAAACTTGGGCGCCATTATGAGCTCAGCCTTATCGAACGCCAACACAGCGACCAGTGTCACTGCAAAGCTGACACCACCAACTGTACCCATATCTGCACTGCCGGGTACTCCACAAACCCCACCCAAAACACCTACGTCATTTATTATGCCATCTCCTGCTCCTGTTTTATCAGGACAGGACCCACATATTTCTCCCTCTGAGTCAAGCGCCATGTCGATTGACAACGAGGTAGTTAAAAATGCTCGAAAGCCCAAAGATAGGTGTGGGTGGCCTAATACTGGCTCAGCCACGCACATAAAAATGAAATCAAGAAGCTTTTTGGCAATCGACTTATCTTTAACTACATCTTCTTTAGCTGCATATCTTCAGTGGCAGGTAGTTGACGATGCCCAATTCAGTGACCATTTTCCCATTCTAGTGTCGTTCGTTTCTAATGCTGTATATGATGCTCAAAATTCAACAAGAAGATGGTTGTTTGATCTGGCGGATAGGAATGCATTTAGGAACAACCTTAAGCTACCTGATCCGTCACCAGATTTACTTGTAGAACTACAACATCTTTCTGATTGTATTCTGTTTTCCGCTTCGGTTTCTATACCGAAATCTTCTGGTCGACCCAGGACGAAGTCAGTTCCCTGGTAGAATGCCCAAGTTGCTGCCGATATTCGTGCAAAAAAGCGCGCGCTAAAAGTGTACCGGAGAAATGTACTTGTACTTGTACACCAAATCACTTTCAAGAAAGCACGTGCGCAAGCCAGACGCACAATTCTTATGTCTAAAACTGAGTCTTGGCGTGGTTTTGTTTCTTCAATCGGTACTGATTCCGACCAAATTACATTTTGGAAGAAAATCAGATATATGAACGGCTACTAGAAAAGTTCCCATATTCCAATGCTCCAGGTCAATGACCAAGTACACACTACTAAAGATGAGATTTGTGAAATTTTAGCAGACCAATTTGAGGCTGTTAGCAATTCGGACAAAAACTGAGTTGTACAATTCTAGATTTTCTTTCGACGAATTTGAATTTTCATACAATCGTACTGCAAACACTTCTGTCGGGCATGACGACATTGCTCAAGCAATGCTTCGACATCTACCCGACCATTTCAAGCAAGGAATAGTGGATTTTCTAAACCATCTTTGGGTTGAAAATATCTATCCAGACGTTTGGCGTAAAGCAATAATTGTACCGATTCTCAAAAAAGGAAAATAAGTGCCTCTTGCTTCTAGTTATTGTCCTATATCTTTGACGTGCCATCTGTCAACGATATTTGAACGTATGATCAATTCCCGGCGCAGCTGGTTTCTAGAATCTCGCAATCTAATAAACAAATATCAATGTGGATCTCGTCCGCACCATTCCACCACTGACCTTCATGTGTATTTGACAAACGCCATTCAGTCTAGTATCTTAAAATGCAACCATCTGGTTGCTGTGTTTTTTTATCTAGAGAAAGCATTGGACATGACCTGGAGATATGGAATACTACGAAAATTGCACAACTGGGGTTTATGAGGCCATCTGCTTCAATTCATAGAAAACTTTCTTTGTCGCCGTTCATTTAGGGTCCGAGATAGAGAAACTCTCTCTTCTACACGACCGTTGCAAAACGGTATTCCTCAAGGCTCTTCCATAAGTGTAACATTATTCTTGATTGCAATCAATGAAATCGTTTCTACCATCTCCAATAGTGTTGATTATTGTTTCTATGTCAACGACTTCACCCTCTTCACTTCGTCTCAATCTCTCTCTCTCTCTCTCTTTTAGAAGAGATTACAGCAGGCTGTAGACATTGTTACTCTGGCCGCATCCTACCGTGGTTTTCGTTTCTCTACGGAAAAGACATGTGCTATCGATTTTTGTCGACTACGCAAAGCACGCAAATGTCCTGTTGCAACGCTTGATAACAGACCAGTGCAGATTGTAGATGAGGTGAAGTTTCTAGGTTTAATTTTCGACAGACGTTTCTTACTGTAGAAACACATCAACACTGTTTCTGCGCAGTGCAGAATGACATTGAATGCAATCAAGTGTATTGCCTCCACAAAATGGGGAGCAGAAAGGGACTCTTTGCTGCGCCTGTACACCAGTCTGATTCTGTCCAGGATAGACTACGGTGCCATCATTGTGTATACAGCTAGTTCCCATCACTTGAAGAACCTAGACAGTTTAAGACAACCACAATTCCTAGCTTTCACTGTGAAGCTGGTGTTCCGCCACTTCATATAAGGTACATGAAACTTGGTATGAGGTACGTGTGCCAAATTCAAACGCTCACGCAGCACATAAACCACGCTATTAATCTTCAACAACAAGGAGTTAAATCGTTGTTATACGAATAGTGCAACTGCCCTATACTCACTCGCATTAAAACGCCCGAAACAGTTAAATACCATCCTCAACAACCAAGGCCTGTATTATCACGGATATATTCCACAATACCTCCATGGGTATCTGCAGCCTTAACAACAAATCTTGCGGTGACCAGTAAGCCAAAAGCTTCCACTCCTTATGCCATATACCTAGTCGAATTCTTTATTCAGCTGCAACAGTACACAGATTTTCAACACACATATACCGATGGCTCCAAGACAGACTCTGGGACTGGCTGTGCTTTCGTGACTGACGGCGTATCCCACTCGTTCACACTGTCTCCCATATGCTCGGCGTATACCACAGCGTTATATGGGATCCTCTACTCTCTTCGACACTCCCGTCGATCTATCGATGAGCAACGTCACCTGCTGATCTGCACTGATTCGCTGAGTGCCATCTTGGGTATCCGTAGCAGATTTTCATTTGATCTCACTGTAGTGGACATTCGTAGGGAAATCGATAGATAGCGATAGCTAGAGAGAGATCTCGTACTTATGTAGATACCCGGTCATGTTGGGATACCCGGCAATCACTGTGCCGACCAGGCTGCTCTTGGGGCAGCCAACAGCGACTATCTAGTTCGTCATCCCTTGCACGCCGATGATGTGTTGTGATCTGTGTCTCCATTGTCTTAAGACATGGCAGGAGGAGTGGAATAATTCCACTAGCAAATTGCGACGTGTAAAGGTGTCACTGGAGCGGTGGTTATATGTGTGTGTGACGTCCAGTGCGGTTGATACCGAACGTCCTGGAGGCGGCAGAAAGTTGTTATTTGCAGCGCTCGGCTCGCCTTTTTTCTTGGCTTCAGGTTATCTCCCCTTGCCAAGCGTTAGTTTTAGTAACCACTATCTCCCAGTACGGCTCTGTACCAGGGTCGTAACCAGATGTGCAGTACTACTACGATAACGCCGGAATACCGTTATCAAATGCCTTAAGGGGGAATACTGCTTTGGCCGTTTCAAAAAATCGAATTTTTTTTTTGCGCTTAAAAGATACTTTGGAATGTGTAGAATATATTTTTGTATGTTAGAACCCAAACCAAACTTTTACTCGAAGTGAAGTAGCCGATTTCCTAGAATCGCAGATTGAAGGTAAATGCAAAATATGCATGAGTTTTGGCTTGTCAAAACTTTAAACGCGATTATCTCGAAACAGTATTTTTCAAATTTGCGTGCACGGTATCTCCCACAATTTTCATCGGATTGCCGTCATTTTTTGTGTCATTTACGCGCAATTGAAAAACGCACCGTAATACTCTACGGCATTTTTGAATTTGCTTCTAAATTTTGCTTTGAAACCACTTTTACGCTCCATTTTTGCGTCAAATTCGTACCCCAAAGTTCAAATAGCCGCCATTCTTTTTAAATGCGAAATTCAAAATTCGGATACAATATTACGGTACTAAATTTAATGTAGATTATAAATCCTTACCGATTTTGTTTCACGAGTTACCGTTTTCGCGTTCTCATGCACGCAAAAATTGTTTTCATGGCGCGCAGAGGCTACTTTGGCGCCACCTGACGGGCACACCGCTAAACATTTTTTTATAAAAATAAATGTTCTCAAAAGTAAAATTTTTGTTATTTTCATCTACCTTGTCAAAGATAGGCCTTGTTTTTGGGCGTCCAAAGCAGTATTCCCCCTTAAATACAGGTGGTAGGTGTTATGTACGAGATAATAGCGAGATTCGAGTTTATAGCCAACGGTTACATCTATAAATCGTGGATACAAATATAAACGTGAAGCGATAAACAGACCTTCGGTACTATGCAATATTACAACCTCGGAACCATGTGGTAAGTTGTGTTCTGTTAACCCTCAGCCAAGTCAAAACTGTATTTAGAAGTTTAATAAATGGTAAACTTAACCCTCGATATGGCTGCTTGTCGGGGACCCAGCCACGGAGAATGAGTTTAGCGGTAAATATACAAAAAACTGATACTGAACGACACTCAATGGCTGGACGTCCGTCTCCCAACGAGAGAGCGATATTTCGTATTTTTCTCGAAACTACCAAGTTATTTTCGCAACAGCTTATTTAAGGCGATGTTCCTATTTTTTTAAAAAATAAATTGATTTTTTTTTTGTTCAATAATTTTATTCAAAAACATCTAAAAAAATATGTAAAAAAATTCAAGTTAAATTTCTAAACCGTTTCAGAGATAATTACATTTCTATAAGTAGTAACCGGTTTATATATACGTGTTATTCCACACTAACATTAAAATTTAAACACGTTTTTCTCGAAATTACATTTTTAAAAACGGTGTGCACTCTAGGTCAAAAACCAATTAAGCTATTAACTCAAATCTTTTTTTATTTTATTAATTAACTTATTACGCGGAACGCTAACCGACACTTTGACATAAATATACATTTGTTCCATTTTTATTCAATCCCAAAGGTCCAATTTTGTGTACAAAATATAGGACTTTTCTTGAATTCACACTATTTTCTAGGTTTTTTTTTTAATCTTTTTATTGATTTATGGTCCAGTTTATTTTGATCTTAGTAAAACCTCGGTAGATTTTCTTGTTTTAGACAGCCTGGACTGACGTTATCCCGCACACCGCAAAACGCTTCATCTCCGCGGCCTGTACTTTGTCACCTTCTATAAGTAACCATGCATAAAAGTAAAAAATAAATTTTTTTTGTAGACTGCGTGAGTTATTTAATATTTTCAACAAAAATTTAAATGCCTATCTAAAAACATGTCATGCACCGAACTATCTTAAACGCATATGGGTTAAACCACTTAGTAGTTTCATTATTTTTCTAATTTATAATATTAGTTCTAACCTTTAGATCGTTTTTATACTAAATATATATCTTTGAATATATATTAAATGTCAAACTTCAAATTAATTACGTCTACTTTGTTAAACAATTGACAGGCGCAGATGATACGATTTATGTAAAAATATATATAAAATTCAGAAATTTATTTTAAAACCAGTACACTTTTTGGAAAATAAATTCAAAAAAAAGTTGTGATAAATATGAATACCTTTAATTTTTGTTCATAAAATTTTTCTGTAACTGTAACCATTTTTGAGTAATTTCAGAAACTGCCAAAAATGACTAAAGTAAACAGGCACTTCCATTTGAATATTTTTTCAAAAATAAGAGGTGCACACCCCAGGCATATGCAAATCTTAAGTTTAAAGTTTCATAATTTTAGCTTCAACCGTTTAGGCTGTAGAGAACATACACACACACATCAACACACACACACACACTCACTCACACACACACACACACACAAACACACACACAAACACACACACACACACACACACAAACACACACACACACAGACAGATGTCATTCCAAAAATAGTTGTAATCGATTCAGGGAAGGTCAAAACGTATATTTCCGTTGAAATCTCGAGATCGAAATTTTTCATGATTACAATACTTACTTATACTGCGTATAAGAAAGTAAAAATGGTATTTTCCGCATTTTTTTAATAAACTAGAAAACCCGTTCTATTCCGATGAAAGTAAAAATATGAGAGAAGACAATTATTATAAATAGTCATTTATATGACCAAAAAATTGAAACATCGCTTAATTAGAGTACCTCGGGGTGCGCACATATCGCACGCGTACTATGCCGAGCGGCAAGCGGTACGGAAGAGAGCTTTTAGCGCTGGAGCCGCTAGATGGCCCGACCTCCCAAATAAAGCCAAATAGGCTCCGGTAGATGAGCGACAACGTTATACCCCACTATTTTCTATATCTGAATAGCGTCAACTCAACCCTCCGAATTTGAGATACAATAAGGTTCAGTCGCTTGAAAAATTAAACAATAAAATTACTTTAACCCATTAACGCCGACGCGGCCAAAACTTTGCACGACTTTGCTTTAACGAGATTTCCCAGCCAATTCGAATCCAAAACCTGTTTGTTTATAGGAAATTTTCTCAATTTTACGATTTTGAGGTAATAATTCACTCACAACCCCACCCCAAGCATTTACAGCGATGAAAAGCAGTGCAGAACCGAAAAAATTGCTTTCTCAGCGGCCAAAACGTTCCACTACTGCTGCTGCTGCTACAGAAGCGGAAGAGAACTAAAAAATTGTCTAAATTTTTTTTAAATTTGTGACGTTATAATTGACGCATCCTTGTCAACGATGAATGATGCTACTGCTACTGCTACTGCTACTGCTACTGCTACTGCTACTGCTACTGCTACTGCTACTGCTACTGCTACTGCTACTGCTACTGCTACTGCTACTGCTACTGCTACTGCTACTGCTACTGCTGCTGCTGCTGCTGCTGATGCTCAGATTAGAAATGGTTTGAATCGGTTCACTGTCATTTGTGAGATGTGGAAAGAAGAGTATAATTGTTTAATATACTGGGACGTCGTTTAACCATTACAATGACAGATCCTCTGGCGGAAATTAATCCAGTTGCATGGTTTAAAGATAACTTTTCTAGAATACTGCACAGCAACGATGAAGTATTTTCAGATGGAGATTTTACAGTAGAAGTAACGAGAGTATCTATGCCTATAGGCAGAAGAAAATAAAAATTACCCGGACACGGTTTGGCATTTTCAGAGTTATGTAGACGTAAACATGGTATTGTAGAAATACAGAACGAGAACAATAACTGTCTACCACGAGCCTTAATTGTTGCAGAATCATGGCTCAAGAAAAATCCAAACTTTAGTGATAACGCTGCGGATCGCTGTGATATCCAGGGCATCATGGCTCATGAACTGCTTATTAAGGCGCAAGTTAATATTCCGATGTACGGATGAGGTATACCTGAATTTGAAAAATTTCAGCGGTATATTCAGGAATACAATATTGTTGTCTACTAGTATCGTGGCAACGGTGCATTATTATACGAAAGAGCGCATGGAAAAAACCGTCCACGACTTAATCTTCTCCACAGCGACAATCATTTCTCTACGATTAAAAGTTTGACAGCTGCATTTTAGTCAAACTATTTATGCGAGCCATTTCTTAAACCCTAACTTCAACGAGGACGTCATAATTGCAGCAACATCTTTCCGTATTGTTTCTATTCTCCGGCATGCATAGGTTACCATCTATTTTGTGTAACAAATGCAACAGACGTTTTATGATCCTACTGTGTTATGATAAACACACTACATCGCTTTGTGCCCGTATGCATGCGTGCAGAAAACGTCTAAAAGTTCACGAGAAGAGCAGGATTCATATCTGCGGTGAAACTTATTGCGCTCTGTGTCAGTGCTACAAAGCTGCGAAACATAAATGCTTTATCAAAATAGATAAAGAACCGACAAAGAAACAAAATAACTTGTTCATTTATTATGATTTTGAGATGCTTCAAGAGAAAGTTGTAGGGAAGGACAAGGAATATTAAGGGAACTTGTGCCTCGTTAAACAGGTATATCCTACCTGCAACCATCTTGATGATTTGAGTGTTTTATGTAGTATGTGCGGGCTGCGGCAACATGTTTTCAAAGACAACGTGTCACGTTTTATTGAATATGCACTGCTGCTGTGCACTTATTTTTCATCGGTAATATGTATTGCACACAACACGAAGAGTTTTGATGCTCAGTTTATACTGAAATATTTAACAGAAATTATTAATATGAAACCTAAATTAATACTAAATGGCTCAAAGTTTTAGTATTTGAATTAAACTATAAAATTCGATTCATAGATGCAATGAACTATCTGCCCATGTCGTTAGCCGACCGAATTCTGCAGTGTCATGCACCGAACTTTCTTATACGCATTTAGGTTAAACCATATCGGAGTTTCATTATTTATCTAATTTATATTATTGGTTCTAACCTTTAGATTGTTTTTACACTAAGTATATATCTTTGAATAAATATTCAATGTCAAACTTCAAGTTATTTAAGGGGTTAGTACTTTCAAAAAATTGTTTTTTTTTTTGGGCGTAAAAAATTTCTTGGGGTGTCTACAATATTGTAAACTTTACCCGAAGTCCGCCAACAACTTCGTTAAAAAGTTACAGGCCAATTAGTGGACCTGTGTCATGGTGGCCCGCATGCAGTCCCAAAACTTCAAACGCGATTATCTCGAAACCACTTTTTTCAAACTGGTGGGACATCTACCGTCGGAACGGCTTATCTGATTTGATTGATTGTTCGTGTTCCGAGTTCTACCCATAATTATCTGTAAAGGTTAATATTCGTTTTTCGATTGGTTGAAAAATGGCTTTTTGGTGCACGATTTTATCTCAATTTTTGGGAGCAAAGTGCTCCCTATTTTTTATATTCAACATGTCTCAAAATCCCTATGTACCTTGACAGATTATCCATCTAAGAACCGAAAATACTAATTTATTTTGTTGTACCTTGACCTGGACCACGTGGAGATGTCCCACCAGTAAGCGCAGTTCGCGCTGCACCTGGTGCAGCGGCTACGAAAGTGACTTAAACATCGCAAAAAAAAATTAAATTAAAGACGAAATATCAATAAAGATTTTCCGTTTTCCAATAGGTTTTTATTTCTTCTTAAAAAATATTCGCAAAAAACACCTTTTTTTTGGCCTCAAAAGAGTACTAACCCCTTAAGTCTATTTTGTTAAACAATTGACAAGCGCAGATGATACGATTTATGTAAAAATATATATAAACATCTGCAGTGTCATGCACCGAACTTTCTTATACGCATATGGGTTAAACTATACGGTTGTTTCTTTATTTTTCTAATTTATAATATTTGTTCTGACCTTTGGAACACTTTTACGCTAAATATATATCTTTGAATAAATATAAAATGTCAAACTTCAAATTATTTAAGTCTGTTTTGTTTTTTTCTTGATAAACAATTGACAGGCGCAGATGATACGATTTATGTAAAATTAAATGTAATATGAAGAAATTTCAAGGGCCCTTTTCTTGGTTCCGGAACCGTTTGAGTAATTGCAGGAACTGCCAAAAAAGACTGAGTAAACATGCACTTCCGGTCTGAGTATTGTTTTCAAAAATAGGAGGTTTTTGTGCCAGGCATATACAAAGCTTAAGTTTAAAATTTCATAATTTTCCCTATAGCCGTTTGGGTTGTAGAGCGCTCACATACACACACACACACACAGACACACACACACACACACACACACACACACAGACAGACACACATACACGCAGACACAGACACACAGGCACACAGACACACAGACACACAGACACACAGACACACAGACACAGACACACACACACACACACACACACACACACACACACACACACAGACGTCATTCCAAACATAGTTCGAATCGATTCAGGGAAGGTCAAAACGTATATTTCCGTTAAAATCTGGAGATCGAAATTTTTCATGATCACAATACTTACTTATACTACGTATAAGAAAGTAAAAAGGAACAAAAAATAAAATACTCAGTTATATGCATGCATACATTCAACATTTCTCGTTTTTTACTTCACGACATTTACATGTTTTTAATATTTTTACAGTGTGATAACATGATTAATTAATTTAAATTAATTATCTATTTTATTTATTATAAGCCAAATGTTTTCAAAGTTCGGCTTGGTTTTCTGAATATTTTTTAAATAATAATTTTTATTCTATTCTTACAACAAAATAATACATCTATATTGTTTTACATAGTAATTTGAATGGGTTCAGCTTATTTTTAAGAGCCTGTTTCTCTTAAGGGTACCTTATGGAGTCTCGGATTGAAAAAATTAATTTCTTTTTGTGTTTTGGAAAGCTTAGGGCTTAGAGATCATCCTGTGAAAATTCGAAAGTGCAATGCGAAATACTCTTGGAGTTATAAGAGCCACCAGCGCGCAAGTTTTGTGTCCTCGCTGACTAGGTATACACTTAAATATGAAGAATTTTTTCATTACTAACTTCTACTTCAAACTTCAAACCCGTTTTTCTCGAAACTATGTTTTTCAAGTCTGCATCCACGATTCAAAATAAAGTAGGCGATCAATCCTCACCAAATTTTAACTACATGTTCTTAATATATCAGTGTTTGGCTTCATCTACCATGAACATATTATAAAGCGCCTTTTCCGGAGCGAAATATTGAAAAATCTCCTTGCTCGTACTTTGAACTTCTACTAGGGCTACAATTTTCGACGGATCGAGCTCATCTTAGATGATTCTATACACACGGTTAGTACAAATATGAACATTTTTTTCTTTTATTTTAGTTCAACAGAGCTCCCTGAAATATGGATGCAGCGGAGATGTTTTATTTTTTGAGGAGCAACCGTGGCGCTCTATTTTGTGACACTATATATAAATATAATTATTTTTTCTCGGTTTGGCCACAATAAAATTTAAAAAATAGAGGTGATTTTAGAGCAGAGCCTCCGTAAGGTATCCTTAAATTACCTATATCAAACATGCTTAGTTAATAAATTTATTTCAGTTTCCAATAAAATGTACCTATATATTAAATATCTGAAATGTTTTACATTGAACTTATTTATACGCAATTTGTGTAGATCATATCATAATTTTATTATTCTACAAATTTCTTATTCTTTACTAACCTTAGAAATACTTTTTGCATAAATATAGATGATGAAAAAGAAGAAATTTCCATGACCAGTACTCATTTTGAATAAAATTTTCAAACAAAAGTTATGCTAAGTATGAATATATATTTAATAGAATAATTTTTCTGTAAGTGCATCCGTTTTTGAGTTTCAGAACCCCTTAAAAAAGGGACATAATTTACAAAACCGTTCTGTTAGTAGACCTTCTGGATACGCTGCGAACAAATAGCTCCTTGAATGTTTCGCGAAACTGCTGCGACATACCGCAATATATAGCAAAATTAATTGGGTAACTCAAGATGATGAAAAAATTGATAAACACCACCAAAGCATTAGCTATATGATAGTCTAACATCTCGCTGATACTGCAGGATATTATATGCAAAATCGTGACGACCGCAAGAGGGATCTCAACAAATAAAAACACGGTAACCACGACAATTAACATAAGAGTTGTGTAATTAGTATCACGCAGCTTGCGGCTTTCGGATTTCTTATTTTCCCTGAACAGATTCTGTCGTTTTAACTGCGCTTCGCGAAGGGCACGAAATAGCAACATGTTTAACACTATTAACGCGATGCAAGGGATCAGATTTACGAAAATAACACGAAATGAGAAATAAATAGTGTAATATGTATTGAGATATGGCAGCACCCATTCGGCGTGAAGTTCTTTGCAGACGTACTCACAGTTGCCCTCCCACATAATTGGTATCTAGAATGCACAAAATTACCACAACTGTTTTATTTTCTCCGCTGATGAACATTTTATTCTGCCAGACTTAATTTTTGAAATATACAATAAATAAAATATGGCATAAACATCTAGATTTATTATAAAGCCTAAAGTAAATCAATAGGTTTCACAGGTTGAACATTTCTAAAATAACCGACTTACCAACACGTAGTCTCTATCGATGAACCTGGTACTCTGGTGCAGTACAGCGGTAATTCCAATATAGAATAAACCTTTTATAACTCGAGGCATGGTGCAGAGAGTCCGGACGACTGGAGCGTGACAAATGTAAATATATCGCTGGACAGCGAGCGCTAAAGTTAACCAAATGCTTGCTGTGTGGAATATTGTGGGAATTACCTACATACATGGACAATGTTATGTCTATTTCTTAAACGCACTGTTAATTCAGACACAAATGTTAATACGGCTAAAGTAAATAAATCATTTATGATTACGTGAATGATGCGCTTCGAATTGAGTAATTTAAATAATTTTTTAGCAAGCGCTAAATAAAAGACCATTCATCCAATTTGAGATTATTACGTATTACTAGGTTTATTTGCTGCTCAATACTTACAATTTGCAAGTGCATGCATTTAGGTATATTTACGCCACAGTATTACGAACACATGAGTAGCTATTGTCAGCTGTCTGTTGGTGTACGGTAATAAAATGCATACATAATCTACCTTTTTCAAACAATTACCTCATTCATTATTTTGTACGCATAGCATGTTAAAGCTGGAGTAAGCGGCTTGTAGTGGTTTCCTAGTGTGTACATATAAAACAACCATGGTGCAGGGAAAAGCAGCGTCAGCATATCACACAGGGCCATCGCCATTAGTACTACATTGGACGGCGTTCGCATGTGTTGTTTGGAAAGCACCCGAATGATCAGTGAGTTTGCAATGATGGTTATTATAAAGAGAAATGGTACAATATATCCGTACAAGGGCAGCGCATACTTCACCGGCAGATCTATTGTCACATTTAGGTAAGCTTCGATGGTACCGTTGGTGGATTCGTAGTAAAACATGCTTGAGTTGCCAGCCATACAGAAGTTCATTCCTTTAGAGGCAATAAAAGAAATAAATAATATGTCTCATTTTGTTTCAATTGCTTTCAAAAGCAAAATTTTGGTTTCACGAATTTCCATATCTTGTCATACCTTGGCGAATGTGCTCTAATGGACTCATAGTATCCTCCAAATCTACAATTTTGAACTTGTAGTCATAAGCTTATGATGAAATATTTAATATATTTTGCGATGTGTATAACAAACTTTTATCTGCAACAGAAAAAGAGATTTACTTTCACAATAATTGAAAATGAAGAAAATTAAACAAAAGTTGAAGTGTGACATGATCAAAAGTTTCGGAAGCGCAATAGCAGTCAATATTATCAACTCATTGTCATTGATGTGTTTGCGCGATTGTACTAAAATTAAATACACTAAATAAAATCCTATATATGTACGTGTCCGGTGGAATTTATTGGCAACGCCAAGACACAGGGTAACCAACCGCAATAACGTCTTCACATTAGGAATATACAATAATAATAGTCGTCATTATTGATGGGAAATGATTTAATGAAAACTTAGACCATAAAACTTCCAATAATAAAATACTTAAAAAAAATCTTCTGATGAATATTGTAGTTTCCAAATTTAACACTTTTCGTTTTTCCGTTAAAAGGGTACATGTATGCATATAACTTATATTTATAAACCTTATCTGTAACATTCTCTATAGAACATTCGTTTCAGCACTGTAAACTGCAACTTTCATTTCCGTTTGATATCTTGAAATGCCAGTGCCAATCTTTTTTATTATTGTGTCATCAACCACGATGAGAAAATTAGAAACTACTTGAATAGAAGTTATTATCAAAAATGATGTAGTATATAATCCTGTATTTTACAAAATCTTTTAATTTTGAAAATACAAACACATGTCAGTGTTTGATTCGAATCATTCAAATGTCGATTAATAGTTTGTTTGTGCTGGCAATAATCATGTAAGCCTTTGTAGATCTTTAATTTTCATATCGTGATATGATGCACGTCCGCAACGCAATATAATTGGATATGTTCACCACGTATGTATTAACGCTTCATCGCTGTAATTACCAGAATTGCTTGCACCGTATTTTCATGCAGGCTACAAACTAGGTACATTTCCAATCCTTATAATCTTCTAATTTTTTAAGTACATTCAAATATTGAAATCAACTTTTTGTAACAACTAGCCCCGCCTACTCCTATGAGAATGATTGTTGTATTTTCTAACCCAGACATAAGACATACTGCTGCGGAAATGAAATTTTATGTATAAATATATATATATATATATATATATATATATATATATATATATATTATATATATATATATATATATATATATATATATATATATATAATAAATAAAAATAAACAAAGTACAATTGTTTATTTTCGATGTCGCAACTTTCTTCGGTACCAGATATAGTTTCTGTGAAAACGAACGATAAATAGATGAGAGTTCTATTATACATTTTTTCGATCGCATTTATTATCCTGTATGTAAATTTAAATTTAACTAATGTGATGATTAATGCGATAAAAAAGTTTTCAAATAATATACATAATTGCTTCAATTGTAAAAGAGTACCTACTGAAGGGTTTCGAACAGGTAACGGACATACAATCGTGTATCGAATGGGATACTGGCTTTTCTTATCAACCGGAAATTGACAATGGAGTGGATCCAATCGAAGGCTGTGGGATTCTGCACCAATATAGATCAAACCACTAACAACAATGTGTTTCTGACCACCTAATCATACTAATCAAGCAGGATAAACTATGTATGTTTGGGTTCAATACATTACTAACTATACACTGATTGCCACATCCAATGCGTATATTAACTTATTGTCGTAGCACAACATGTCACCATAACTTTTCTATTAAATATGTACTAATTAATGATGTATGTTATAAATTTTATTTGCGAATCTCTCCAAGTTAAATGTACAAATACGCATACAAAAGTATTATAAAATACCTAGTATTTGCATATAATTTCTCTAACAACGAAACATCCCGAGGTGCGTCTCACCAATTCTAATGAAACTGTAGTATGTTAGAAAATAATCGATACGAATTTTTTTTTTCCTTTTAGCCTCTAAGGGGTGAAAACCACCTCCAAAAATTTTAACAAAATCAGAAAAACACGAATAACTCTAAAAATAATCATTTTCAAAATAGACATTAAATACAAAAGTTGCTAGGTTTCTAAGGGTTATACCTTCAATTGACCATGAAATTCATTTTTAATTTTCAAATTAAGGTCAGCATAAATTTGTTTCACCCTTTAGAAGTTAAAACGGGCCGAAAAAAAATACGCATCGATTACTTTCTAACATACTACAGTTTCATTATAATTGGTGAGCCACACCTCGGGATGTTTCCTGGTAAGTTTGTTCAAATCGAAATTTTGTTTTTAAAAGATATGTCATCTTCGCTGTCATATAACAGTTGCTCTTACGCTACATCAAAGTACACTATAAATAGATAAATAGGAGAATAGCATAGGTAAATAAATAAGCGCTGCACACAAAATAGAAACCAAATGACAAGAGATGCATGCCTAATATTAAATCCATGAAAACTTTGCCATGGTTGTCACATCATTCCCGTAAGTGGAAGAGCATGCGAAGCATGCAGAGGTATACCTTTGTACCACGTAATGTGTGCAGTCGCACGTAATTTATGCATGCATCACGCGTAGCGGCAATATGATACTCGAGCGACAAGACGGCGAATATTTTTGATTATTTGATTTCAAATTATTATTATAAAAGTGCTACTAACTTCAAAAAATTATATTTAGAGATACGGCGTTGTGCTGGGTAAAAATTATTTTTTTAAAAGTTATTTATTAAAAGGCAACCCTAATAGAATAGTTAAAGGATGCATTTGTCATTCAGTTCATCTTATTGCTGCAGCAGCATCAGATCAAATTCACTATAATATAGAGTAACTGTTGAATAATTTATATAACAATTTTTCTAAAAGCCCAAAAACGCATGTTGGATGAATTTTAAATTATTATAATATCATAGAAATTAATAATTATAAATCCATCAGAAACTAGATGGTTAGGATTATCTAAATGTGCGGATAGTTTTAGATAAGAGGGATGTATTACTTGAAGTATTTGGAGAGTTCGTTTGAAGATAAAAATACCATAAAATTTATGATTTTACGGGAACTCAAAAATTCGTATGTAAAAACTTATTTAGCTTTCTTTAAATATATATTATCATATTTTATTAAATATCATGCGTTTTAATAGATATTCTTACGAAATCAAATAAAACTGAAAATAATCTATCAAAATTACGCTTAAATTTTATCGAATAGCAGCCGATGATAGTTTAAGGGGTAGTACACTCTGGCAGCATGAAAAATAGGTAATTCTCGCGATTTTTTTTATGGTATATAACAATCCATCGTGAAAATAGAATACAAAGTTTTAATGCTTAAAATCTGAACTTTAAAATTAAATTTTGTTCATTATGATCAGGTAACTCCTGTGGCCGCTATTTAAGGTGTAGCCTGACACCTCCATCTGATCGTCGGGCTGGACAGAGGTCGCACTATTAAAGAAATAACAAAACAATTTTTTTTGTTATTTCCAGATATATTTCCCGCCAGTGTACGTAGGATTTTTTAATATTTTTGTTAAATATAAAAATGGCGACGTTTTGAAGAAAATAGTTTGTTTCTTGACTCTTAAAAATGGATAAAAGCTTGCAAAAAAAAATCTATTTTTGATAATGTCAAAAACGGTAAATAAAAAGGTGTACAATTCAAAAATCAAAACGCCATTTAAATCGGATGAACCGTTTTTGAGATAGAACGCCCGCCAATTTCAAAAACATAGTTTTGAAATAATCGCGTTTAAAACGGACGGGTTCTCACGAAAAATTTTGATTACGAGATTTTAACGGAAATATACGTTTTGACCTTCCCTTAATCGATTCTGACTATTTTTGGAATGACGTCCGCCTGTGTGTGTGTGTGTATGTGTGTATGTGTATGTGTGTGTGTGTGTGTGTGAGAGAGAGAGAGAGAGAGAGTCTGTGTGTGTGTGTGTGTGTTCTGAGTCTGTGTGTAAGTGTGTATGCGCTCTACAACCTAATCGGCTGAGGGTAAATTATGAAACTTTAAACTTAAGATTTGCATATTCCTATTGTGTGCACCTCTTATTTTTTAAGTAAATATTCAAACCGGAAATGCATGCAAAAATATGACAATGTTAGCGATATTTAAAACCATAACAGCGTAGCGATAAAGTGAACAAAGTACTGCTACTTTTATGAAGTACTGTAGACTCTTGCCAAATTCCGATGGCAACAATGAATATGTGACACTTTTAAGTTAGTTGCTGCACAAACCCATTCGCACAACAGATTTTAATGATCGTGTACGACAGAAATATTCCTTAGTTTATTACCTTTTTACTTTCTTATACGCAGTATAAGTATTGTTATCATGAAAATTTCCGATATCGAGATATTCACGGAGATATACGTTTTGACCTTCTATGAATCGATTCCGACTATTTTTTGAATGACGTCCCTCTGTGTGTGTGTGTGTGTGTGTGTGCGTGTACAATCTAAACGGCTGAAACATTAAACTTAAGATTTGTATATGTATGGCAAGAATAAATATTTTTGAAAAAAAAAATTCGAACCGGTTTACTCTCAATATTTGCGGTTTCACTAATAACTCAAAAATAGTTGAACTTACAGAAAAATTATTAGGAAAAAATTAACATTTTGTAGAACCATTATTTAATATTTTTTTTCAAAAATTGGTACTTGAAACAAGTTTATAGCTATTGTAATTGGTTCTTAATATAATTATTTTCACATAAATTGTGCCTGTAAATAGTTTAGCCGAAACAACAAAAAAATTTAAATATGTTGGAATTTGACATTTAATATATAATCTAACCATTATATTAAGTGAAAATTGGTTCCAAAGATTAGTGAAAGATTATTAATTAGTAAAATTTTTAAAATATGCAGTGATATATCCAAAATACATAGAAAAAAATTAAGTGCAAGCCACTGCAGATGTTAAGCGGCATTATAAATTTGTTTGTAATTTAGTTAATCATTTTAGTCATTCCAAATTATTAGATATTTAATTTTAATTTTTTTAATGAATTACACTATTGCTTTTATTTGAGCTGAGTTTTAAAATTCAGGTTCAAAGAGGAAAAAAAAAATAATCAACGAAAAATATTAAACATAATAAATATTTACATAGAACTAATAAACAAACAAATGTAAAATAAAGCAAGCACGTAATAAAAAATAAAATAAAAGATTTGCAGTGTCATGCAGCGAACTTTCTTATACGCATATGAGTTAAACCATATCGTAGTTACATTATTTTTATAATTCATAATATTTGTTCTAACAATTGGAATCCTTTAACACTATATATATATATATATATATATATATATATATATATATATATATATATATATATATATATATATATATATATATATATATATATTTCTTAGAATAAATATAAAATGTAAAACAACAAATTATTTAAGCCAGTTTTGTTTTTTTTTTTTTATAAACATTCAACAGGCGCTGTTGATACGATTTATGTAAAAATAAATATAATATGAAGAAATTTCAATAGCCATTATTTTGAGATGTTTTTTGAAAATAAATTCAATTAAGGTTATGCGAAATATTAATACCTTTAATTTTTATCAAAACAATTTTTCTGTAAATCCAACCATTTTTGAGTAATTGCAGAAAGCGCGTTAAATTACTAGAGTAAACTGGTACTTCCGGTTTGCATGTTTTGTCAAAAATAGGAGGTGCACATGCGAGGTATATACAAATCTTAAGTTTAACGTTTCAAAATTTTATCTTCAACTTTTGAGCCTGTAGAGCGCGTACACACACACAGGCACAGACACACACAAACACGCGCGTGTACACACACACACACACACACACACACAAACACGCGCGTGTACACACACACACACACACTTACAAACACACACACGCTCACAAACACACACTCACACATGCGTATAAGAAAGTAAAAATGGCTGATAACACATGCTAAAGTGGTATTCAGAATTTGTATTCGAATTTCTCTTTTAACATTTAAACATTATCCTGGAACAACTGTGATGTATTTATTTCTCATATTCTCTATTACAGTAGTGTCATTTTAAAAAGAATTTTGTGCTTATTTTCAAATAGTTAGTAAGAAAAAATAACGAATGTACTGTGAACTTGGAAAACAATGTTATTGCGCAGGTAATTGCAAGATTTATGAGTTGTTCACGTTAAATATTTGTTTTTTATTTGAAATTAGGAGGATATATTTACGATTAAGTTTTGTGTGAGTTGTATATAATATATCTAAATGTCACCCTTATCCATCAGTTAAATCTATTTTATAGATTTAGAAACTACATCAAAAAGCGCGTTGAACTATATAAAAAGTGAAAATATTCTATTTCCGGTTTAACCGGAAGTGATCTCCACTTTCTTATTTTAAATGGAACATCCTATATATTTTTCAAAATTATGATTCTACTCAATATTCGAAATTCAACGATGTATTAACTACATTTTTAAAATTCCATTCCATTTAAAATAAGAAAGTTCCGGTTGAGCCGGAAATAGAATATTTTCACTTTTCATGTAGCTAACGTGCTTTTTGAAGTAGTTTCTAAAACTTTAAAATAATTGTAATTGCTTTAACGATAAACTTTTTTTGGGGGGCGAGCCTTGTTTTTTGGGACACCAGGTATGCATTTTAATATGTGAGCTATTCTATCTATATATAAGAGTGAGGTCGATCGCTTCCCAACCTGTGATTGGTCACCGCCATTAATTTGCTAAATGTTCAAACGAAGTGCATTGCGCTATATGGAGCTCGCGGCTCATATTTTCTTATACTCTTTAAATCTAAAGGACCAAATAAGATAATTGCATCTTGTACTTTTTATGCTATTTCTAAAAAAAATCTGCGTATTTTATTCCGCGACAGCATATGTCTATTTATTAAAGAATCATTTATATTAATTTCCTAATATAACAATTTATGCTATAGACTGGCAAGTATATTTTTTGTTATATTTCGTGAAGCTCTAACCTACTGACATTGAAATTTCATTGCATTGTCGGTGCAATTGTATTAACCTTCATCAGCATGTTTTTTAAGTATAATATAAAAGATTAAAGCTAATGTCATGAATAGATCAGCGCAATCATAAAGCGCTTGTTTTGTTCTCCAGAAAACACTTGATAAATCTCAAACGTTACAATCTTCTTTTTCTATAATATCCTCAGTAATTTTTGAAAAATATATAACAAATCCACCTCACAATAAAAAGTTGCTGATTTAATAAACACGCCTCCTAACGTTTCACCTTATAGAACATCATTAAGCAACATATTTTCAAGTGCACTATTTCCAAAAATATCTTATCATAATTTTAGGGTCCAAAATAAACATTTTAACAGACCAATAACTGATCAAAATATAAATCCCAATATATAAATCCTCTATCTACAATTTGGTGGAGGTTCACATTTTAAACATTAAGTATGACGAAACCAAAAATGTACGTATTTTATAGTACGTATTTTATAGAAGATCTAATAATATTATTAAAAAAACACCTTTCTTTTACAAAATTAGTTAAATAATAGTTTATATGTACATGTCGACCACTATGTGGTCCACATACATACTTAAATAAATTTGTGAAAGAAAGGTTTTTTCTATCATGTATATATAAATATATATATATATATATATATATATATATATATATAATAATAATTATTATTATTATTATTAATTCATGATATCTTACAGTAAGTGAAGTAGTGATGTCACTATTCGTATTCTTGTTGGAATCAAACAATGTTGCATCCTTTTTTCATGTTAGTATTTTCGCCAATATGCTTACCTGTGCCGTTTAACACAAATTCACAACACTTGCGGAACATAAATGGTTTGTTTGGCCTAGTGATCTTGACCATCAACCTGTTGGCCGGCGCGCGCATGTAAAAGTGTAAATGTAATTAAATAGTGCTTTTAGATGGATGCAAACATGTTTTCAAATACTGTTTTCATTATTATAATAATATTCTTTTATTAATAAATTTAACGGTGTTACAGTATTCTAAAATATTATTTGTTTTTTGTTTATTGCTCTCATACGAATACGAATGTTAGTAATTACATATAAACTAGTTAGTAAACGAAAATTGTTTATTTCTTCGATTTTTAATTGATTTTTTTGTGCTTACAGTAACTATACAGATATTCTAATTTGCACAGTTAAACAAGGATGCAATTTTGCCAAAATTTTGTGAAACATTATTTTCTTTTCATATTATTTGATCTTTTATTATTTTGCAAACAATCAAACCGCACTAATATCGATCAGTTATATATAATTGTACTTGAATTTGATATAATCGCTTTAATACTAATGCCCCTAAATATGGTACAAATTTATAAAACTAACGGATTAATTTTTAAAGCTAACTATTGAACATAAAGCCGCAATGCCCATTTTAATTTTCATTGATTTACCGAATAGAATAGTAGAAGTATTTAAATCAAATATTTTGCATAAAATATCTATATTACAGTTGAAAAATATGAAGGCCACTCTTGTCGTCTTAAACATTGAGCTGCCAACCGTTTAATATTGCCAGTATTTTGCTGAATTACATATAGTATCGCTATTGTTTCTAATATTATTTGATAACAGTGTTCGACCTGTACGTCTAAAAAATCAGGTTTCGCAGCAAGGGTACGTAATCCAAATCCGAAAAATTGGAAGCAGTTTTCCCCAGCAGTAGATCTCAACAATCTCTGTTTTCATTCAATTTCTTTTATCTTAACCCGACACAACAAAACTTTTGAAATATATATCATGAAGTAACAGATTAATGTCAATATTTTTTATGTCACTCAGAACCGGAATTGAATGATAAATCTGCACCGATACACAGATTTTACAAAAATGGATTCTTTTGTCGCCTAAGAAGATAGCTACTAAGGCAAAATATATTTGTTGAATTAGAAATTTATCTATCTGTCCCTTACTTAATATTCTAAGCATTTTTTAATTTCGAAAAACAAATTAGACAAAGCCATTTTTTTTTTTAAAGTATATCGATTTTATGAAAATCACTATCGAAAATTCATTTATGGATGGTATAGAAAATTTTTTATAGTATATATATATATATATATATATATATATATATATATATATCAAATCTTTTTTTATTTCATTAATTAACTTATTACGCGGAACGCTAACCGACACTTTGACATAAATATACATTTGTTCCATTTTTATTCAATCCCAAAGGTCCAATTTTGTGTTCAAAATATAGGACTTTTCTTGAACTCACACTATTTTCTAGGTTTTTGTTTTTATCATTTTATTGATTTATGGTCCAGTTTATTTTATTCTCAGTAAAACCCCGGTAGGTTTTCTTATTTTAGACATCCTGGACAGGCGTTATCCCGCACACCGCAAAACGCTTCATCTCCGCGGCCTGTACTTTGTCACCTTCTATAAGTAACCATGCATAAAAGTAAAAAATAAAATTTTATTTGTGTACTGCGTGAGTTATTTAATATTTTCAACAAAAATTTAAATGCCTATCTAAAAACATCTGCAGTGTCATGCACCGAACTTTCTTATACGCATATGGGTTAAACCACTTAGGAGTTTCATTATTTTTCTAATTTACAATATTAGTTCTAACCTTTAAATCGGTTTTACACTAAATATATATCTTAGAATATATATTAAATGCCAAACTTCAAATTAATTACGTCTACTTTGTTAAACAATTGACAGGATACGATTTATGTAAAAATATATATAAAATTCAGAAATTTATTTTGAAACTTTTTGGAAAAAAAATTCAAACAAAAGTTGTGATAAATATTAATACCTTTAATTTTTGTTCATAAAAATTTTCTGTAACTGTAACCATTTTTGAGTAAATGCAGAAACTGCCAAAAATGACTAGAGTAAACAGGCACTTCCGGTTTGAATATTTTTTTCAAAAATAGGAGGTGCACACCCCAGGCATATTCAAATCTTAAGTTTAAAGTTTCATAATTTTAGCTTCAACCGTTTAGGCTGTAGAGAACATACACACACACATACACATACAGACACACACGCACACACACAGACGGACGTCATTCCAAAAATAATTGGAATCTATTCAGGGAAGGTCAAAACGTATATTTCCGTTGAAATCTTGAGATCGAAATTTTTCATGATTACAGTACTTACTTATACTGCGTATAACAAAGTAAAAATGGTATTTTCCGCATTTATTTAATAAACTAGAAAACCCGTTCTATTCCGGGCCTATTCCGGCTGTTACGTAATACGGTATCGATTGTATGAAATCTGATGCTCGTACTTGTTTTTGAGAGTGGTACTTTCATCGAAGACTGTAAAGTGTGTCCTTTCAGTGAAGCCGTAATAATCGCTTCAGCACGAAATCGCGTGTTTCGAAGACAATACCTTGAAGGGGATACTATCGGTATAATTCCGCGTAACGGTTATATAACAAACTTATGTTTGCGTTGTGTCGTACATGTTGCGATGAGTTGAATATGAATGACTATACACACCATTAGTAAAAGAAAATTTTCTGGGGACATGGGTGGCGGATGAATTACGTCGCGCCGTCGAGCTAGGTAATAAAATAATCGAAGTTTATCAAATTTGGCAGTATGAAATCACCGTATACGACGAAGTTGAAAAGACCGGCGGTTTATTTGTCGAATTTTGGAAGGTGAGATTGGAAGGTGGCCAAAAGAGTAGTGGTGTATTTACACAGCACCATTGTCCAGCGTCTTCACTACAGGAGCGGTTAAGATCTTACACTCTTCGGCTACGTAGACGTCGACTGGGAAGGTGATCGGCATGATCGAAATTACCGTAATTACCTGTTCTTCGCGGAAGCAGATGACTGTTGCATTTAGCGCTACGGAAGCTGAATATATAGCAATGTCACACGCTTTTCGTGAGGTGTATCAGCTGTTGCTGGATCTAAGAAATAACTCATATTGTCTTGTCAATATATACGAGGACAACCATAAAAATGATATTGTTGTTGCCCACCATTTCGTGAAGAATCTTCTCGAGTGCAACGAAATCAACGTGGTCTACTGTCTCACCGAATATATGCTCGCGGACATATTAACAAAGCCGTTTCCACGCGATCCGTTCCGTGATCAACGTATGGCCCTAGGATTGAAACTAAAACATTTCTTTGTGGGAGATATTAAGGGGGGATCCCTACTAAACAGGCCAAAAAAAGGCATTTTTTTATTATTTTTTTTGACAGTAGAATTGATGGAATTGCTTGGCGTTTTCTACATGTTATAAAAGGATATTTCAACTTTATTTTGCAAAATTTGGAGTCCAAAAAACTTATTTCTCTGCCGTTGGCACTCCTGCAAACCACTAGGTGCAAACGATTTATTGCTCGCATGCGGGATAGCGCTTTCAATGCTGAAACAACCCAGAAAAAAACTGATCAGTATTCCGAGACCAATACTAAATTATCTAGAAGACAACATACAAATTTTTCGAAATTCGCTAAATTACCAAAATGGCTACTATATGCGCATAAAAAATCGAAAACTTGGAGTATCCAAAAAATCCTATGTTGCCTTTTAGATAATAAATTTTTCCACAAAAATCACAAAGAATCATCAAAATTGAAATACAATTTGAGGAGACATCTGTCCCGCAAGGTAAAAAAATGTGGTTTCGAGAGAAACGCGATTAAAGATTTGAGTTTTATTTAAGTACGTTTAAAGTAAGAATAACAGTTACTTACGTTCATTTTTAACGACTTTGGATACCAAATTGACATTTTGGTACAACATTCTAGACTATATAAGGATGCCGAAAATGCAAAAAAATTCCGATTTTTTGAAATTTTTTAGGTGGGGTCTTTCCTTAATCCTAATTGACACATCGAGAAGGGGTGTAGGAATGTGCGTGTGGTCAGTGATTAATCATATTTTACGCCAGAACATTTTGATTGGTAAGTAGTTCCCATATAAAAAGGCAAAATGCAATTTAAGTTATCAATGAGAATCATTGTAAATATTTCATGTCAATTAGCTGCTTAATGGTAATATAACATAGATTATGAACAACAACAAAAACTTGATTCGTCATTAGTGTTGCCCACTCATAGGCATTGTTACAGGAAAGAATATACATTTCGGTCTTGTATTTGGATGGGGCCGGTTGTGATAAATGGAATTTCCGATTATGCGATTCTACTAATAAAGCATTATATACAATTATGCCCGTCGTGCATACACACAATATTAATTCTATTTATTTTAAGGATTCAAAATTATATCATGTTATAAAAAAATGTCTTTGTTTCTATTCGAATTATGGATTAATAATTTATTAAAGTCAACAAGAAACCCAACAGAACCGATCTTTCCTTTATAATACCGCTGTGGTTGCAAATATTGGCGCCAGAATACTGAATATTATGCATAAATCTGTGATATTAAATAAGTACTTGTATTACAATGTTTTGTGGATAAAAATATTAATTGAATAAAATAATAAATTTAAACATCTGCAGTGTCACACACTGAACTTTCTTATACGCATTTGGATTAAACAACATCGTAGTTTCATTATTTTTCTAATTTATAATATTTGTTCTAACCTTTATATTGCTTTTACAATAAATATATTTCTTAGAATAAATATTAAATGTCAAACTTCAAATTATTTAAGTATATTTTGTTAAACAAATGACAGGCGCAGATTATGCGATTTATGTAAAAATATAAATAATAAGCAGAGTTTTATTTTGAAACCAGTACTCTTTTTGGAAAAATAATTTAAACAAAAGTTGTGCTAAATATAAATATCTTTAATTTTTAATCATGTAATTTTTCTATAACTGTAACCATTTTTGAGTAATTGCAGAAACTGCAAAAAATTACTAGAGTAAACAGGCACTTCCGCTTTGATTTTTTTTCAAAAATAAAAGGTGCACACGTCAGGCATATGCAAATCATAAGTTCATAATTTTCCCTTTAGCCGTTTGGGATGTAGAGCGCTCGCATACACACACACACACACACACACACACACACACACACACACACACACACAGACGTCATTCGAAAAATAGTTGGAATCGATTCAGGGAAGGTCAAAACGTATATTTCCGTTAGAATCTGGAGATCGAAATTTTTCATGATCACAATACTTACTTATACTACGTATAAGAAAGTAAAAAGGAACAAAAAATAAAATACTCAGTTATATGCATGCATACATTCAACATTTCTCGTTTTTTACTTCACGACATTTACATGTTTTTAATATTTTTACAGTGTGATAACATGATTAATTAATTTAAATTAATTATCTATTTTATTTATTATAAGCCAAATGTTTTCAAAGTTCGGCTTGGTTTTCTGAATATTTTTTAAATAATATTTTTTATTCTATTCTTACAACAAAATAATACATCTATATTGTTTTACATAGTAATTTGAATGGGTTCAGCTTATTTTTAAGAGCCTGTTTCTCTTAAGGGTACCTTATGGAGTCTCGGATTGAAAAAATTAATTTCTTTTTGTGTTTTGGAAAGCTTAGGGCTTAGAGATCATCCTGTGAAAATTCGAAAGTGCAATGCGAAATACTCTTGGAGTTATAAGAGCCACCAGCGCGCAAGTTTTGTGTCCTCGCTGACTAGGTATACACTTAAATATGAAGAATTTTTTCATTACTAACTTCTACTTCAAACTTCAAACCCGTTTTTCTCGAAACTATGTTTTTCAAGTCTGCATCCACGATTCAAAATAAAGTAGGCGATCAATCCTCACCAAATTTTAACTACATGTTCTTAATATATCAGTGTTTGGCTTCATCTACCATGAACATATTATAAAGCGCCTTTTCCGGAGCGAAATATTGAAAAATCTCCTTGCTCGTACTTTGAACTTCTACTAGGGCTACAATTTTCGACGGATCGAGCTCATCTTAGATGATTCTATACACACGGTTAGTACAAATATGAACATTTTTTTCTTTTATTTTAGTTCAACAGAGCTCCCTGAAATATGGATGCAGCGGAGATGTTTTATTTTTTGAGGAGCAACCGTGGCGCTCTATTTTGTGACACTATATATAAATATAATTTTTTTTTCTCGGTTTGGCCACAATAAAATTTAAAAAATAGAGGTGATTTTAGAGCAGAGCCTCCGTAAGGTATCCTTAAATTACCTATATCAAACATGCTTAGTTAATAAATTTATTTCAGTTTCCAATAAAATGTACCTATATATTAAATATCTGAAATGTTTTACATTGAACTTATTTATACGCAATTTGTGTAGATCATATCATAATTTTATTATTCTACAAATTTCTTATTCTTTACTAACCTTAGAAATACTTTTTGCATAAATATAGATGATGAAAAAGAAGAAATTTCCATGACCAGTACTCATTTTGAATAAAATTTTCAAACAAAAGTTATGCTAAGTATGAATATATATTTAATAGAATAATTTTTCTGTAAGTGCATCCGTTTTTGAGTTTCAGAACCCCTTAAAAAAGGGACATAATTTACAAAACCGTTCTGTTAGTAGACCTTCTGGATACGCTGCGAACAAATAGCTCCTTGAATGTTTCGCGAAACTGCTGCGACATACCGCAATATATAGCAAAATTAATTGGGTAACTCAAGATGATGAAAAAATTGATAAACACCACCAAAGCATTAGCTATATGATAGTCTAACATCTCGCTGATACTGCAGGATATTATATGCAAAATCGTGACGACCGCAAGAGGGATCTCAACAAATAAAAACACGGTAACCACGACAATTAACATAAGAGTTGTGTAATTAGTATCACGCAGCTTGCGGCTTTCGGATTTCTTATTTTCCCTGAACAGATTCTGTCGTTTTAACTGCGCTTCGCGAAGGGCACGAAATAGCAACATGTTTAACACTATTAACGCGATGCAAGGGATCAGATTTACGAAAATAACACGAAATGAGAAATAAATAGTGTAATATGTATTGAGATATGGCAGCACCCATTCGGCGTGAAGTTCTTTGCAGACGTACTCACAGTTGCCCTCCCACATAATTGGTATCTAGAATGCACAAAATTACCACAACTGTTTTATTTTCTCCGCTGATGAACATTTTATTCTGCCAGACTTAATTTTTGAAATATACAATAAATAAAATATGGCATAAACATCTAGATTTATTATAAAGCCTAAAGTAAATCAATAGGTTTCACAGGTTGAACATTTCTAAAATAACCGACTTACCAACACGTAGTCTCTATCGATGAACCTGGTACTCTGGTGCAGTACAGCGGTAATTCCAATATAGAATAAACCTTTTATAACTCGAGGCATGGTGCAGAGAGTCCGGACGACTGGAGCGTGACAAATGTAAATATATCGCTGGACAGCGAGCGCTAAAGTTAACCAAATGCTTGCTGTGTGGAATATTGTGGGAATTACCTACATACATGGACAATGTTATGTCTATTTCTTAAACGCACTGTTAATTCAGACACAAATGTTAATACGGCTAAAGTAAATAAATCATTTATGATTACGTGAATGATGCGCTTCGAATTGAGTAATTTAAATAATTTTTTAGCAAGCGCTAAATAAAAGACCATTCATTCAATTTGAGATTATTACGTATTACTAGGTTTATTTGCTGCTCAATACTTATAATTTTCAAGTGCATGCATTTAGGTATATTTACGCCACAGTATTACGAACACATGAGTAGCTATTGTCAGCTGTCTGTTGGTGTACGGTAATAAAATGCATACATAATCTACCTTTTTCAAACAATTACCTCATTCATTATTTTGTACGCATAGCATGTTAAAGCTGGAGTAAGCGGCTTGTAGTGGTTTCCTAGTGTGTACATATAAAACAACCATGGTGCAGGGAAAAGCAGCGTCAGCATATCACACAGGGCCATCGCCATTAGTACTACATTGGACGGCGTTCGCATGTGTTGTTTAGAAAGCACCCGAATGATCAGTGAGTTTGCAATGATGGTTATTATAAAGAGAAATGGTACAATATATCCGTACAAGGGCAGCGCATACTTCACCGGCAGATCTATTGTCACATTTAGGTAAGCTTCGATGGTACCGTTGGTGGATTCGTAGTAAAACATGCTTGAGTTGCCAGCCATACAGAAGTTCATTCCTTTAGAGGCAATAAAAGAAATAAATAATATGTCTCATTTTGTTTCAATTGCTTTCAAAAGCAAAATTTTGGTTTCACGAATTTCCATATCTTGTCATACCTTGGCGAATGTGCTCTAATGGACTCATAGTATCTTCCAAATCTACAATTTTGAACTTGTAGTCATAAGCTTATGATGAAATATTTAATATATTTTGCGATGTGTATAACAAACTTTTATCTGCAACAGAAAAAGAGATTTACTTTCACAATAATTGAAAATGAAGAAAATTAAACAAAAGTTGAAGTGTGACATGATCAAAAGTTTCGGAAGCGCAATAGCAGTCAATATTATCAACTCATTGTCATTGATGTGTTTGCGCGATTGTACTAAAATTAAATACACTAAATAAAATCCTATATATGTACGTGTCCGGTGGAATTTATTGGCAACGCCAAGACACAGGGTAACCAACCGCAATAACGTCTTCACATTAGGAATATACAATAATAATAGTCGTCATTATTGATGGGAAATGATTTAATGAAAACTTAGACCATAAAACTTCCAATAATAAAATACTTAAAAAAAATATTCTGATGAATATTGTAGTTTCCAAATTTAAAACTTTTCGTTTTTCCGTTAAAAGGGTACATGTATGCATATAACTTATATTTATAAACCTTATCTGTAACATTCTTTATAGAACATTCGTTTCAGCACTGTAAACTGCAACTTTCATTTCCGTTTGATATCTTGAAATGCCAGTGCCAATCTTTTTTATTATTGTGTCATCAACCACGATGAGAAAATTAGAAACTACTTCAATAGAAGTTATTATCAAAAATGAGGTAGTATATAATCCTGTATTTTACAAAATCTTTTAATTTTGAAAATACAAACACATGTCAGTGTTTGATTCGAATCATTCAAATGTCGATTAATAGTTTGTTTGTGCTGGCAATGATCATGTAAGCCTTTGTAGATCTTTAATTTTCATAGCGTGATATGATGCACGTCCGCAACGCAATATAATTGGATATGTTCACCACGTATGTATGTATGCGCTTTTGGGTTAAATCACATCCTATTTTCATTATTTTTCTTATTTATAATATTTGTTCTAATCTTTGGAACACTTTTACGCTAAGTATATTTCTTTGAATTAATATAAAATGTCAAACTTCAAATTATTTAAGTCTGTTTTGTTTCTTTTGATAAACAATTGACAGGCGCAGATGATACGATTTATGTAAATTAAATGTAATATGAAGAAATTTCAAGAGTCATTTTCTTGTCGCCAATACCGTTTGGGAAAAAAACTTTCAAATAAAAGTTGTACAAAATGCTGATATATATAATTTTTATTGTAACAATTTTTCTGTTACTACAACCGTTTTTGAGTAATTGCAGAGATAGAAAAAAATGACTAGAGTAAATCTGCACTTCCGGTCGGAATATTGTTGTTTGTTTTCAAAAATAAAAAGTTTTCTTATCAGGAACATGCAAATCTTAAGTTTAAAATTTCTTAATTTTCTCTCAAGCCGTTTGGTCTGTAGAGCGCTCACATACACACACACACACTCATACACACACACACACACACACACACACATACACAAATACACAAATACACAAATACACACATACACACATACACACATACACACATACACACATACACACATACACACATACACACATACACACATACACACATACACACATACACACATACACACATACACACATACACACATACACACATACACACATACACACATACACACATACACACATACACACATACACACATACACACATACACACATACACACATACACACATACACACATACACACATACACACATACACACATACACACATACACACATACACACATACACACATACACACATACACACATACACACATACACACATACACACATACACACATACACACATACACACATACACACATACACACATACACACATACACACATACACACATACACACATACACACATACACACATACACACATACACACATACACACATACACACATACACACATACACACATACACACATACACACATACACACTGTAACGAAGTATGGTTTTCCGATGTTAAAACCCTCGATATTTATGTGTTAAGATATTTATTATATTATAAGTAAGCTGTAGCGGCGAGGTAGCGTAGTCGACTACGGCTCTGTGGGTCGGTGGTTCGAGCTCGGCCGATGCATTTTTGTTTTTTTGAATTGTTAAAGTCAGGTCATCGACCAAAAATACTAGTCTCTGCCGATATTTTCTGTCCGTTATCTAGTCATAACCAAAAATCGGTTTGGATAGTATTTTTATCTTTGTTTGTGTATACACCTATACCCCGATTGATATAAAAAGGAAGAGATCGTGACAGAAAATGGAGAATTTTGTCTGGTCGCGAGAGACTTCCACGATTCCCGCATGTCACATGGTTCACTCTTTTGGAGATCAGGGTACGCAAGCAGTGAAAGACGCATTGGAACATGAGCCGATCGCGTTAAGCCTGTATTACATTCAGCAACATTTTCGTGGATTAGTTCATGGTCTAGTCCAGCAACCAGTCCATGAACTAGTCCAGCAACACCAATTTCTTGTGTATTACACTGGGCAACATATTTTTGCAACATATCTAGTTATATTACATTTTATATCAACTTAAATCAACAAAGGTTGGTCTTCTGTGACAG
This sequence comes from Nebria salina, assembly GCA_944039245.1. NCBI lineage: Eukaryota > Metazoa > Arthropoda > Insecta > Coleoptera > Carabidae > Nebria > Nebria salina. The sequence goes on from OX063277.1 coordinate 5,144,907, forward strand.
TTATAGAAATCCTCTTTGTCGATAACTTCGTGTTTATTGATTAATATTCTGCTTGTTTACACTTTCTGTTTCATTTTGAAAATATTAATCTTTAATCTATTTGACATGAGGGTTGCATCATTATAAATATAGGGCTATTAATTAGTTAACGCATTATGTCAAGATTTAAATGATATGAGGGTTACATCATTTTAGATATAAAGCGTTTATACATATTGTTGCAAATATACAAACGTACGTTCTATGCAAAAATTTAAATAAACATTTACATTTTTCAGGCGAAAATACCCATTTATAAATGTATTAATAAAATTGTTCTTATCAAGTTATAAACAAAAATAATGATTATCTAAAACAATTATATGTAAATAAAATGTACAGAACAAATTACAAAAAAAAAATCGAAAATATTGTGTGAGTCGTAAGTAATCAGCAATTTCGTGTATGGCGATTTTGGTAAACTACCTTGAAGACTATAAATAAAAATCCTAATTGAATGGAAGACCACGCTAAACAAAAGACTTATTTCTGCAGAAGACTTCACTACAATCAAGGAAAATGACTACAATGAACGCCACCTAGAAGACCGCGCAACACAGAAGACCAACCGAAAAATTGCGATTGGTAAAATGAAAAGTAACTAGAATCACTAAATGTTGCATGTTGCCCAGCAACAAAATTAGAACATGTTCTAATCCAGAGAGTAGGGGGAGTAATAAGAAACATAGCCACCATTGGACAGAGTTTTGTTAGGTTAGAAAATTGCATATTCGCCGCTGTTCTAGATGTCGCGATCGTCGCGATAATAAAAATTATAAAAATTTGAACGAATTAAATGTATATAAATTTTAAATATTTACTTGATATTTTACTAATCAAATAGAAATTTAGGATGATTTTATACTGCATTTTTTGGAAAAATAAATTATTTATTTATAAGTACGTTTATTGGAATCCATTTTGTAAATAATGTAACATTTTTATTGTGCAATACGTCATACATGCAATTTTGTTATTGTTCTTTATTGATTTGTCCTCTCTTATTTATCGGGAAGTTCTTTTGTATTTTATATTATTTAACTCTAACAAGTGTTTGTTTTTAAGCAATCTATTTTTTTGTGGCATGTAAGTATTAAATCACAAATAAATAGTAAACATTTGACATGAATTCTATAATAGTTTGTTCGTAGTATGCATTTAAATAACCGATTCTGTTGTGTTCCCGAATGCTTTGATTACAGAAAACGGTTCGCCTGTTTTCCGAAGGACAGAGCACTTTTCCAAATTTGGTTGGAAAAAATCAACAATCTGCGACTGTACGTTATTCCTCCTGCACATGATGTTTATAGAACATATCGTGTATGTTCAAAACATTTTGAGTGCAGGTGGATTAGACCTTGCGCTTATCCTGGCGCGATCCTATTCAACGACATGCGACAGAAAGGCATCGTAAGACGTTACGGAGGAAAAAGAGAAAGTAATTTTTTTGTCGTACATGGGTGCGTATGAGAAGAATGTACTAACATCAAAACCATATTATTGAAGAAAAACTTATTTAAATGTTAAACAATGGTTTAAAGATTGCGATGAATGGATGAAAGTCAATTGTAGCTTCATTAAAAATTTACTTATTAAAATTAGTTTTCTTTTATAAATATGAGCATTTACTTGTTCCATTATAAAAACTATTTGATCGAATGTAATTCATATTCGACTGAAGAGCCAAAAACGAATATTATTAATATTTAATAATATAAAATATAATTGTTATCTTAACATATAAATATGTGAATGTTATATAAAGTAAAATTTAAACCTGAATTAGTAATAAATATTTGTATTATTTAAATAATGGTTTTTATTTAGGAGGTACTTTTGCATTTCGTGGTCTACTGTACCACGAAAATAAAAGTACATTTATCCTTTCATTAAAAAAAAAAAAAAAAAAAACGCGCGCCCTCGGTGGCTGCGGCGACAACTAAACCTCCAGTGTAGGCTCCATGGAACCCGCCATCTTTGCAAACGTTGTACAACCGATTTAACGTTGAAATCCATCTCCCCATACTCTCTGTTCTAATCCGTGCAACTCGTCCATGGACTAGTTGCGCAACACAGTTGCGTGCAACTTCTGTATTACATTGGGCAATTTTTGTTGCTGGACTAGTCCATGAACTAATCCACGAAAATGTTGCTGAATGTAATACAGGCTTTAGAAGAGCACGGTCTCTTAGTAACGCGAAGTGCAGTTGAGAACGCGAACTCAGTTTGCCGGATACCGCTCGCATCAGCAGTAACTGAATCCGCGGTAAGCAAGCGAGGCTCGCGCACCGTCAACCACACTGAAAACCCGCTAACTCAGAAATTCGATACAGGTAATTTGCACGCAGTGACCAACATTTGTTGTCATGGTTCTTAAATAAAAACGCGGTTTTATTGAAACAAGCATATAAACTGTTAGATAATGTCGGTACCATGCAATATCAGATGAGCACAGGAGACGCAGCACCACGGAAGACTCGGCTACGTTGGAGGGGAAACTAGAACACTCTGGCAAAAGTCAGGGGGGAGGCGGGTAAAAATTACAATTGTACGAAGCTCTAGTCAATATGGATCTTATCTGGGAGGCGATCCATCTCGATCAAGACAGGAGTCCGGAAAGAGGTCGCTACCGTAAGGACACTTCCAAGAGTGAATGGAACCAAGTACGTGATAACACACTCGTTGTGTGTCAATAACAATCCGGCGGGCTAAACAGTATCACGTATGGGTGATCCAGAGACGTCGCTGGATTTTTCTATCAAAAACTGAGAAAAATCCAGCAGAATTCCGATTTAATGGCGCAGGTACTCACTAAGCTGCTATTTCTAGAAATAACAGTCAAGAAGCAAGTGAGCGACCTGGTTTGCGATGCCATTCCCAAACGATGCCACCCGGGAAAGACGAAAATGAAAATCAGATTGGTTCTTGCCCGCGACACCCCTGAAGTCATTAGCGACCTGGTCAGGCAGCCGGACACCTAAGTGAAGAGATAGTGGATTGCCACGCGGGAGTTCTGCTACCAAGAACTGCCCGCTAAAGAAAATAGCTAGAGCTTAATCCTCGTCGTTGAATTGGGACCCCTCTTCTTACCACCCCAATCCCCAACTCGGTGCCAGTGGTCATGTGACAGTGCAAGTGACAGACAATTGTATCTTTTAGGATAAATTAGTGTTTAGAACGATCGACCTAAATTCAATAGAGGACTGAATTCATCTTCAATGGAATTCAGTCTTAAGGGGACGGTAATGTAACAAATCAAGCTAGTTGCGTACCGACCTAGTTCAGTTTTGCTGAGCTAGGTAATTCGCGATTAGCAAATGCAACTAGCTACGTCATATCTAGCAACAGTTGCATAAAATTGTGCCTTCCGCATTTAACGAAATGTTGCTAGGTCGGGATTTGTTTACAATATCGGCCATTTGAATTTAGGTCAAAATTGAGTATAAAACCGCGATGTCGCTTGACATCGAGGTCTCAGTTCAGATTGCGATTAGCGAGTAGTATTTGGTCAGTAAGTAACGTAAGCTTAAACCAGTATTTTGTAAAGTCATTGTTTATTTTTGTATTTTTATATCTTTATAGTTTTGAATTAAATTCTTATATATTATTTGTATCAATTTAATTCTCTCACGAGCTAATCCTAGTCTGGACATATCTAAGTGTGTATTAGAAGATTCCACCTATAACCAACCACCAGGTGAGTATAGAAGAAGCATCGCTACACGCATATAGTTAAGAAGGAGCCAAACGCGTGCACGTTCTCATAAGACGCGCGTTTGTTACACAATATATATATATATATATATATATATATATATATATATATATATATATATATAAATATATATATATAAATATATATTTATATATATATATATATATATATATATATATATTTAAATTCAAATTGACATTTTTATATATATATATATATATATATATATATATATATATATATATATATATATATAAATATAAATATAAATATAAATATAAATATATATATATATATATATATATATATATATATATATATATATATATATATATATATATATATATGTATATATATGTACATTTTTTTAAATTCAAATTGACATTTTTTTAAGATTTGTTTATTATTATTAATGTAATTTTATTTTTTATGAAACATGGGATAGTAATAAACAATTAAAATTTTTAAATTTGATATATATGCTTTATAATATAGCATTAAAATCACGAAGTGATTCATGAACAAAACTATGAAAAGTTTCTGTTGCATCCCGCGCGTTTGCACAAGGCGAGTGCGTGTGACGCCATCCTGCGGAGTCAACTCGATTTGGCCTGATCCACCTCAAGAGCTGAGCACAGTGGGTTCATCTCCTCACTAATAAAAGGTTCCAACTGAACCAAGTGGTAGTCCCCTGTTGCATTATCACCAACTCAATGTAACGAATGACATTTAATGTAATCTTCTCAATAAACCAATGTTAATGTGAATTAACGTGTTCGCTGATAATTTCTTGCACAATCCTCATAATCCTAACAGTTTCGAAGACGAAGAAAAACATCGCGGCCGGTGCTGCACTTTCAGTGACTGGAAGGGACAATTGCGACAGGTTACCTGGTTCCGATGTGGCAGCGCTAGCGTAGAGTGCCCAAAAAATTCGGTTCACTGGCTACCATTGGCGTGAGCAATCTCTCTACTAATCTCTGCTACTTGTCATATGGCGTAAACTTCGAGGTTTACGCGAGAGGTGTCGTTGCGATTCAGGGCCGAGAGTCAGTGGGTGCTTTCCAGCTAGGTACAAAGTTAACACTGTGTAACACAGTGTATGATATCTGCGTTCCAACTACGCCAGAGTACGACTCTACTCGACTCTGCCAGACACAGCTAAAAAGCAAAGTGCAGTATTGGTAATTCGCATACCTTCCTTTAAAACATTTACATGTATGGTATCACTGCGTCCCGCGTAAATTACAACAAAATCATATTGTACTTGTGCATTTTCGGCTTGGATTGATATGTTAAATATTTAATTAAATTGCACAATTCGAATTTGATTAATATAATTCATTATTAATAGGTTCTTATTGAATTTGTCAGGATCTAGGGATAAATGACTTTCGCGCACTCTATTGGGTAGAGTACGTAACTCCTAAAGTGTTCCAGCTAGCAATCGACACAGTGTTTGAGAATGTCTGACTTTGTTTGACAAAGTTCCCTTGCTGGAAAGCACCCAGTATGGTTGGTGTACCTTGGACAGGGGAAACCGGAGTACCCGGGGGAAACCTGACACTCACTAGTGTCACCACTAGTGAACCCTACCGGCGGGCTGCTCCACTAGGTAGTGTCACCCATCCAAGCTCTAAAGGTGGCCACACACTAGCGTACTTGTGCGACATACATGTTTCACGTAGATGTACGACGTTCATGTACGACAAATGTTTATACCCACAGCCCTACACACAAGTTTGTCAAACATGTTAGTTCAAAAGTGCGAGATGAGCAGTGATGACGAGTATTTGCTGTTAGCAGCGGCGTCCTCTACTTTAATTAAAAAGAAACAAAATTAATTAGCTCAACAGTCACAAATTCGAATAAAAAGGGTGAAAGAATGACTTTTGAAACGATCAAAATATATAATCATAATTATTTTATTGAAGAAATGCGTCTATATATTTCGATGAAATCCGTCATAAATGCTTTTGAAAAGAGTTTTAAATCAGACATTGCACAACCGAAAAAAAAAGCGAACTGAACAAAAATACGCGAGACACTGTATTCACAATGTATGTGAATAAATCGTGATGTTTGGCCACACACCGACAAACTTGTACGTGCGTACATGTGTGCGCGTTGATGTATTCCGGTCAAGTTGGAATACATGCGTGTCGCTCAAGAATGGGGCTTTTTGCCCACACACTGGGCGCACTTGTATGCGCACATGGATGACGCTCGAGTACGCTAGTGTGTGGCCACCTTAACAGCACAGCGCGTTGCTTAACTTACGTATCTCGCGACAAGCAAGCTACCAACGAACCAGTCCACCTGCTTGAACGTATGTACGTATGACTAATATAATAATAAGTACAATAATAACGTAATTAAAAGCGCGTTGTTCACATACTGTACGAACACCTGTGTATTACAATGTGATCTTGTATGCGTAGTAGGGATGTTCAAACGGTTTCGTTTCATTAAAAAAGTGGGCTGGTGCTAATACAATGCAGCCCACGCTCAGTAGGATTAGGCATTCCTGACAACAGTGGATATCGTTTCCCTCTCCTTCGCGACAATATTCTGCACATTGTTTACATGCAGTGAGCATATGGCAACACGAGTAAAAACGTCACAGTAACGTAGCGCCTTTTTGACTTTTTGGGCGTGGGTTTCTATTAAATTTGTCAATGGTATTATTATTTTTTAATCTTAATTAACTTTCAATTAAATCTTAGATTTAACGTGCCCCAATGGAGAGAAAAAAAATACAACCGAATTGTGATTTTTTGGGAAAGAAAAATTGAAAATTTAAATTGCTTAAAAATAGGCGAACGAACTAGTGCCATTGGTAAACATTTTAAATTAGGGCAATCTACTATAAGAGCAATTAAAAAGAATGAAATTGCAATAAGAAAATCTATTATTGATGGGACCAGCATAAGTTCCAAATTATCATCATACACAAGAGATACATTGTTAGATAAAAACTGAACAAGCGCTCAGAATGTTTATTGAAGAAGTAACCAAAACATCTGCAGTGTCATGCACCGAACTTTCTTATACGCATATGGGTTAAACTACATCGTAGTTTCATTATATATCTAGTTTATAATATTGGCTCTAACCTTTAGATTGCTTTTACACTAAATATATTTCTTTGAATAAATATTAAATGTCAAACTTCAAATTTTGAAGGGCCATTTTGTTAAACAATTGCCAGGCGCTGATGATACGATTTATGTAAAAATATATATAATAAGCAGAAATTTATTTTGAAACCAGTTCCCTTTTGGGAAAAAAAATTCGAACAAAAATTGTGCTAAATATAAATACCTTTAATTTTTGTTCATACAATTTTTCTGTAACTGTAACCATTTTTGAGTAATTGCAAAAACTGCACAAAATGACTAGAGTAAACCGGCACTTCCGCTTTGAATATTTTTTTCAAAAATAGGAGTTGCACACTCCAGGCATATGCAAATCTTAAGTTTAAAGTTTCATAATTTTAGCTTTAACCGTTTAGGCTGTAGAGAACACACACACACACACACACACACACACAGACAGACGGACGTCATTCCAAAAATAGTCGGAATCGTTTCAGGGAAGGTCAAAACGTATATTTCCGTTAAAATCGCGAGTTCGAAATTTGTCATGATTACAATACTTACTTATACTTCGTATAAGAAAGTAAAAAAGAATCCCGATAAGTGCTTATTTACTTCAAGAAAAAGCACGTGAATTTTATGAAGAAATTAAAAAATTGAAACCATCTACTGATTCATGTTCCGAGGGAAATAAAAAATTCATCGCAAGTAACGGATGGCTGAGCGGATTTTTAAAAAGGAATGCATTTCATAATTTGAAGATTCGTGGGGATGCTGCGTCGGCAGATCAAGAAGCAGCTAAAATTATTGAAGATGGTGGATATAGTCCCGACCAAGTGTACAACGCAGACGAAACAGGATTGTTTTTGAAGAAAATGCCTCATCGAACTTACATTGCGAAGTCTGAAAACAAAGGGTTCAAAATATGTAAAGATCGAGTAACATTGTTACTTTGTAGTAATGCATCGGGAGATAGAATGTTAAAACCCCTATTAGTAAATAGATTTCATAGACCACGTGCTTTAAAAGGCAAAGATCTAAAGCAACTGCCGGTACATCTGATGGCTAATACAAAGGATTGGGTCGCTACGGCTCTATTTAGTGAATGGTTCACAAATTGCTTTTTACCAAAAGTAGAAATAAATATGAAGCAGAAAGCTCTCGATTTTAAAGTTCTTTTAATCCTCGACAATGCACCAGGTCACCTACATTTAGAAAATAACAATGTGAAGATATTGTTTCTTCCACCAAATACAACACGTATCATTCAGACATTGGATCAAGGGATAATTGCTACTTTCAAAAAATATTACTTATCGAGATATTTTGGATAAAATAGAAAATGAATCATCAACACTAACCAATATTTGGAAAAAAATTACAATTTTGGACTGTTTAAATCATGATGCATCAGTTATCGCTGAATTTAGACCACATGCATTAAATGCATGCTGGAAAACTGTATGGCCTGGATGTGTTAAAGTCAATGCAATCATTGAAACAGTGTCTATATCAGCTGAATTCGTTAATTTAGCGCATAGATTTAGCGGAGAGGGATTTGATACCTTCAACCAAAATAATATCGACGAATTACTTATGGATAATGCTATTAGTGATGATGATATTATCGATTTAACTCTGAATATTGACAAAGAACAAGAACATGATGACAAGGTGGAAGAAATACCAATTCCCCTCACGGCAAATATAATACGAGAAGGTATACAACTTTTCAGGAAATTGGAAAATCATTTCATTCTTCATGACGTGAATTCTGAATGAGCCTTCAAGTTTCAACGTGTACTTAAAATTTTCTGGGTATGAAGAATTATATAAGCATTAAGACAACGAAACGAAAAAATCGGAACAAACTTTGATAATTAATTATATTGTTAGAAAGAGAAAAGTCACACAGATCAACATACAACTGCGCATACTATTTCTTCTGAAGAAGGGAGCTATTTTGAACCATATCGCAAATCGCAACGAAAATTGTCATATAGCGATGATAGTTCGTAATTCATGTAATTATTATTTCTCTAGAAGATGGTGTCTGGTATTAGAGATTCCAGACATCCTTACACTTTTACCAAAACTGTTATTTTTTAATAAAATAAAGTAAAAAAATATTTTATGCCTTACCGTTTTCCTATTTCTTATAAACTTTTTTGTGCGTTTTTGAGTATTTTTTATATAGTAGTTTCAAAGTTATGCGGTTTTTAAAATCCATGGAACGCATCTTTCCTTTTTCAATGTAAATCATAGCTTTTTTTGTGCAATTTACCATCAAAGCATATATTATGTGCATTTATTGTATTGTAAAATTCAATTTCACAACTGTAAATTAGTATAATTCAATATTATTATTAATGATATGTTTCCCACTATGTATTTTCATAATTCTAAAGTTGATTTGAAAATTGATTTCTAAATTGTAATTCATTACACATGTTACCGTCATTTAAATAAATCTATGACAAGTCTCCATTTAACATTTCAGTAGGTAGAACATTTATCATATTAAATTGACAGCAAAATAACTATGATAGTAATATATATTATTCGATTACTCAAATAGTAGATACGCCAGTTTGTATTATTAAATTAAATCAGTACAGTTACGATATTTCGGCCTACTTATAAACAAATTACTGTCTACAAAGTCAGTAAATTGTAGTTCGTAGCCACAAGAAACACGACGTGTTTGTTTTCGTAGCTTACAAACTAAAAACTGAAAATCATTAATTAATTTACCCAGATTTAATATAATGCATGTTTGATACACATAATCAATTATATATCCCTTTGATTATAATAACTTTAATTTAATTAAAATGAACATTTTACATTTTGTTCTCTTACTATCATTAGTTGTAATACGATTAGCAACATGTAAATTGGAATATTTGTTAACGTATTCAATACTTCACGTTGAGAATGATATGCAAGATTGTTTGGGATACATTACACAGCAATATGACTACTCACGGAATTTATATATGTATTATGAAAAACAACATGATTTGAATCGCATTGTATTTAATACACCCGCAGTTATTTTTAATAAAATGGATGAGTTGGAGAAATTAAAGATCTTTTCTAAATTCCAAATGTTTATTTTGTTTATGACAAATCTGAAGGATCTAGAAGAGTTCTGTATCCAGATGGAACGATTTACTATATGGGATTCTAGAGCGAAATTTCTGTTAATATTCAGTGACACAATTAATTTGACCAAATCTTTTGAAATTGCATGGAGATTTAAAATATATAACATATTAATTATTCAATTTGATACAAAAAATAATATAAGTTTGTACACATATTTTCCGTACAACAATAAAAGCTGCGGGTCCAATTTCAGCATACACAAATTTCCCAATTGCAAATTGAAGAATTTGTACCCAGAAAAACTTTCAGGTCATTTGGGATGCCAGTATAAAGTTATGGCTCTAGCAAATATTCCACCATTTCTGATAAATTTGACTGCTAATAAAAACGACCCAAGCGAAGCAGGGTTAAAGGTAACCATAATGTATGAACTTGAAAAGCAGATGGATGTCCACATGTGGTATATGCCCAATAAGTACAGAGATTGGGGATACAAAGAAGATAATAATTATACCTTAAGGGGGATTTCCGGTTCAATTGACCTAAACTTTGGATTTTTTTTCCAGGGAACTGGTAAGAGTTAGAGACCTGGGTTTTTTGTCAAATCTTTATTCATTCTTGTTCTACAACTGGGAATTTTTTCAAGTCCAAAAATCCAAAATGGCGTCCAATATGGCGGCCGCCCGGCGGTTACTTCCCAAAACTGCGAGCAGCCTAGAGGTCGCAAATCGTCACCTAGAAAGAAAATCGGCTCAGTTTCTTGAAGAGTATAGTTTAGAAAATGGAATGAACTAGAATCTTTGAAAAATCTCAAAATTTTTCGGTCGATTTTTTGACTTTGACAGGCTGTGAAAAATCGAAAATTGCACATTTCTCTTTGTGTCTAGTTCATTCCATGAAGAAAAGTGTTTTCAATAAGGGAAGCAAAGAACGAAGGCAATTGGTTGAACCGTTAAAAAGCTAGAGTGCTCGCAGTTTTGAAAAATGTAGTTTCGAGAAAAACGCGTTTAAAGTTTGCGAAACATTTTTTCTGTGTAATTCAAAGTATTCGGCGGAAAATTCGCAAACAATAGTCAATATCTAGGTTTTCCGGGTCGCTGAATACGAATCTGAGGTCAAATTTGAAAAATTCAAAATGGCGGACCAAAAACTCATACTCATCAAAATTTATGAAATTCGAGATTCAAGGGTTTTTGGGGTCGCTGAATACGAATCTGTGGTCAGATTTGGAATTGTTAACTTACATTTAATCAGCAATTCCAGCGCCATAAAAGATTACTTCATCCTCGTAATCCTCCATTTCCGCATTGCGCTGACTGGCGGTGATGGCTGCTCTCGCACCGCTACTAATTCGTCGAATATTATATCGAAATATCCTTTTACCCACATATTCTAGACAAGTTTAGCTTTGATTTCATGCAAAAAAAAACAATCGATTTTTTGAAAATATTGAACCGGAAATCCCCCTTAATGTTTGGTGAAATGCAACAGAAAAAGCTGGATATAGTATTTGGAGCAACGTATGCCAACAATTCTTTAATGAACGATTTTGATATGACTTATTGCTATAGTATCCAACTATACAAATGGTGGGTGCCTGCTGCGATTGAATTACCAAAATGGCAGCATTTAATAGTCTTGTTCAATCCTAACTTATGGTTTCTTTTGCTTTTAACATTCCTTATTCATAGCTGTGCTTTATGGGCAATTATGACACGTCGCGATGAATTGCATAAACATAAGCATTTTATATCTGCTTTACTAAATAGTTTAAGCATCTTACTTCAAGTTTCAATTCAATTTCCTCGAGTTATGTTCATCCGACTAACACTTCTTAATTGGGTTGTTGGAAGTTTGATGATATCAGTCGCTTATCAGTCACAATTGATAAATATTCTGACGGCGCCATTGTACGAAAAACAATTAAAGACGCTTGATGATATGGTTGCATCAAAATTGAAATTTGGATGGTTTCATACGATGTCCAATGTATTTGACAAGTCAAAACCTAGAGACAAGTGGTTTTTGAGTAACTACGTTTCGTGCCCATTAAGTATGGATTGTATCAACAGGACGGCTTACAAACGAAACATTGCAGCTATCAAAAATGAATTTCAAACTCTATATCATATACCGAGATTATTTACCCAAGCGAATGGAAGAACTATGATTAAAATAATTGAAGATTTTTCTGTTTCAATTATTAATACGTAGGTACTCTTGATATTATATTGCACTGTTCATCTAAACGTAACTATACGGAAAGAAAGAAAGTATTGTTATCTAAAAAATTACGTGTGTGTGTGTGTGTTATGAGATGTAAAATAATTATTTTTTCTAATTCTAGGATTTATACAGTGAAGGGATTTCCGTTATTGACTCGAATGAATAAATTATTGATGAGAGTAAATGAGAATGGTTTGATATACAAATGGGAAGCAGATATTAAATTCTTCATTCGCAAAGATATAAGCGATGATGATGATAAAGCACTTTCGGTATTACATCTAAAACAGCATTTTACATATTGATATTTGGGCACTTATTGGCTGCATTTGTGTTTTGTGTTGAATATTGTACATTTATAGTGTATCAGAAAAAGAAATTAGTGCCAGCTTGAATTTGAAGTCTATGGAATTATTAAATTATATTCTTATGCACAATTATATTTACATTATTATCATAAGAAATTTGCACATTTCGCAAATAAGTGCAACTATCCTAGTATAACAAAATAATTTATGAATAATTGCCCGTTTTTTGAAAATATGAAATACGAATATATAGTAATGTTGCACATAAAATGGCACAAACATTTTCATATTATTGCAAATATGTTTATCTAGCATTTTAATATTGTTGATTAATTACTCTAGATTATACTGATGTAGTTTTATTGTAGAGTTTGAATTAAAATATAAATGAATTTGCTATCGTACTGTTTTCTTTCACACACTAATTCTCGATTTTTCGTTCTCTGAGATCTATTCGATCATATCATAAATGAATATTATAAAGAGCCTAATCAATTCTGGAAGTTTATTGCCAAAAAATAGCAATAAATTACAAATCTTACAATTTAAATTGATGTAATATTAATTTTTACTTTCTTATACTCGTACGCAGTATAAGTAATTATTGTAATATTTTCAAAATGAAAAGCCATGCTAGAATTTTTGGTGTCCGAGTTGATGGTAGATTGAGTAATTGGTTTCATATTGAACTAGGTGTGAATTAAAGCTGTTTAATATCTATATATCCTGAGGTGAAAATGATGGTGTCACTGTGGGTCGTATAACTGTGCAAAATTGAGTAGATTGATACAAACTATAAATGCAGTTGGAATAGATATGAATCTTTATCTGAATGTTAAATGAATGTGGGACAGTGTAATATTGTGGTAAATGGACATACATTAGAGCAAGTTAAGGAGATTGCTTATTTGGGTTGCTTATTCTCTAGCGATTGAAATAATGAGTTGAAGTTTGAGTTAAGGCGATGTTCCAATTTTTTTAAATAATTTTATTCAAAAACATTTTAAAAATATGTAACAAAAATCTTAAGGTAAATTTATAAACCGTTTCAGAGATATTTACATTTCTATAAGTAGTAATCGGATTATAAATACGTGTTATTTGACACTAAAATTAAACTTTAAACACGTTTTTCTCGAAACTACATATTTAAAAACGGTGTGCACTCTAGCTCAAATAATAATTAAGCTATTGACTCAAAACTTTTTAATTTTATTAACTAACTTATTACGCGGAACCTAAACTGACATGTTGACATAAATATACACTTGTTCCATTTTTGTTCAATCCCAAAGGTCCAATTTTGTGTACAAAAAATAGGACTTTTCTTAAACTCACACTAGTTTCTAGGTTTTTTTTTAAATTTTTTACTTTTTATTAGTTTGTGGTCCAGATTATTTTGTTCTTAAGACTTCCCCGTAAGAATTTTTTTGTTTCAGACATCTTGGACTTTAGTTATCGTGCACACCGCAAAAGACCTCATCTCCGCGGCCTCTTTTTTGTCACCTTCTATATAAGTAACCATGCATAAAAATAAAATTTTGTATATTGCATGAGTTATTTTATATTTGATGTATGGTAGTGTATGTTAGGATTGACAAACCAATCAATAACTATTGTGGAAAAGAAGCATTGGAGAAGTACTTGTGGTGTATATAAGAGAGATAGAAAGCGGAATACGTTGCTGTATGATCAGAGCGATATTGTAAAAAATGCAGTACGTAAAATGAATGCATGTCAAATGTGATGATCATCGTCGGGGAGCCATCCTCGAAGTATATGAATAAATACGATTTAGTATGAATTTTGTGAATGAGCATGTAGAATACAAGAGCGTTTTTTTAATATATGTTTGAAAATGATTTTATAGGGATTCTGCCACTCTATTTGATACGAAGTTATGTATGATTATAACGTAATTTTTTTTATTTTATCTTTATCGCGACATCTCTTAAGTATTGGCGCATTTACAATTTCCGTCATTAACCCTATCCATTGGTAGCTATGTCGCTTCCCACTCCCCCTACTGTCTGCACAAAGATATATTGATTAGTATTACGTCAAGCTACATGTCATGAAATGTTCCTATTGATTCATGGTTTTTAACGATGGTACACAAAATTTTCAATAGATGGTGCTCCTTGCTAAATATACGTTATAATCAGTGAGTGAGGGGAGTTGGATCTTAAGAGTGTTATTTACCTAAATTTTATTTAGATTTTGGGCTACCAATAACCCAACTGACAATTTTGCTAAGCGGGTAAACTGAAACCTTTAAAACATATTCTTAATATACTTCTTATGCTGAATGTACAGTATCGGACAAAAATGGAACGACGTTCCCTATTTGTTCTAAGAATTGCCTACTTTGTAAACGATAAGATATTTGGAAAATAAATTCATACACGTATTGTTACGCACTTTCGTGTGTTCTACTCCTCTTATAAGTATTATAATATATTTTATAATTGTGCAACGAATAATTTTGAGTTTAAATTGTGAGAATATTGTGAAGTATGGGAAACTTTACCAAATTTGGTAGAATTTCCGTAGGAGGACGTAAAAAAGGAAGAGGTGTAGCCGGGGCTAAAGCCCTAGAATTGTATAAAAGAAGGTAAATGTCTATTAATATTGTATGAACAACAAAAATATTATATGTAATATACTATGTAAGAAACGTTATTATAGTTGTACTTTTTTAGTATTGCCAAAAATGTATTGGACATTAATTCCGTTCCTATAAATCGCCCATTATTGCCTGTATACCAATGATGGCAGCACAAATAACACTGATAATGAAGAAGAATTACCAGAAATATGTGTAGAAACAGAGAGCAAAGAAATAAAAGCTACTGAAATAAAAGGACGTCGTATTGTAGATATCATGTACTTGTTCAATGCTTTGAAATCATTGAAGCGCGATTCCTTTTCTTGCTCATTTTTTGATATGAATATTATTAATGAAAAGCGTGTTGGTTTCGAATCGGTATTTACAATCGAAAGTGCAGTGTGCAATATAACTACATATATTCTCACAGAGTGTCCAGAATTAAAAAGTTTATATATGAATATAAATGCTGCAGCAACAAATGCAACAGTAACAACAGGTGGTGGGTACCGTCAACTTAATGCATTTTGCAGTGCATTAGATATTCCGTCCATATCTTCTGCAACTTATTCAAAGTACCAGAATAAGTTATTCGTTGCCATCAATAAGACTGCCAGAGAAGAAATTAAAAGGGCCGGTGAAGAAGAGAGCAGACTCGCAAAAGAACGTGGTGATGTTGATATTTATGGAAATCCTGTAATTACAGGGGTAGCTGATGGAGCATGGAGTAAAAGGTCATACAAAACCAATTATAATGCTTTGTCTGGTGTTGCCTGTATTGTCGGTTTAGCGACCAATAAAGTATTATATATTGGAGTGAAAAACAGATACTGTGATAGCAATAACACAATAAAGACCACATTTGTTATAAAAATTGGAACAAGAGTGCAACGGGTGTGGAAGCAGCAGCAATAGTAGAAGGATTTTGCTCTTCTATTGAATTGCATGGCTTGGTCTATGGCAGGTTAGTCGGTGATGGTGACAGCAGTGTATACAGAAAAATAAACGAAGTATTACCATACGGAACAAATACTATTGTTAAAAAAATTGAGTGTACTAATCATATTTTGCGAAACTATCTCAGCAAATTAAGGGATATAAAATCAAAATACGGTACTAGTTTGGAAGACAGAAATTATATCATTGCTTATGTAATGCGCTTCCGAAATGCAGTGACAAGTGCAGTAAAGTATCGAAAATCACAAGCGTTAGCAGAAGAGGAAAAAATTAAACGGATTAAAGGATATATTAAATAGTCCATATCACATTCTAGGATACCATGAAAATTGTGAAAAATATTTCTGCAAAAAAGTTGATATTAATGAAATTAATTTAGTGCCACAGTTTCAAAAAAATGGTTTATTAGAGCATATCTTAACAAACCTCAAGCGCGTTGCGGAGAACTCTAGCAGTCTTTTATATGAATTAAACAATAATGCAGCTGAACAATTTAATTCTTACGTTGCTCAATTTGTCGGTGGTAAACGCGTTAATTATTCGCTGCGTGGATCATATGCAGCAAGGTGTCATGCTGCTGTGACAGCATATAATACAGATGGACAGTTGATTAAAAGAGTCAATGAGGCTTATACTGATAATTCTGCTGGATATTATACAACAAAATATTGTGAACGAGAAGAACGGAAAATAAATAGAAGATATATATATATATATATATATATATATATATAATATATATATATATATATATATATATATATATATATATAGATATATAGATATATAGATATATATATATATATATATATATATATATATATATATATATATATATATATATATATATATATATATATATATATATAGTTATATAGATATATAGATATATAGATATATAGATATATAGATATATCTATATATCTATATATCTATATATCTATATATCTATATATCTATATATATATATATATATATATATATATATATATATATATATATATATATATATATATATATATATATATATATATATATCTAATATAATATATCTAATCCCCGGCGTCTTCTCGGATCTACCAGCTCTGGCAGCAAATGTTCCATATAAAATAACTCTTATTTTACAACCAGCTTTGTCCAAAATTCTCTATCTCTCGAAATATTTAAAATGCATATGTCTCTTTCAGTACTTACAATAAAATAGCACATTTCTTTGTCGACTATTTCTAACTGTCCTTGTACTTGGTAAAAATAATTGTGATTTTCTTTTAATTTATAATCACCATTTTCTTTTTTTATTTTGTACACCTTCTTTCACGGTCATGCTTTTATCAGAAAATGGACATTTAACTTCTACAATACAATTAGTTTCCGTTATACCATCCGGAGACGCCGATAAATATGGAAGATCTTTATGAATGAACATTCCGCATCGAGTTACTTTTATATTAACAATCTCTTCAAATTTTTGGATTGCTTTCGCTTCATTCTCAATGCCATATTTCGTTGCTTTATTGCCAGAAAATGTGCCATATAGTAATATATTTACTACATTTCCTCTACAAGTCGTATTTCTAAGTTCAATTCATTTTTGGCAATACTAAAAAAGTACAACTATAATAACGCTTCTTACATAGTATATTACATATAATATTTTTTTGTTCATACAATATTAATAAACATTTACCTTCTTTTATACAATTCTAGGGCTTTAGTCCCGGCTACACCTCTTCTTTTTTTACGTCTTCCTACGGAAATTCTACCTAATTTGGTAAAGTTTCCCATACTTCACAATATTCTCATAATTTAATCTCAAAATTATTCGTTGCACAATTATAAAGTATATTATAATACTTATAAGACGAGTAGAACACACGAAAGTGCGTAACAATACGTGTATGAATTTATTTTCCAAATATCTTATCGTTTACAAAGTAAGCAATTCTTAGAACAAATAGGGAACGTCGTTCCATTTTTGTCCGATACTGTACATTCAGCATAAGAAGTATATTAAGAATATGTTTTAAAGGTTTCAGTTTACCCGCGTAGCATAATTGTCAGTTGGGTTATTGGTAGCCCAAAATCTAAATAAAATTTAGGTAAATAACACTTTAAAGAAGCCTATGTTCTCTTTTAACAATCTTTGCGGGACAGGTCGGGTGAAAGTAGTTGTTTTGAGGAAAGTTGTAACGAAACAGATAAGGCATTCCCTCTTCAGCACTGCTTGTCACGTGATCAAATATGAATTGGGTCAGCGAATATATATTTTTAGTGTTCATTTCCAATTTTCTTGAAAGATGACGTCGGGCAATTATTCGTTTCTAATGTTTACATATTTCAAATATTTTTTTAAAAGTAAAAGTTGCTTATTTTATGTTATATGTATGTAATGTTATATATATATATATATATATATATATATATTTTATTATAATTTTTAATATTCTATACAGTTTTTATAAAATTTCGTATTGTTTGTCCTCTTTCATAACGGCTATCGATTATTTCAGGCAAAATTCCTTTAAAATAAAACTCTTCCAATTTGGGAAACATTTTTATATTCCAAAAATTGTCATCTCTGTCGATCTGCAATTTAAGTGATTTATTAAATTGTTATTAGCGAATTTATTGCTTATTTATTTATTCACTTACTTTTTCAAAGGTTAGGCCTTGTGGAGTCCATAATACGAAATAGCAATATATTCTATTTGTTACATGAAGCTGGCCCTGTATCTGAAAAAAATAATCGTGGGTTCTTTCAGCCTCATTATTCCGTTTTCGATTGTAGCAAATGATATTTTGTTCTTTTCAATTCCTTTTCTTGGAGTATATTCGACTGCTGATAATGGACATTTTATCTCAATAAGCCCATCTTCATTGTTTAATCCATCTGGTGATGAAGCCAAATATGGGTGAGTTTTGTCAATAAATAATCCCGAATCACATATTTGAAGACCAATAATTTTTTCAAATTCCTTTTTAGTTTCTTATACGCAGTATAGTAAGTATTGTAATCATGAAAAATTTCGATCTCGAGATTTTAACGGAAATATACGTTTTGACCTTCCCTGAATCGATTCCAACTATTTTTGGAATGACGTCCGTCTGTGTGTGTGTATGTGAGCGCTCTACAGCCCAACCGGCTAAAGGGAAAATTATGAAATTTTAAACTTTTTTTTTAAACCTATTTTTAAAAACCATTTTCCGACCGGAAATGCATGTTTACACTAGTCATTTTTTGCAGTTTCTGCAATTACTCAAAAATGGTTATAGTTACAGAAAATTTTTGTGGACAAAAATTAGTGGTATTTATATTTAGCACAACTTTTGTTTGAACCATTTTTCCAAAAAAAAGTACTGGTTTCAAAATAAATTTCTGCTTATTATATATATTTTTACATAAATCGTATCATCTGCGCCTGTCAATTGTTTAACAAAATAGTCTTCCATAATTTGAAGTTTGACATTTAATATTTATTCTAAGAAATATATAGTGTAAAAGCGATCCAAAGGTTAGCACAAATATAATAAATTAGAAAAATAATGTAACTACGATGTGGCCTAACCCATATGCGTATAAGAAAGTTCGGTGCATGACACTGCAGATGTTTTAATTTAAAAATAGCAATACTATTTGGTTATGTTTTCATAACCATAGCAACTAGAAAAACAGTTGCTGTTATTTGCAAATATTCAATGTCAAAAGTGTTTTTTGACGTATATTGTCATTTCATTTGTTTGAAATATTCACTTAAAAGTACTAGTACTGAATTGTCGACACACAACCAACGGCGGTTCACTGACGGCCATTTTGTTAGGGGGGAGGACTTCGAATTAGTTCGAGTTATATGCGCCTCCAGAATGGCTGCCGTGAGCGTGACCGTCGTTTTTCAGGGTATTTAACCAGGCCCCTCCGACTCTACCACAATTTTACTGTGGACGAGATTTGCTTGCTGACTAGTAAATTGTAGATGGCTCTGACAACTATTAGGGAACGAAAAGCGGACCAATACATAACCTAATTAGCTTCATTAGGTCGTTTTTAAAATGCCCATTTGTTGTGTCGCGATCGGGTGTACGTCCGGTTACAGAAGTAATAATTTTATGTGTATTGCTTTTTACCCCTATAATTTCCCACTACAAATACCACTAAAATTTATATTTTTACTTTAAAGTTAAATTAATTTGATTTTACGTTAAATGGTGATTGCGTCATTCAATTTAAAATAAATAAATATAATCCTTCAAAAATTTTGGAAATACAAATAACAAAACTATAATGCAACTATATTTATAAATTGTCGCAATAAAATATTCGTACCGGTTGGCCATGAACATCATGGACGAGCCCTACTGATTGTCAGTGCCAACTACAACTTTCCAGTCATTATTAGAAGTGTCTAAAGCTTGAGTCGGAGGGGCCTGGTACTAACCATACTAACGTTTCCTACAATATGGGCTGAGTGATTGTTTCGGCAAATATTGGAATTAAAATTAAGTAATTTGTATTAATTTTTACTTTTACTTATACCTGTATAATTTTCTCTTATAATAAGCGTATTTATTTTTTAATAAAAAATATAGAGAGAAGCGTATTTATGTTATAATAATTTTTCTTAACGAACGAAATGTTATTTGTTATTACAAATAACATTTAAAAATACTTTAAAAAGCGCGGCTACTTTTTTAGTTATTATTGCAACATCTAGTATTTTTTAATGGCTTTTCAATAGTGCGTTACATTGTAACAAAATCCGTAAGTCTTACGTTTTACTTAAATTTTATGTATTTTACAGAGAGTAGTATTCTCTGGTATTTTACTTGATTTATAATATATTAGATTATGTCGTCCAACATGAGTTGCGCTGTGCCAAGTTGCAAATCGTGTTTCCGAAAGCTTATAACACGATGTTTAAAAAATGGATTGGACTGGAAAACAATCCCAAACTATTTAATATGCCAGAAAAGCAAATTTATAATTCGTATCGGGTTTGCCATTTATATAAATGGTAATGGCAGAACTACCGTATTACATGGTGCTTATCCAACTTTGTACTTGGATGAGCGGCACGCTGTGCAAGAAGGTAGGCAAACCATTTTAATTTGATTAATGTTTTTATTAACAAAGTAATTTACTTAGATGTCCCTATGTCCGATGTAACAAGTGCATCTCCTGTTACATCTTCGTTGAGGGAGCACGATTATTGTGTTTCAGTGCGACCGGAAGGTATAAAATATTTTTGCTTGGTTTAACTTGAGCTAATAAAATATTGTTTTCAGAGATATCGAGCAAGGGTAATCATCGTTAAACCAGAAAATCGAATCGTAAGTCATCATTAAATTTTCAATTATAAATAACATTTTATAGTTTACATTTAATTCAGGTACGACAAATTCACCGCAAAGTAGCAGAAAACGAAAAACGTTCTTGTAATCCAATTTCTTTACAACCAACATTCCATGCACAAGGTGTGTAGTATATTAATGACAATCTATTGGTAACAGGTTGTTTATTGACAGACGTAAAACCATAAGTACTACACTCACACACGTCATTTCAAACATAATCGGAATCGATTCAGGGAAGATCAGCAGGTATATTTCTGTTAAAATATCGAGATGTAAATTTTTCATGATTACAATACTTATACTGCGTATAAGAAAGTAAAATTTAATTTTGTTATAGCAAAATAGAGGCAATTTTGATTTTATGGCACTGCTTAAAACCTCACCTTCAAGTAACTGTTATTGATTCTATACATTATGTAAATGAATTAAACATTTTCTAGGCCAATATTATGTTTGTGAATAGTTTAGTTTAATTGACAGCTCAGTCTAAGCTTGAACATATTTATTTTAAAGAATTTATGGAAATATATTGATTTTATTTCCAAATATTGTTTTTTTTTTATTCTATGATTAACATTGTTAATTAGATTGCAGTAGATTTATAGGGCAAAATAGAGCAAGACGATTTTTTTCCACAGCGTTCCAGTATATTTCAGGGTAGAAATAATTTTACCGACTGGCAATAAATTACCGGTCGAATCACTAAAATTATTTATACCTTGAAGTATATTGGAATGCTGTGGATAAAATTGTCTTTTCATTTTTTACCTATACATCTATCTCTTTCTAATGCATATACCTATCTCTCTCATATATCTATCTACTATGTCTATCTCTTTCTATACGTCTTCTTAAACTTCCAAACCCAACCCGTACACAATATTTCATAAGCGCAAACAGGAGTATCTATTTTCAGTTATATTAGACACCCCCTGGCCCACAAATATCCCTAAGTGACCTTTCCTGCTGTTCTTTGCTTTTACCTCTTACCACAAAAGCTGTAAACCTCCCTTACAAAAACAGAAACAGGCGTCATGCCATGTATAGTCAAACTCGATTAAGTAGTCAACCGGCATGATTACAACACTTACATATTACTTCGTAGAAGAAAGTAAGTTTTTATAAAGTATATTTTTTTATTTATGACTCATAATGTTACCGAATTGATATTAAGGGATTATGGCTACCTGCAAGGCAAAAAATACGAAATATTAGATTATTTTTCTCGAAATGTAAGCAACAAATTTTAAATCTGTTTTCATCCACTTACTAGTTATAATACATTTAACTAAAAGAATCCATTTTTGATATTAAAAATTCATCTTGGAGGTTCCAACGGCCACTTCAAGGAGATGACGTATTTAAAAAGTCCAAGTGCAATCATCTAAAATCAAATCTTCCTATGAAATTGCATTAATAATAAGAAAAGCCAGCCTTAATCGTGGGATTTCAAAAAAATTTTTTTTTGACGAAATGGCGGCTTTGCAAATCTTCGGTATCAGTTTGTCACTATAAAAATCGGTCTTTGATCGACTGTGAAAAATCTTATTTTAGATTTAAATCGAAAAACAATGATCAAGGACAGAAGAAAACAGTTCTGAGCATTTGAAATAAAAATTAGACAAATCGGGAGTATACATGTCGATAAATTTCAGTCACAGACTTTGAAAACATATCTCTGAGATAATCTCTTCTAAAGTGTCGTAATGCTAACTTCATTGTATATTTTCAAAGCCGCTTAACTTCTTCAATTAGTATCGGATCTACTTGAAATTTTGACGTAGCAATTTTGAATACAAATACTTACAAGTTAAGAAATTGGGTGCAAAACCAAAAAAATCGCCTTCACAGTGGCCAAAACATTCCACTACTTTTTGATAGATTTTGTTAATGACAAATTTCAGTTTGTGAATTTTTGTCACATATAAAAAAAACATGTTTCCAGGGGTGTTTATAGTTTTCTTACGTGACCTTGCCGAACAAATTAGTGGAACGTTTTGGCCGCTGAGAAAGCAAAATTTTCGGTTTTGCACCACTCTGCACAGGCTCGGGGTGGGGTTGTAGGTGGAATATTACTCCAAAATTGTAAAATTGAGAAAATTTCCAATAAGAAAACAGGTTTGCAGTCGGAATTGCGGGAAAACTTCGTTAAAGCAAAGTTGTGGAATGTTTTTGCCACGTCGGCGTTAATGGGTTAATATATGTTAAGTAGTGGCGATTCAAACCACCACGCTACACATTCACCATCTAGCGATATCAAAGCTTACCAGCTGTCAAGCGGAATGCGCTCTTCTTTATTATAAGAGTAGTTACTTTGAATATATATCTTAATAAGAATGGCAACCTACATGCAACGCGTGTTAACGCTAAACATGTATAGAAACGTACACAGCCATCTATCCGCCTGTACATTGAACTATTATGACAATTTCTTTAACTCACTGCGCATGTGAGTGATTGAAAAGAGATCTGTCGCGCTTTATCTAAGATTAAGACTAAAGACTAAAACTTATTATTATACTATATAACTCTTTATTTAATTACACAGACGTTTTAAACAAAATTAAAATGTAATTATTTAAAAAATTCAGAAATATTTAGCATAAAAAAAGGAAAAAAATTCAAGTTACAAAGATTGTTAGATTATTTCTAACAGCGCAACCGATCCTAGGTTAATTATGTTTGCCATTATTCACACACAATATCACGAAGCTTATTCAATTGCCATTAACTGATTTATTTTGGTTTTTGATTAAGCCCCACATATAGGCGTAATGCCTAAAACTTTATGCACCACCGATTCTCGCCATAAGAAAACACATCTCTCAGCGTTGACCGTGTATATTTCCATTTTCCCTTTGGTTTTAAATAAATAAAACCAACGAGTAAAATATTTCCTTTTTATTTAGTTAAATTTTTTATCGATATATGCATGTATATGTATTTAAATGTATATGTCGATTTGCATTGCCATTGAATTTATTACCGTATGAGATCCACATGACTTTTTCTAATCGTCCCCAGTATTTATTAAATTAGTTTCACTGTAGATCGTGGATTTTGCAAGTCAGTGCTTTATTTAAGTTGAGGTGTCATTTTTATTAACAACATTCTTCTAAAATGTTATGATAATGATTACTAGGTTGCATGTGTATATCGGTGTGTATGTATGTACAACAGATTAAATTGAATGAATGAAATGATTACTATACAAAATTGTTATTGCAAACACTGTTATTATTCGAACTAGATAGAGGGTTCATAACACCCTTATTGCCGCGTTGTTTTTGCAGATAGTGCCGTACCCACTCTTTTTGGCTATTAAAGATTAATTTATTGCTGAGTTATATTATTTCCGGCGTAAGCATTGTTAGTTGATTGTTATGTATCATCGATCTAGTTAGAAAAATAACAGATCTTGTAATAAAGATGCTCTGTATGATAAATCAGAAATATTAACTGTTTTACGAGATTATGGCGAATCAAATCAAATAGACTATTTGTGTAGACGGTGTAGACCAACAGATATAGTTGTGAACATTATGAAAGATTGTTTGCTTATTATTAATAATTTTTATGAATCGAAAAAACATGTAGTAGGATTTAAGCAGAAATTGATTACTCAAATAGTGTTAGAAATTAATAATAAGTATCCCGATTGGCTTTCGGATATTGAGGATTGTTTGCCTCACAAAATGTATATGATAGAGCTGTTGGGAAAAAGTAAAATACACAAAATGTTATTAGAATCGAAAACATTAAGATTTGCTCGAGATGCTAAATGTTATGATAGAAAAATGAAAATTTTATTAAACACGTAAGAATGTATGTATGTACGTACATACGTACTCTTAAAATTATATTCACAACATTTTTTTATCCAAACTTTAATTCCTACTTGCACTTTAAAATGCCGATACTTTCTTTCTCTGTTCATAACATAAAATACGAATTATGCATGCAGGAAAGTTTTGCCAAAAAGAGATAACATACTCGTTCTCTGTTTTTATTGTGGTTCATAAGAATCTCGCTAGGAACAGCACTTACTAATCTTGAAAATGGTATTACAATAACTCTCGTTTGGTTGCCATTCTTATTAAAATATATATTCAAAGGTAGTTATTAAATTGTCTATTGTTTTCTTTTCAACTAAAACTATTGCATACTTTTATATTATAATAAAAGGTTCTTTAAATACAAATTTAGTAACAAAACCGTTAAAATCCGAACAAATTCTCACGCTAACTATTTTGAGGTTAGGTAGTCTCTCGTGACCACGAGGACGTAAAAACAAAAAACAAAGATGATGCTGGGCAACATTATACGCGTCAAGATGCTCTAAAAGGACAACTATGTTTTATGGAGAATTCACATGAAAGCTCTTTTAATAAAAAATGATGCATGGCAGTACGTAAATGCCGCAAAAGTCAAACCTGAAGAAGACAACGAGGCTGCGGTCGCTGCGTTGGCTCTGTGGCTGGAACGTGACGGCAAGGCTATGCCCGACATATTTCTAGCCATCCATGCAACGGAATTGAAGTAGGTGAAAGACTGCAATACGTCGCGAGAACTCTGGCAGAAATTGGAATCCATTCACCAATCCGAAGGCCCTGCGCGTAAGGTGAATCTGTTGAAGCAGATTGTTCTTCAACGCATGTTCGAGGGCGATGATGTTCGGGATCATCTACGCTGATTATTGGACGCTGTAGATTGACTCAAGGATATGGAGGTGGAAATAAACGAAGATTTGCTATCGATTTAACTGCTGTATAGTCTACCATCGAGTTATGAGAATTTTAGGATTGCAATCGAAACGCGAGATGAGTTTCCTGGACCATAGCCGCTATGCATCAAAGGCACTGAAGAGACCGACGCCAGATTTAGCAACCGAAATGGAGCCGGACAGAACGCATTGATAGCAGAAAAACAATACTACAACAGTAAATACAATAAAGAGAAGAAGAAGAACACATCGTTCAAGTGTTTCAAATGTAAGAAACATCAAACATCCAAATGCAGATCCAAATCCAAGAGTGCACGAAATGAGACGCATAATAACGAAAAATTGTCGTTGTACGCAATACCGCAAGCACTATCAGCCAAATCGACCAGCCCTACAAGCTGAAAAATGTGGTATCTAGACAGTGGCTGCACGTCACATCTATGCAACCAGTTGAACGATTTTTCGCACGTTGATTCCCATCACTCTGACAAGCTGGGCTTGGCGGATTCTAACTATGCAGAGATAACCGCAAAGGTGTCTACGAAAGTAACAATTCGGATGGACGGAAGCAACCGAACGGTTGAATTGAATGGCATGCTGCTCGTGCCTGACTTACGCACGAACCTCTTATCAGTTGGAAAGATTGTTGACAGGGGTTTTCGAGTGCTGTTCGAGAAGCACTCTGCCCAGGTGCTAGACCAAGAAAACAGGCCAGTGATGTTTTACCTCGAAGATTTAATGCCACGAAGATCAGGTAAACACAGCGCCAGTCAACCGCTCAAGAGGCAAGTCCTTGATGGACTGGCACAAGATGATGAGACACCTAAATGAAAAGGATCTTCTCGAGGCGATGAGATCCGCAGCTGTACGCGGATTGGATGTGGACACTGACGAAGCCAAACTCAAATGCAAGAACATGATCGAGACGCAATTCAAGAGGCCGGTGAGGATACTGTAGTCTGACAACGAGACTGAGTATATTAACGAAGAACTAGACACGTTCCTGCTGAGAGCCAGTATCAAAAGGTGCCTTACGGTTTCTAACAACCCGGAATAAAACGGCGTAGCTGAATGAAAAAATCGATCTTTGATCGAGACTGCCAGGTGTCTTCTATTGCAGTCGAACCTACCACCGTCATTCTGGGCAGAAGTTGTATCAACGGCGAATTATATCAGAAACAGCTGTCCGACCTCTACGCTGAAGCGACAAACACCTCACGAGACTTAGATTGGGGAGAAGAATTTGGGCACCAGGTTTATTGCCTGAACAGGATGAAGAGCGTCGGAAAACTTGAACCTCGAGCTCGCAAAGGGATCATTCTTGGGTTTGCGGAGAACTCCAAGGTGTTGTGGATTTCTGAAGAGCGACGTGTGGAGATCTCTCGAGATGTTCGTTTTGTGAGGAATTCCGCTGTGAAGGTCATAGGACCATACGAAGACTTCTACGTTAGACAAGAAGCCAACACCGAAAGTCAAGACAGCTACTCTGAAGGTGAATGCACCATTTCACAAACGAAACCTGCAACATCGCGCCCTAACGCTCAGCCAATTGACCAGAACATTGTACTGGAAGAGAGTCTTCCCGTCGAAGACGACGAAGAACCACCATTCTTCGGCTTCGGAGAACCTTACAACGTGGGCCACGACAACCAGAGCAGTAGCGCTCAAGATGACGAAGCAATACCGGTCAAACGAGGGCCCAAGATAAGGGTACAACACAACAGCGTGCCAAGACACCAAGGATGTTGAGTTCACCGGCAACGCTGAAGTACCTTTTCGAACCATCTTCTCAAGCCCAGAAGAGGATGAGAAGATGTTGTCTATGGCTGCAGAGTTCGTGTTGATGGGACGTGATAGATCTTCCACCTGCTTCTTATGTCGTCGACAACCGTATAATGCTCAAAAACAAATGTGGAGCAGACGGAAAGGTCGTGAAGCGGAACGCCAGGGTGGTCGCGACGGGATTCTCTCAGCGTCCTAGCCTGGATTATAATCAAGCATAAGTGCCCGTGGCTCGGCTAAGTTCCTTACGCTTCGTTGTAGCATTAGCAGCCCAACACGACATGCATATGCGACAGTATGACATCACCACCGCTTTTCTAAACGGTACTCTAGACGAGGAAATCATCTTGCAGGTTCCCGACCACACCAACAAGGTCCTGAAAAGGATTCGGAGATGCTCTCAAATCTCTCGGAAGGTGACAAAGTTTGTTAGATGCGAAAGGCGTTATACGGTCTGAAACAGGCGGTCGCTGCAGGTACCGACGCCTGAAGCAAGTGCTATTACGCTTCGGTGCAACACCAATAAACGCAGACGCATGTGTCTACGTTGAGGGCAAATGCGATAATTTAATCATCATCGTCGTGTACGTCGACGATATCGTGGTAATGTCTCGCAAACCAGAGAGTATCGAAGCTTTCTACAATTTCCTGAAGAAAACGTTCGAGATAAAGGACCTAAGAGAAATTTCCTACTGCCTAGGAATTAAATTTAAACGAAATAATGACGCCATATATAAATGAAACAGTGATGATACATCAAGGAGATTCTCGAAATGTTCGGGATGACATCTTGTAAGCCCGTCTCTACACCTATCGAGCCTGGGGCGAAGTTGTCAAATGCTGACGCGTGGGTCACTTCAGACGGAAAGAAACCACCGTACAGAGAGTTGGTGGGTGCATTAATGTACCTATCGGCTGGAACACGCCCTGACATTTCATACATTATCAGTGTTTTGGGTCAGTACAATAACTCGTTCGGTGAATCTCATTGACGAGCGGCGAAGCGTGTGCTATGAAGACACGGACTGGGGAGCTTGTTTGGATGATAGGCTTTCTTACACGGGATACGTCTTCACAATGTGTGAAAGGCCCGTATCTTGGGAGTCCCGAAAGCAACGGACAGTCGCGTTATCATGTACGGAAGCGGAGTACATGGGAATCAATGAGGCATTGAAAAAAGCAATCTACCTTCGAAAATTGGCCGAAGAAGTAGGTGCTCACGGGACCTCTCCGGTAACCGTGTACACAATGACAACCAAGGGGCTGAAAAGCTCGCGGAGAATCCAGTATACCATTCGCGAACCAAGCATATCGATGTTAGGCATCACTTTGTGAGAGGAGTCTTAGCATCGAACGAAGTTAATCTGCAATACATGCCAACCGACAGGATGCCAGCAGACGTCTTTACGAAAGGGCTGGAGAGACCGAGTCGCATCAACTGTCTGAAATCTCTGGGCATGAGATAAAAGAGGAGACGGTTTGACTCGAGAGGGGGTGTTAAGTAGTGGTGATTCAAACCACCGCGCAACACATTCGCCATCTAGCAATATCAAAGCTCACCAGCTGTCAAGCGGGATGCGCTCTTCTTTATCGTAAGAGTATTTATTAAAATGTCTATTGTTATCTTTTCAACTAAAGCTGTTGTGTCCTTTTATATTATAATAAAAGGCTCTTTAAATACAAACTGAGTTGTTTGGTACAAACTTGTGGATCTAAGACACTTCTCAACAATATATGTATATAATTAAAAAGTAAGCTGTGAAACTATAAGTTCATAATGATGGATGTTTATATTTTTAATTTGTAACTAAGTTTTCTTAGATAATTCTGAATTTGGTTCGATCGATATAATTTTGAAAAAAATGGCATTTCTCAAAACTGTAAAGATCTAACCAAAATTCATATAAAAAAGTTCAGTGTCCGATAAGACTGGTAATAATTATTTTACAATTTCTTTTTATGCCATCGCTGTGGCATGATAATTAATGCAAGCCAAGCATAAAAAGCGTATGACTGCTATGGAAATAAAATTATTGAGAGGTTTTTGTGGTATATCTCGGAGAGACAGAAAGCGCAATATATGGGAGTATGAGCAGAGCGATATTGTGAAATATGTATGTAGAATAGGTGCGAGTCAACAGTGATGGTACGGCCACATGTCGAATTCAAGTATAAGAACTGGTGCGATATGTGTCTGTGTGTGTGGTTGTGTCTGTTTCTGTGCATGTGTGTCAGTGTGTGGCTTTGTGAGGCTGTGTGTGACTGTTTGTTTCCGTGGATGTATGTGTGGCTGTGTCCTGTGAGACTGTGTGTAACTTTGTGTGACTGGGTTTATGTGAGTGACTGTGTAGGTCTGTGTTTCTTTGTGTGGGATTTGCGTGTACCTGTGTATGTATGTGTGTCTGTTTGTGTCTGTGTACGTTAGTGTGCGTCTGAGAGCGCCTAATTGCATCTGTGTAGCTTGTGTGTTTTTGAGTGTTTCTGTGTGTGTCTGTATGCGTATATCGGTGTACCTGTGTGCGTTTGTGTGCATCTAGGTGCGTTTGAGTACGCCCATGTGCGTCTATATTGTGTCTGTGTACATCTGTGTGTGACGGTGTATCTATTTGTGTGTGACGGTGTGTTTTTGTGTGTTTAACTGTGTGCCTGTGTGGAGCTGGATGCTGTGTAAGTTTGTATTTATCCGTGTGTCTGTGCATCTGTGAGGCTGAGTCTGTACCTGTGAGTCTGTGTCTGTACCTGCGAGTCTTTATCGGTGACTGTGTGTCTTTCTGTGTGACCGTGTGTCTGTGTAAAAATTCCATATCAGACATGCGAAATATGTTTTACAGAAATCATATCTGCTGCACCTGTCAATTGCTTAACGGAAAAACAAAATAAACTCCTATGGTTTGGAATTTGACATTTTATAATTATTGTTAGCAATATATGTAATGCAATAATGTTTCAAAAGTTAGTAAAATAATAAAAATATGTAATCTTTGCAACTACAAAAAATTAGTATGTGAGAGTACAATGTAAGACATTGCAGATAGAGTATCTTTTTAAATACTGATAAAATTGGAGATTTATTTGTGCTTAGACTTCTGAGTGATGACCCATTTTGCCCAATTTTAAATTCGGCTTGTGTTCACAATGTGCATGTTGAACCATATTAAAGAAGTTCTACTTACAGCGTTACCCAAAACATTAGAAACTACCCCCATTACTATTGAATAAAACTAGTAAGGAACATAATTCTTTACAAAGGAACACATATGTCCAGGTATTAATGTACTCTTAAATTCGCAATTGAATGTTTTCTGCTTTGCAATATATGTATATAAATGTGCAAGCGCAAAGGATCTTTCTCCTTTCTAACAACGAGCGTCATAAAAGCAACTATAGCTTTACTAAAAAACTGGTAGGGGTTGTCAGGTAAGCACTTAACATTGTTTTAAATTAACTCTTTAGATATATTCTCAAAATAACATTTTGTTTTGCCAATGTATGATACTGCTCTTTAAAATGATTATTATTTATAATGTTCGTCCAGATCGATTCACGGTTTTAAGCAACAGTACACATCATGTTTGATAGATGGCGCTACCCACCCACCAAGGTACAGGTATTATACCTTTAATCAATACTAGAGGAACGTGTGATGTCACACCAACCATTTTGTTGGGGTAGGTTACCGTTCACTTTCCAAACAACTTTTGTGGTTACAGACAAAGAAATCATTTTCACGTTTCAACGGAAAATTTTGTTGAACTAGGTTAGGTATCACTGTCCAAACAAACTTTTGACGCCATACGATAATATTGCTTGTGGAAAAGAATTACTGGCATCGGGAGATTTGAAACTAAACCAATGCCAATTTATCATTCGGAAAATCCGAGGGCCATGAAGGAATTTTCCAAGTCTAATTTACCAGTTGAAGTCTAACAGAAAGGCCTGGGTAACAATGGATCTATTTAATGATTGGTTTGTTAATCACTTTGGTACTACAGTGAATCAAAGTCGTTATTGCTACTAGATAATGCTGCTGGTCATTCAGTAAATCTTAACGCACTGGAGACTTGTATTTCTGTTGAAGTCATGTTCCTTCCACTGAACACAACATCTATCATTCAACCCATGGATCGCGTTACAGCAGCTTTTAAAGCTCGTTTCCTCCGGCACACTTTTTCCTACAGAACTGAGATTATGGTCAGGCAGCAAGTGTCAATAAAAGAATTCTAGAAGAGTTACGACATAATTAATGCTATCGACCATATCCAACGATCTTGGGATGAAGTATCACAACAATGCCTTGAAGCAGTTTGGAAGAAAGTAGAGCTCAATTTAGAAGAAGAATTGGAACTTGCTAATGACATCCAGAATAATGATGTTGTTGAAATGGCACACCAATTGCATTTTAATGAAGTTGACGCTGATGGTATTCAGACATTACTACAGGATGACAACGACAATCCGCTAACAAATGATGCATTGCAAAGACTGACAGAAGAAAATTTGGTAAAAGAAGATGTCAATTCTAACAACGATGTGGAATAACCACCGATTAATGTTTTAACAACAAAAATATTGTCTGATTGTTGAGTCAGGTATCTCACTCGATAGATATTTTGTCCGAAAATGACACAGACTTTGCACGAAGTTGTGCTGTGACAAGAATCAAAATATTTGAATTTTTTTTTGTCTTAAATGATACTTAACGTTGTAAAGCATTAGTGACAATTCAAATTATTCTCGAAAAAATGATCTTTACGATGTATTTTGCGGCAGACATTGGACGACTATCAGCGTGCTCCTATATGGAAGCATTCAATCAGAAACTACAACTTTATCTTTAAACGCGTTTATCTCGAAACCGTGTTTTTGAAACTAGGCACAAACAGTACGCCTATACAAGCCCATCAATAGCCATGAATCTTTTACTTTCGCAATAAATAGACTGTTTTCTATCGAACATCGTAAGATTTTTTTTATTGTTGATAGTTTCCTATTTATTAATAAATTCATATGCAATTTTTAGCTAAATATCGTACTCTTTTTTTTGAATCGCGTGTCATTTCTACAAAAATCAACATTTTTAAAATCGGCTTCGTAGTTTAAGAGCTTATATATTCCAGATTTATAATCTGTTGTCGTTTTTGTACCAGGTCAATAAGTCGCTGCTCAACCTTTTCGCCCGATTAGTGCTGCTTCTAAAAATCTTCATAGGTTAGACAACACTAGCGCCCCGATCTTCACATATTCCCTAATGAAAAAAATTCATAATGTAGTCAAATATATGTTTATTAAAGAAATATAAACGATTTTTATACAAGATGTAAACATTCGTCAAAAAAAATCTGGAAAACGACCTTTCTTTTCTAGCTCTAGAGTGGCCTTACCCCTTAAACGCTTTAACATGTTACAGTGAGCTATTACGAGAGAGGAAGAGACAAGCAACCCAATCGACTATTCGTTTTTGTCAAAAAAATAAAAACGTCACAACTTGTCAGTTGAAAGGGTGCGGAATAGGGGATATATGTCCAGCGCGATATGGTTAAAAACGTCGTATTTAGAATACGTGCGAGGCAAATGAGATGTAAAAGATAAACTAAAATATTTATTTTGGCGAGATGAACGGTGTGAGAACGTGAGGCCAACCTCGACCCATATGCCTAAACATGATTGAGAATGAATTGTGTGAAAGAAAACTTCTGAGCAAGTGGAGTAAAAGAGGGTGTATCTAATGAGTTTGAGTAAATCGATAGAAGTGTGTAAGGATAGATTTAAATGGCAAAAGATTGTAAAGATGTGAAAGAATATAAAGGGTTTTCTGCCACTTAATTTGATATGATATTAAAACTTGCATCATCTATAAATAAATTAATTATGAAGATAAAACCGTGTGCATTATTTTATCATTATTAAAGTATATCTACCCTTGTCCATAAAAAGAAAACTAACCTCCCGTGGACTGCCGAAGAACTTAATCATACTTCCTTCGCTCTCCAAACTTTGTTTTCACGATTTAGCATGGTGGTTCAACTCCCTTTACTTTATTTTGAAATGAAATATGAACCTAATAAAAAAGTGTTTTGCTGATTAATCTCAGCACAAAGCTGGGCAGTTCAAGCGACAGCTACTATTAAATATTATCGAAGCCCATCAATAACTACTGATTCATTGCTATTTGAAATAATTTGATATACAAATATAATACCTTTTTTATACTTTCGGCATTTCTCGAGTTTTGTGTTTATGCTAGCTACCACAGCTTTTCATATTCAGCATTCGGATATTTTGATCATATAAAACTCAAAAAAATCTTTTGCAAGTATCAGCGTTCGTTAACACTGTCTAATGGAACGGAATGTGTTCCTAATTAAAGAAATACAGCTACACTATTTTACTTTCTTATACGAAGTAATAAGTAAGTATTGTCTCGAGATTTTAACGTGAATTTACATTTTGACCTTCCCTGAATAAATTCTGTCTATTTTTGGAAAGAGGTCTGTTTGCTTGTGTGTGTGGTTGTGTGTGTGTGGTTGTGTGCTTGTATGTGTATTGGTTTGTATGTATGTATGTGTGTGTATGTTTGTCTTTGTTTGTGTGTGTTTGTGTGCGTGTGTATCTATGTGTTTTTTTTTCTTGGGCAGTTGTAAATCTTCAAAAGACGCCACGATGCCTGTGCTTGAACGGTGTGTGGGATTTTTATCCACTAAAAACACCTCCCATAACGTCCCACCACCCCGTGAAACCGCCGTCAGGCATTACTTCGCGGGGGGAAAACTGGCTGTTATGCGTCCTCCATGGCTGCTAGCCCTTTTCTACGTGGGCTGGCCTCGCTTCAGTTTCTCCGTCTGTCGGAGCTTTTGAATGACTACGGCCGCGAGGCTAGGCACCGCGTTCCACGTAGTCTCCTTGCCATCATCTCGCCGATGATGGTCTCCGGCGACAGCTGTTGTCTCTGTAGTGTCTCTCTTTCCTTCTCGAAATACGTGCAGTGGAAGAACACATGCTCCACGTATTCGTGGGTTGGCAGGCAGGCAGGGCATGCAGCGTCGTCGTCCAGCTTGAAACGGTGTAGATACACTCTGAAGGCACCATGTCCCGTCAGAAACTGCGTGAGGTAGTGGTCCACCTCCCCGTGGTCCCTCGTTGTCCACGCCGTTATGTCCGGAATGAGCCGTTGGGTCCAACGCCCTTTGGACCATGCGGTGCAGAGTCGCTGCCACCGCTCTGTCATAAACGTCTTGGTCTCTGCGGCGATGGTGCTTCGATCGGCGACCGTATCATCGCACCTTTGCCTGTAGATATCCGCCCGTTCCACTGCCATCAGGTGGATCGGCATCATGTCAGCAATAACGTATACAGCGTCATACGACACCGTGTGGAATGCAGGGCACTCCTACGGTAGACCGAGATCAACCCTTGCGAGTATGATGGAACTACCGTGGCGGTGGACCAGATCGGGGATGCGTACAGCATCACCGAGATGACGACGGTCGACAGAAGTTTCTGTCGCGCCTGTCTCGGGCCGCCAATAATTGACATGATCCGTGCTAACGCGTTGCAGACTGTTCCCGCCTTCGCGCTCGTAATCTGCAGGTGCTCGCTGAAATGGAGTCTCGTGTCGATTTGAACTCCCAGGTAGCGTATAGATGGCTGCAAGTGGATCTCGCATCCTCCAACTCTCAAGCTACAAGTCTCCTTGGCTTTTCTGCTGGTCACAAGGACTGCTTCCGTCTTGTTTGCCGCTAGCCATCCACGGATCTTGCCGATGGCTTCGTTCGCCATCTGCGTAACCTACTCCAGGTGCTTTGCAACTACCACTACCGCGACGTCGTACATTATGTTCCACAGCAGAGGGCCGAGTGGAACGCCTCTCGTAATGTTGCGGGTCTTGGGTTCTGTGTCTGTCTTGTACATCACAGTTTGGTCACTATAATAGCTCACGGTTATGCTTATGATGTACTGCGGGACCTGCATCTTCTTCAGCGAACCCAAGATGCGATCCCAGTTCACTGAGTTGAACGCATTCTTCACGTGACAGACCCCGGGTACCTTCGGTGAACTACTCTGGTCAACTGCAGATGATCCTCTTAAGTACTTTTCTCGCCGTGTCCAGCAAGCAGATCGCACGGTACGATGACGGTTTGTCTGGTGGCTTGTCTCTTTTGAAAGGAGGACCAATTTCTGCTTCTTCCACCTGCTAGGGAAGATTTCTACCTCAAGGTAAGTATCGTATGTTCGTAGGAAGACGTCTGGTCGCGATCTATGCGGTATCTATGTGTGACTGAGGGTATGTGCCTATGTGTGTATATGAGTGTATGAGTTGCTGTGTGTGAGCTCTCTACAGCCTAAACGGTTATTGTTGAAATTATGAACTTTAATCTTAGAATTCCCTCCAAAAAAACTTTCAATTTTGAAAATAATATTCAAACCTGAAATGCTTGTGGTATTTTTTTCGGTTTCGGCAATAACGAAAAAATTGTTGCAGTAACGGCAAAATTTGATAAAAACAAAATTATAGATCGTAATATTTCGTTCAACTTTTAGTTGAAATTTTTTTTCAAAATTTGTTTCTACTTATTTAATTTTAAATAAATCGTATAATCGGTACCTATTAATTGCTTAGCAGAAAAACAAAGTAGACTCAAATAATTTGAACTTTGAAAATTATTGTAATCAATATATTGAGTGTAAAAGTCTTTCGAAGGTTAGTAAAATGTTTTAAATTACTACAATAATAAAAAATTGTATTATTACCACATAAACAAAATTCTTACAAGAAAGTTCAGTGTAGACATTGCAGATAATTTTGTATGGTTCATCATGTATTCCAAAGTTCTCGCGTCGTTATGGTACTATGTTCAATGTATAGTATATCTAGTACGAAGTTATTCAAAGGCGTTGGATACCACTCTAAATTTCAATTGAAATCACAACATCTACTACTTATTTTTCAATACTAACAGTGGCACAAACTAAATATAATTTACGGTACACGTTAACAATACAATAACGTATTGACCTGCATTGACGTTTTATGGATAAATTATATTGAACATAATTGAGAAGCGTATTATATTTTGCTAATTCCAACACCTAGATTAATTAAACTCTAAGGTATAATGAAAATTTAAACCTGTAGTGCAAACAAATGTTGTTTAAGGATTCATTTAAAGAATTCATTTTTATAAATTGTTCTTCCGCTTTCTAAGAAAATAAGAATTTTTCCACTTCAATAATGCATCATTTTATTATTGAATCATCAATCATATTTGTCTAGAAATGCAACCGAAGTACATAGGGTAAGGTTGCTCAAGTCGTACCCGTTAAGAGAAAAAGCGTATAAAACCTAAGATTTATCAAATAAATAAAAATAAAATGTGTTGTTCACTACCTGCACTAATATTGTAGTTATTTATTATAAAGAAAATAAAAAATTTATATTCTTTCACGTAAAATAAACTAAATCTTTAAAAAGTTACATCGGTACGACTAAAGAAACCGGTTTCCTAAGTCGTATCACCTATAGCCTAAGTCGTACCTAAGGATTAAATTAAGCAACAAATGAATGAAAATTTATTTTTTATTAATTAGTTTATTAGATACATAATCAAACATCACACACACATATATATATATATATATATATATATATATATATATATATATATATATATATATTTTGTGCTATTATCAACTCCAGCGCATAATTCGTGAGCACATAATTTTCATTTCAAGCAATTTATCATGTTTCCTCTCGATCTACTCCACAAATAAAACAAAACAAATTACTTTTCATCTTTTTAATTTGTAATACCATTCCTTTTTATTAATTACTGCATTTCTTTTATTTGTCGCATTTTTTTCATTTTCATTACAGTACGATATAGGAATCTCATATGGGTACGACTTAAGACACGGCACAAGTTAACATTAAAAATAAACATAATCAAATATTGAATAAAATCAATACAATCTCGTTTCGACCAAACGATTATATATATCCTTCTGAATTTATATTAAATAAATAAAGTAACATAATTTTATCAATAATTAACATGCAATATTAACTTACAAACATAAGCAGAAAATTATAAAAAAATTTAAATAAACTTACTTGATTTATAACAAACCACTTTTATAGCAGAAAATGACACTTAAAACATTTGGTTGACTCAGATATAAATTTATGCGCGGTTGTCTGCGCAGTTCGTCCAGAACTCGAGTGGTACGATTTAAGCACTGGTACGACTTGAGCAACCTTACCCTATATATGTACTTCGGTTGCCTATCTAGACAATTATTATAGGTGTTGGAATTAGCAAAATATAATACGCTTCTCAATTATGTTCAATATAATTTATCCATAAAACGTCGATGCAGGTCAATACGTAATTGTATTGTTAACGTGTACCGTAAACTATATTTAGTTTGTACCACTGTAAGTATTGAAAAATAAGTAGTAGATGTTGTGATTTCAATTGATATTTAGAGTGGTATCCAACGCCTTTAAATAACTTCGTACTAGAAATACTATACATTGAACATAGTACCATAATGACGCGAGAATTTTGGAATACACGATGAACCATACAAAATTATCTGCAATGTCTACACTGAACTTTCTTGTAAGAATTTTGTTTATGTGATAATAATACAATTTTTTATTATAGTAGTAATTTAAAACATTTTACTAACCTTCGAAAGACTTTTACACTCAATATATTGATTACAATAATTTTCAAAGTTCAAATTATTTGAGTCTACTTTGTTTTTCTGCTAAACAATTAATAGGTGCCGATTATACGATTTATTTAAAATTAAATAAGTAGAAACAAATTTTGAAAAAAATTTTCAAATAAAAGTTGAACGAAATATTACGATCTATAATTTTGATCTTAACAAATTTTGCCGTTACTGCAACCATTTTTTCGTTATTGCCGAAACCGAAAAAAATACCACAAGCATTTCAGGTTTGAATATTAATTTCAAAATTAAAAGTTTTTATGGAGGGCATTCTAAGATTAAAGTTCATAATTTCAACAATAACCGTTTAGGCTGTAGAGAGCTCACACACAGCAACTCATACACTCATAGGCACATACCCTCAGTCACACATAGATACCGCATATATCGCACCCCTTTTCACCACTGTAAACGCTTGGAGTGGGGTTGTAGGTGGAATATTACCTCAAATTCAGAAGACTTCCTATAAGAAAGAAGGTTTTGCAGTCGTAATGGCTGGAAAACCTCATTAAAGCAATGCCGTGGAATGTTTTGGCCACGTCGGCGTTAATGTGTTGTATGATAGATAACAAATAAAATGTGTTTGCACCATAAATAAATTATAATCAGTTGTATCAGCTTTGGTTACTAATCCTTAAATCAAAAAAATATATTTATGAATAAATATTTAAATATGAACTTTGTTGCTTTTCTTTGCAGCTAAGTTATATATGAGTTCACATTCCGTATTTAAAATAGAGAGATATTTTTAACATTTCGGAGTTTTGCATGACCTTTTTCCTATCAAATGATGGTGATATAAGTCATTGAAAACTGTTAGAATAACTTTCATTATGATTCTGATTCAAACTAAAGGATTACCCTGGATCAAAAATAGTTCCTATCCTTTTAAGGGCTTAATCCCACCTGCAAACTTACAAAACATCGATTTTTTCAATTTCTTAACTTGTAAGTATTTGTATTCAAAATTACTACGTCAAAATTTCAAGTAGATCCGATACAAATTGACAAAGTTAAGCGGCTTTGAAAATATACTTCATTGTATATATTACGACACTTTAGAAGAGATTATCTCAGAAATATGTTTTCAAAGTCTGT
This sequence comes from Nebria salina, assembly GCA_944039245.1. Classification (NCBI taxonomy): domain Eukaryota; kingdom Metazoa; phylum Arthropoda; class Insecta; order Coleoptera; family Carabidae; genus Nebria; species Nebria salina. The sequence continues at coordinate 5,184,658 of OX063277.1, forward strand.
GACTGAAATTTCTCAACATGTATACACCCAATTTGTCTAATTTTTATTTCTCATACTCAGAACTGTTTTCTTGTTTCCTTGATCATTGGTTTTCGATTAAAATCTAAAATTCGATTTTTCACAGTCGATTAAAGACCGATTTTTATAATGACAAACTGATACCGAAGATTTGCAAAGCCGCCATTTCATCAGAAAAAATATATTTTTTTAAACCCAACGATTAAGGCTGGATTTTCTTATTATTAATGCAATCCCATTGGAAGATTTGATTTTAGATGATTGCACTTGGACCTTTTAAAAACGTCATCTCCTTGGAGTGGCAATCGGGACCTCCAGGACGAATTTTTAATATCAAAACTGGATTCCTACAGTTAAATGTACAATTAATAAGTGGATGATAACCGATTTAAAATATGTTGCTTACATTTCGTGAAAAATAATCTAATGTTTCGTATTTTTTGCCTTGCAGGTAGCCACAATCCCTTAATATCAATTCAGTAACATTATGAGTCATTAATAAAAAAATTGACTTTATAAAAACTTACTTTCTTCTACGAAGTAATATGTATCATGCCGGTTGACTTCTTACTTAATCGAGTTTGACCAGAGAGTATGGGGAGATGGATTTCAACGTTAAATCGGTTGAACAACGTTTGCAAAGATGGCGGGTTCCATGGAGCCTACACTGGAGGTTTAGTTGTCGCCGCAGCCACCGAGGGCGCGCGTTTTTTTTTTTTTTTTTTTAATGAAAGGATAGATGTACTTTTCTTTTCGTGGTACAGTAGACCACGAAATGCAAAAGTACCTCCTAAATAAAAACCATTATTTAAATAATACAAATATTTATTACTAATTTAGGTTTAAATTTTACTTTATATAACATTCACATATTTATATGTTAAGATAACAATTATATTTTTATTATTAAATATTAATAATATTCGTATTTGGCTCTTCAGTCGAATATGAATTACATTCGATCAAATAGTTTTTATAATGGAACAAGTAAATGCTCATATTTATAAAAGAAAACTAATTTTAATAAGTAAATTTTTAATGAAGCTACAATTGACTTTCATCCATTCATCGCAATCTTTAAACCATTGTTTAACATTTAAATAAGTTTTTCTTCAATAATATGGTTTTGATGTTAGTACATTCTTCTCTTACGCACCCATCTACGACAAAAAAAATTACTTTCTGTTTTTCCTCCGCAACGTCTTACGATGCCTTTCTGTCGCATGTCGTTGAATAGGATCGCGCCAGGATAAGCGCAAGGTCTAATCCACCTGCACTCGAAATGTTTTGAACATACACGAAATGTTCCATAAACATCATGTGCAGGAGGAATAACGTACAGTTGCAGATTGTTGATTTTTTCCAACCAAATTTGGAAAAGTGCTCTGTCCTTCGGAAAACAGGCGAACCGTTTTCTGTAATCAAAGCATCCGAGAACACAACAGAATCGATTATTTAAATGCATACTACGAACAAACTATTATAGAATTCATATCAAATGTTTACTATTTATTTGTGATTTAATACTTACATGCCACAAAAAAAGAGATTGCTCAAAAACAAACACTTGTTAGAGTTAAATAATATAAAATACAAAAGAACTTCCCGATAAATAACAGAGGACAACTCAATAAAGAACAATAACAAAATTGCATGTATGACGTATTGCACAATAAAAATGTTACATTATTTACAAAATGGATTCCAATAAACGTACTTATAAATAAATAATTTATTTTTCCAAAAATAGCAGTATAAAATCATCCTTAATTTTTATTTGATTAGTAAAATATCAAGTAAATATTTAAAATTTATATACATTTAATTCGTTCAAATTTTTATAATTTTTTATTATCGCGACATCTAGAACAGCGGCGAATATGCAATTTTCTAACCTAACAAAACTCTGTCCAATGGTGGCTATGTTTCTTATTACTCCCCCTACTCTCTGAGTTTGACTATACATGGCATGACGTCTATCTCTGTTTTTGTGTGGGAGCTCTACAGCTTATGTGGTTAGAGCTAAAGTGAACGTTCAGATCGATTTTAAACAACAGTACACAACATGTTTGACAGATGGCACTACCGCACCACCAAGGTACAGGTATTATAATTTCAATCAATACTCGAGGAACGTGTGATGTCACACCGACCATTTTGTTGATGTAGGTCACCATTGCCTTTACAAGAAAATAACTTTTAGAGTTATGTTTTATTTTCTTTAAAACTTTCTTAAACGCAGTATAAGTAAGTATTGTAACTATAAAAAATTTCGATATCGCGATTATAACTGAAATATATCTATTGACCTCTCCTGGATCGAGTCTGACTATTTTTAGAATGATATTTCTAAGTGTGTCTGGGTTTTAATGTCTGTGTGTGTCTGTGTGTTTGTGTGCCTGTGTGCCTGTATGTCTGTGTGTCAGTGTGTCTGTGTGGCTGTGTGTCTATGTCTGTGGTTCTGTATGTCAATGTGTCAGTGGGTCTGTGTGCCTATGTTTGACTGTGTGACTGTGAGTGACCCTGTGTGTCTGTGTGTGACTGTGTGTGTCTGTTTGTGCCTGTGTTTGGTCGTGTTTCCGTTTGACTATGTGTCTGTATCTGTGTGCTTGTTTGTTTATAGTTGTAAATGTTTACCTATGTGAATGTGGGTCTGTGTAACTATGTGTCTCTCTATCCCTGTGACTGTGTGTACGTGTTTCAAAGTTTAGTTATATAATTAAAATATGTATTCTTTGTATCTACAAACAATTAGCATAAGAAAGTTAAATGTTAAATTGCAGATATTTTTTTATCTTTTTAAATTTTGATAAGACTGGAGATGGCTTATTTTTACTGAGGTTTCTGTCCACTTTGTCCCATTTTAAATTCGGCATGTGTTCACAATATACACGATGAACCATATTAAAGAAATTCTACAGCGATACCCAAAACATTACCATAGAAATTACTCCCCTAAGAATTGAATAAGGCTGGTAAGCAACATAATTCTTTACGAAGGAACACATATAATGATCATGTGAAGGTATTAACTTACGCTGAAATTAGCAGTAGATTGATTTCTGCGTTACAATATATGTATATTATATGGCAAGTGTATAAAATCTTACCCTTTTCTAACGACGACTGTAATAAATGTAACAAGAGCTATACAAAATAATAGGTTGGAACTCTCAAGTATGCGCTTAAAATTTTTTTGAATCAATGTATTACAAATATTTTCAAAATAACATTTTGTTTGCTCATGTATCATATTGCTCTTTAAAATTAATATTAATTTAAATGTTCGTCGAGGACGATTTACAGTTTTTATCAACAGTACACAACATGCTTGATAGATGGCGCTACCGCTCCACCAAGGTACAGGTATTATAATTTTAATCAATATGCGAGGAAAGTTTGATGTTATACCGACCATATTGTTGAGGTAGGTCGCCGTTTGCTATCCATATAAATTTTGTAGCTTCAGACATGAAGGTCACTTTCACGTTTCAAGGCTTGGACTAGGTCAGGGTTCACTTTCCAAACAAGCTGTTGACGCTACACGATTAACATTGCTTGTGGGAAATAACTATCGTGTTGTTATTAATTACAAATATACTTGCATATCATCCCGCCTAATCCCAACGAATGGGGTGGCACAAAACTCTTTCCGTTTTTTCACAATTTTACATACTTTCAAATCTTTACAATTTTTCGCCATACACACTTCTTTCTTAAGTTTAAGGTACATCACTAATTTATATTTTTATATATTTTACCAAATTACCCCCATCTCGGATTGACAGGTTTTATATTTTTATTTATATATATATATATATATATATATATATATATATATATATATATATATAAACATATACATATAAATATATATATATATATATATATATATATATATATATATATATATATATATATATATATGTATATATATATAGATATATATATATATATATATATATATATATATATATATATATATATATATATATATATTTATTTTATTTAATTTTTTTTATTTAAATTGCGGTTCGACTACTATGGTTACTTATAAAATAAAAATTAAGGTATATATATATATATATATATATATATATATATATATATATATATATATATATATATATATATATATAAATATATATTTATATATATATATATATATATATTTATTTTATTTAATTTTTTTTATTTAAATTGCGGTTCGACTACTATGGTTACTTATAAAAGAAAAATTAAGGGCGTACATAACTTTTTCGGTTTAGAATTTTACGTTTTTTTTTTTTGATTATTCGAAAAGCAGATATTGTCAGAAATTTTCAGTCAAAACTAGAATTAAAAATTCGAGTAACTGACGACGTTATGACGACGCTAAGTGGTTCAATCGGTCAATTCTAGGGTTTCACGATATTCTTGTTCTTGTCTTGTTGTTTTTTTGTTTCTTGCATAAAAGCAAGACAAGACGGGACAAGACTACAAAGTGACAAAACAAGACAAGACAAGAAGTAAGTTAAGCAAGAAAAAGATTTCTTGCTAGGTATTTGCAAGAAATTTTGTTATATAATTTTTACACAACATTTTTCTAATTATCATTGAACGTTTATTTAAATATGATAACAAATAAAATCGTATTTTTATATTATTATATAAATTTTAATCAAACAATATAAGTGAGGCAAGATTATCAACACATGTAGATACAGTTTTGTAAATATCTTTAATTACAATGAAATTATGAATATAGATAACAGTATAAATAAGGAATGTGATTATTTAGAAAGTAAATGTTTACACGATGAATATTATAAGGTAGAATATGCAGATGTGTAGTACTATATAAATTTTAAGGTGTAGCAATAGTAATATTGTTCATCCAAGAGTTTAAACATAAGAGAGACCTAACTGACTCTGCATTTAAGCGATTTCTCTGTTTTGTGATAGCAAGGGAGGCTTAGAAAATAATCTTTCAGATGGTACAGATGTAGCCATTGTACTAAAAACATCTTTTGCCATACGCGCTAAACATGGATAAGTTTTTTCGTGTTTCCACCACCAATCGAGAATATCTGTGTGATCATATTTCCTTCCTCTAGCAAAGTATGGATTTATTTCTTAGGGTCTATGGTTCTGCAAATGTAGACGTGCTTTCTATGCTACGATGAAATAATGCAGTTAAATCTAAATTGTAATTATCTTCATCAGAAGATTTCGTTGGTGTATTTGTAGCTGAGCTAACTTTAGCATTGATTTCTATAAAATAATGACTTTTATATAATTGTTTAAATTTATTAAGAGTTTAGTTTCTAATTTTTTTCCCCAAGCAGTCATTTGATATGTTTCTTTCTTATGTCGTGGATCTAATAAAAGTGCCACAAAATACATCCAATTGGATTTTTTGTAGTGCTTTAAAATTTTATCTCTTGCAGCATTTACTGCAAAAATAAGCTGCGCATCACAATCAATCCTGTCTTTCATATCAAAAGCCCAACTTTACAATTTGTCAATTAAAATATTAATGCCTATAACAACAGTTGACAAAGTGCAGTATATTTCACCTCCAAGTACATCATTTAAAATCTTAAATGGTTTTAGATATTTTGTTATCCTTTCAATTAAATCCCAGCCTTCTACATCAACTTTAAATTTCTTGATGTCAGTGTTAGTGTCACATATAATATTTAATGGAAATTTATATGCAAGAGCCCACTCTAGCATTTCTAGAGTTGAATTCCATCTGGTTTTCACTTCAAGAATTGGACTCGATGGCTTTATTATTATTTACTGTTGAACAACAAGTTTTAAACTTAATTTGTTTTTGCTCAGATTTCTTAATTTTTTTCAGCAAACATCTTATTTTATTGACTGGCGATATTAAGTCTATGTCCGTTTCTATTTCAAAATCGTCATTTTCATCGTCTTCGTCTACTTCTTTATTAGATTCAGTTTTCTGAACTTTCATGAAATCTTGAGCAGCCAGGTTTAAGATATGACCGAAACATTGAAAATGGTTATTAGCACAGTTAAAATTTTTGCTGCCAAGCATTTCTTCTAAATTACTTGCAAATGTAAAATTTGAAGATGTGTTGTCTGTTGTCACGCCTTGTATTTTATTTTGCAAATTATAATCTTTTAAAACATCAACAAACAATGTGGCAATTTCTTTACCGTTATGTTGTCCATTTGAAGGAATGAAATCCAAAACTAAGGATTGCAATTTCCATTGATTGTCTATGAAGTGACAAGTAATTCCATAGAACGAACAATTTGCTATTGATGTCCAAGCATCGATAGTAAACGAAAATTTGGTATCATTATTTAATAATACATTTTTCACGCTCATCTTCATCGTATCAAATTTGTGCAATATTGTGTCACGCAAAAAATTTCTCTTGGGTAAAATGATATTTTTATTTGCGTATCTAAACAAATTTATAACACTATCGTCTGCAAAAAAAATTAAATGGTAAAAACTTTACTACAACAAAGTGTAACAATAATATTTCGAAAACATCAGGATCAAAATTGATAAAACTTTGCGTTCTTTCCTAAAACAGAAAGTTAATATATGCAATTCGAATTAAAGTTTAGTGAACTAATTAATTTTTAATCAAATACATGGAAAAGCTGCAAATGTCGCAGCAGTACACAAATAATAATTCTGAGAATTATAATGAAATACTCGTAAATACTAATAAATAATTAAAATCATAACGATAAAAGTTTACACAGGCTTATGCTAGTAAAGACTGACAATGTTTTATGTAAGCCAGAACAATTCAGCGATTAATCCAAATTGAAAATTAAGTAACTTACCGTACGCACATTTTCTTCCTTAAACATATCAATAATTGCAATCTTTGCATTAAATTGTGACTGGCTTTAGCATAACATGATGAGGTTGAATATAATTTGTCAAAAATTGATTTATGTTTTCTTTCAAGATGTCGTTTTAAACCGCTTGTATTTCTGTTTTTCATTTTAAGTACACAATTTTTTCCATTGCTTTTGCATATTTTACAAGTCCCTATTTTATTATTTTTTCCACAGTATCATTAATTTCGAAATAATTACTGACTTTATCTTTATCTTGATTACATAGTTTTAGTTGTTTTGTACTATATGGTAGTAATTCCGGTGATATATCACTACCAGATGTCAATAACTGCTTTCCTTTTCTTCTTATTTCCTTTATTGAACAATATTTGTCTTTGCTGCTACTGCTTTCAGAAGCAGAACTATTAACTTTATATTCGCTGCCGCTATGCTCAAAGGGTTCCGAATATTCGATTTCACTGTCACTTTGGAGCAGGGACTTATTTTTAAACATTTTTGATAATACCTGTGACTGTTGTTGTGCACAGTATATAAAATTTAAAATACCACTATCTACTATTAAAAACTACTATGCACTGCTAAAAGTGTCAAGTCGCCAGCCGCTATTACAATATGAAACTGTCGACGCGACGAAAAATACATCTCCCTAATTCCAAACAATACCGGGATTCCCCCAATAAGCAAGTAAGCAAGAAATTGCAAGACAAGACAAGACAAGAAATTCGTTAGTTAGAAATCAGCAAGACAAGACTTTTTTTTATTTCTTGTTCATAGTACAAGACAAGACAAGAAATTACGCTAAATGGCAAGACTCTTGTCTTGGTGAAACCTTATATGCAACTCGTATCTATAACAAATTGTTGACGAAGTAATGCATTATCAAAAACAAAATTATGCCTTAAAATTAAATCACCAGATAATTTTTATCATTATCACAACATGCATGAAAATTAAGCATAGTGCCTATTTGTATATTTTCAAATAAATTCCTCTGGAGTTCTATCTATTATTTTTGACCAAGTAAAATAAATATTGCCACGTGCGAATGAACCGCCCTGACTCATTATTTGGTAGCAGCCCATATCAATCATCGCCCATATCAAATAATATAACAATAATGCGTACATACATACATACATATATATTTAATGCTTATTCCTATCAAATGAGGTGGCAAACACTTTTCCTTCATTCGCATTCTTACGCTATGATTATTTAGTGCCATAGCATATACTTATAATGAAAATCGTTAAAAATTTGAAAAAATTGAATAAATTATGTTTATTTAATTTAATATGTATCTCGATGAAAATGAATGTAAATGGTTTCCTGCTATCCCATTTAATGGGATTTCGCATGATGTTATGTATGTATGTATGTAATAATTCCTCAAGTGTTTTATATTTCAACCGTAAAAATGATGTTAAGACAAAGACAAAATAAATTGAGATAGACAATAATTTACTTTTCGATTGATAAATATTAAATTTTCTCATTAATGTAAAGAAACTGAAAATCTGTTAAATGACATTTGATCGCCCATTAAATATCCAATTGAAGATACAAAACAAACTATTACAGGGCGCAGTCCTGGCCTTTAAATATTCATGTTACGAGCCTGTGGATCTCCGAGTAATATTAAAAAATTCGAACACTTTTGTGGATAATATAGATAACTAACTATTGATTGATACGACGTCTAGCGCTTGGCGACAAACTAGAAGTGACAAGTGTTGGCCTCGGATGGAGGGCGACTTTCGAAGCGCTGTTAAAAATTATACAGGATTAGTCAATCTGTTATATTGTCTAATCATTGATTTTAGTTAGTCGTGTCATAGCGGTTGACATCTTTATAGCAGCCACCTTTAATGCGCGGATAGCCCTACAATATTAAGCGCTGCTTTACGTTATACGTCAATATATACATGCTGTGGATCAGCGACAGACATGTCGTGGCGAGTAGAACAACTACTGGAGGAGGTCAAGTATATAGACTTAACCTCCACTACTAGACGTGAGAAGTATTGAATGTTATATTGAAAATAACCTAATTTTTGTTTTAAGCGGTACCTTTTCTGACAATACATTTCAAATAAAAGTAATACGTAATATAAATGTCTTTCATTTTCATTCTTACTAATTTTGCTGTAAGTACTACCGTTGTTGACTTAAAACAGAATATATAAAAAAAATTTTTTTTTGTAACTAGTACCTATTTTGAAAAATATTTTCAAATTAAAAATATGCAAAATAATAATATCTTTCAGTTTTATTCTAAAATTTTTGCCGTAAAAACTACCGTTTTTGAGTTATAGGAGAAAATTCAAAAAATTACTGGAGTAAACATGCACTTCCTGTTGGAATATTCTTTTCAAAAATAAAAAGTTTTCCTGCAAGGCACATACATATCTTAAGTTTGAAGTTTTATAACTGTATCTTGTACCGTTTAGGCTGTAGAGCGCACACATACACACAGACTGACAGACATGCACTCACACACACACACACACACAGACCGAAAGACTTCATCTCAAAAATAGTCAGACTCAATTCAGAGAAGGTCAAAAGATATATTTGCGTTAAAATCTCGAGATCAAAAATTTTTACGATTACAAAACTTACTTATACTGCGTATAAGAAAATAAAATTTTTTCAAATATTAGGTCTATTTTCCTTTTTATGTTGAACAATTAATAGACATACTTATATATGTAGGATGTTTATAATATGAAAAAATTTCAATACCTTTATTTTGTAACCTATACTTTTTCTGAAAATATTTTCAAATTAATATTATGCGAAATATTAATATCTATTACTTTCAATGTAAATCATCTTGCTGTATGTACTACCGTTTTTGAGTTATAGCAGTAAATTAAAAAAATAACAAAAGTTTATAAATTTTCAAAAAAAAAAATTTTAATTCTAAGGATCTAACCAAAATGCGTATAATAAAGATCTCCGGCAGGCATACCACATATCACTCATTCCAAATTTTCTTTATTATTTTATGATTTTTACTTTCTTATACACAGCATAAGCAAGTATTGAAAACATGAAAAATTTCGATCTCGAGATTTTAACGGAAATATACGGTTTTACCTTCTCTGAATCGATTGCGACTATTTTTGGAATGACGTCTGTCTATGTGCATGTGTGTGTGTGTGTATGTGTGTGTGTGTGTGTATGATCTCTACAGCCTAAACGGTTGAAGCTAAAATTATGAAACTTTATACTTAAGATTTACGTGTGCCTGAGGTGTGCACCTTCTATTTTTGAAAAATATATTCAAGCCGGAACTGCCTTTTTACTCTAGTTAGTTTTTGCGATTTCTGTAATTACTAAGAATGGTTACAGCTACAGAAAAATTGCTTTGACAAAAATTAAACGTAATTATATTTCGCATAACTTTTGTTTGAAATAATTTTTCAATGAGAGTACTGGTTTCAAAATAAAGGCAGATGTTTTCTTTAAGAGGTTTCCCTACTGTTAAAACCGTAAAATGAAATCTTTTTTTAAAATAAATACTAGATGAAGAGGAATAAAGATAGACACACGATTATTGGTTAAATTTAAGTATTATGTTATAAAATTTTAAAATGCTACAAAATTGCTGTCGGGGCGGCTGGTTGATAACGCGTGCTTGGCAGAATTTCTGTATCTGCGCGGCACAGTGCAGGGATTACAAATTTGATCTTTAAAATAAAAACAAACATTTTTCTGTTAGTAGGCAATTTTGGTTTTTTTCAAATTTTTATAACATAATACTTAAATTTTACATATAATGAATATGTATACCAAAAGTCGTGCCGCTATTCTTATTCCTCTTCATCTAGTATCGATTTAAAAAGTATATATCATTTTACGCTCTTAACACTAGGGAAACCCCTTAGGGGGTTAGGCTACCCTAGAGACCACAAGTTTAACAAAATTTTTTTTTGCTTAATCTTTTCTTTGGTATCTTGAAAATAATATGCGAAAGTTCTATGCTCTGCCAAACTCTAAAAGAACCTGAATTTCGATTATAGCGCGGGTCCTCGCGCTGTTCAATGCGAGCGCAATAACGCTACAGCTTTACTACTTAAAACTTTAAACGCGCTTTTCTCGAAACAGCATTTTTCAAGTTGGCCGGACCGATAACTCGGACAAATCTTTACCGATTGACTTGGAAATTTAATTGTATGTTCAAAACTGCTTTCTTCATAGAAATACCTAGGATTTTTTTTTATCTTGCATGCTTCAATAATTAGCAATTTTTGGGTGATTTTTTACCGATTTTCGACAGGTTTTTATTTAAAAGCACGCCATTTTTGCAAAAATTAATACAGAAAAAAAAAAAAATTAAACGCACTTCTTTATCTATTTATATATGAAATCGAAATTTGTTTAGTTCATGATTTTAATTAAGAAATTACACGAGATATTGGTCCGGCCGCAAAGGACTGAAAAAAAGAGGCGTCACAGGGAAAATGCTGGGAAGCCTCTATTTTGTTCCTCAAAGCTCGTCAAAAAATTAAAAAGCATTTTTTAGTGTGCATACAATAAAATTTTTAGTTTCCCAATTTTGATTTACTGCATAGTTTTGTTGGATAAATTCACAAAACTTTTTATCGCCTTGGAGTAGCCTAACCCCTTAAGTGTATTGTTAAATCTTTCAGCAAAGTTTTTATATCAGTGTATGTTTATTATTGGTTAATTTTTTATTCAGACAATGCAGTGCCTTTGGCCCCAAATTGTTTAACATCTATCATATCGATGTTGACACAGCCATATACGAACACTCATTTAGCGCGCAAGTGGCTATCAAACAACTACAAATACATACACAAATACTGTAAAGTTTCTAAAAAATGTGGACATTTAATATCAATGCCACAAAAACAGATTCCATTCTTTTTTCTCGCAAATTCACGCAAAACACAGTAATTACACCACCACAGTTACACCAAGAAAAAGTAAACCCAACACAAAAGTAAAATATCTAGGCAGAAACATTATGCACGGCCAGCTTTATTAATATCAGCGGCGGTGTTCCCAAAGATTTTATGACAATTAGTCCGCAGATCTGCTAGAAGAGTAAATGACAGTGATGCTTACTAGTTTTCAGCTATTGCCATACGAAGAGGGTTGCAACTTTGGCTGTGGATACATTCAGCGAGCGAACCATTACCTTGAAGTTGGAAAACGTTCTGGCTTTGACGAAACTTGTATTTCTTATTGGAAATACTTGCAAGAGAAAATGTGAATGTATCTCGAATGAAAGTGGGCGAAATGGGCTACGTGTATAGTTAGTAGAGTATCTACGAAAATGGGCGATGTGATTCTCGAAACATGAAGCAGATTTAGAAATGACACTGTTAAGCAAAATGAAGATTAAAATAACTAGAGACAAACACACCTACTATATACTATATTGGTGACAAGATCCAACAGTTCATGACGAAAAGCGTCATCAGCAAATCTAACTCTGAATTTGCGAGTATAAATTATCCTCGTATTTAAATAGAGTGGCTACGTAAAGATATGTGTGGATCACTGTTAAAGATAGGTATTTTTTACTACATATCCGTGATCAACTGGACTAAATGTCGGGCAGTTTCTTCACCAATGTATCCAAATTCAATTACGAAAACGGCGTTGTGAATCCGGAGAGATTGACAGTGCACATACATCAGAGTTCTTTTCAGTTTGGTGAATAAACTTGTGGTATTTCAGCTTTTTGTAAACAAAGTGTTGCGTGGTTTACAACACGATATTGTTTTGACGTATATGGACGACACTATCCGTAACCGTTTAAGAGACCTGACTTTAATCATACAAGCGTGAAACTAAATTTGGCGGAATGTAGTTTCTTTCAGACTGACTTAAACTATTTAGGTCATGAGGTTTCTTCCGGTAGCGTACGGTCATGGACGAAAGAGTTCAAGAAGGTAATGGTATTTTTTACTCCAACAAATGTACATGGTGTAAAAAAATTCGTAGGTTTCGTGAGCTGCTAACGATGATTCGTAAAGAATTCTTTCGAGTTGTCTAGACCTCTTACACAACTGGTAAAGAAGAATGAAAAAACGAACAAAACATTGAAAGGACGATTGGCGAATCGTTCTATTTTAGCAATCTATCTTAGTGAGACGGCTACAGGGTTGCCCACAGTTGTTTGGAAATTTGGAACTAGATGAACTATACTATACGGGAAATTTGCAGCCTGTTTCATATTTTAGCAGACCGAAAAGCAGTTGCGAGCAAGTATACTATTGTAACTAGCCAGAAACTGTGGTGGTGGAATAAGTAAGGGCACAAATGCTGTTTAGAATTAATAAAACAAGAATACTGGTTACCGAAGATGAGGTGATTAGTGCAAAAGTGTGTGGCGTCCCATTTACTGAGTGCGTTTGGAAAAAGGGACTATGGGCGGGTGAAAGGATTCAATTGAAAAGGTGAGGGGACATTTTTACATGATTTAAATTGATCCTTAGCATGAAGTTGACGAGATACTTGTTCTTTATGGTTAATGATTTCCCTAAGTGCACCATGGTGGAATCAATAAGGACATTGAGCGCGGTGGCGGCAATTCTCAAATTGAAAAGAACATTTGACGTATTTGGATATCTAAGGCAAATAAGTTCTGCCAGAGGCTTGGCTTTTCCAATCGTGTGTTGGCCAGCTTCTTGATTCAAACAGGTGTCCACCGCATACTAAATGCTGTGGTGGCACCTCAGGTGAAAGATCAGGTGGAGAAATAAAATCAAACTATTATCAATGTATTGAATGCAAGTTTTGGTACTGAGCCAGCATAGGACGAGAAATTTCCAGCGATAATTTGGGTCATGAACCGTATAGCGAATGAGAGCTCGATTGTTTCTCTGGCATAACTTATGTGTCCCTGTTCGACGGGCGTGATGGCTGACATTTCGGCGGTGGCACTAACAGCAAATAAGTGGAATTTCGGCGTACCCTAGGTTAAAACATAATAGAAAATAACTTTTAAAACGGTAGTTTGCAGTGAAGATCCTAATCAAAGCGAACTTGGCCATAAATGCGCGCTATGTTAAAAGGCGAAAGGTTGCAAACACATATAAGATCTAGTGCTGCGGCGCCATACTGGAGTTTTTTAGGCAATAACGGCGTAAATCGTAATCTCAATATCAAATCTAAAATCCTTGATGGGGACCGTTATAAGAAAACTAAAGTGAAAGGTGTGTGAAGTTGCAAGAACTTCACAGCGATTATCTCCGTTGACTCTCTCAGGTGATTCTGCAGTATTATACCCAGTGTTGATGAAAGCGCTGATGATAGTTGCGAAGAGCTTGCGGACCGACAGGATTTAATTGATCCATTAGAAAACAAAGTCTCTGGTAAAAGGCGAACTACTGATGGTAGACCACGGGGTTTTAAAATATTACGGCTTTTACATTGAAAATCGAGTGGCTTATGACTGCGCAATTTATTTGTAGTAAATCGGCCAAGAAGTTAGGGCACTTATTTTGTTTCAAGATAGTAGAATGAAACGAGTTTTTTTAGTACCATCGGACGTCCAGGGCATGGAATCGTTAAGAATATTAGTTGCCTTATTCCCTTTCATCAAGTATCGATAATAAAACAAGATTATATTACGGTGTTAACACTAGGGAAACCCCACAAGGGGGAACAACGCTATGGCGACCCAAAATTTACGAGATTTTCGACATATTACTTAATTATACAAATATTATACAAATATAAGTAATAGTGTGAAGAAAAATACATAGTTTAATCTTTTCTAATAAATATTTTTAATTATAAAGTTTTTATGTTACAACAGTGTTACAGAGGTCGTTGACTCACGCTGCACATAGTACGCACCTCGGTGTTTATCATTATAACTCTTGTAACGACTTTCGCGAGCGAAAAACCGTACGATCGAGAAGCTCGGCTAGCTCTCAGACCGGAGTCGGGAGCGGGGATTAAAATTACGAACTGGAGCAGCTAGGTGAATTAAAGAAAAAACTCTGACCAAACAATTTATTATAATTTTATATTTCGCACCTTACTGGACATTTAACGCTAATACACTATATGGAATTAATACAATGAAAATTTAACTAATGTAAAATAATAGGTATTGATAGATAATAGAGAGGCTAATTTAGTGAGGGCGTCGCTATACTCAGCAAAATGCGCAGCGGTGAGTCTCGCGGCAGCGTTGGCTAGTGGCTCCAGGATAGTTTTTTGTATGGGCGACAGCCCGGTATTCCCGGACGTTCTGAAGGCGGCAGAGAGATGAATTGGCCCGAGTACTTGTTGGATTCTAGTTTTCGCTTTCAGCAATTGCTGGTTTTTGCGACAATATCTCTCGGTACGGTCCCGTAACTTCAATTGCGTTACTCGTATGGTAACGTTGGTGCCAAATGCCTTAAAACATGTATAGGTGTTATGTACGTGATATTAGCGAGACGGGAATTATAGCCACGGTTTTAACGAAAATTTTCTCAACGAGATTTAAAAAATAAAAGACAGGAGATAATTTCTGAATACTGGACTTTTACATGAAATTACAGTTAAGGCCGTTAAGACAAATTAATAAAATTGAAATGAGTTACTGAACTACGGTAAATGGTAAATTGCACTTGAGGAATCAGTGTCTAACTCTAATCTGATTCTTATTATCTGGACAAGTCAAGATAGGGAGTTGAACACGTTACACAGAATTACGGGATGGTAAACTACTAAATATGTTGGGCACGTGTGCCAAAAAAAATACAGCCCCAGAACCACGTGGTAAGTCGGGTTTCAACAAGCTACTATGATGTTTTCGAAGTGATTTTAATTAATTTTTATTAAAATAAAAACAAATCATTACAAAAATTTATTTTGACTTAATTTTAACATGTTTGATAAGAAATGGTAACATATATATAAAAATATAATATTATGTCTGTTTCAACATCTTCATCAAAAATTTTAAATTATTTTTGTAAAATATATAAATAAAAATAACATTAACTTATAACGCCAATATCTACTAGTAAAGCGTTTACATAAAATTAAAAAACAAAATAATTAGGTACTAAAAATATCGAAACAAATAAAAACAAAATTTAAAATAATTCTTGATTACAATGCAAAAATTATATTTTTTCAGCATTTTTGCCTTTTAATCGATTGCGCGTATCTAAAAGTAACGGGCCAGCTTTGAAAAAGCCTTTCAGATGGCACAGACGTAGCTAAAACAGATAAATATTTGTTCGCTAATTTGTTTAATCTAGGATACAGCAATTCCCCAGTTTTCCACCATTTTAAAGGATCTTGTTTGCGATCTAGACATGCATTTTCTAAGTATGTTCTCAGTTCAATGATAGCAATGGAAGTTGGACTTTCTGCTGTTGTATTTTCAAACGATTCATCAAAATCATGCCAAATTAGATCTATGTTTTCATCATTTCTGTCATTCCCAGATTTAGAAGGTGTACCTCTATCTTGCCTTTTAGGGAATATATCAATTTCTTCCCTTTCTATATTAATAAAGTTTATAATTTCCTCCTGAACTTTAGTTTTAACTATATTTAAACAGTCATCAGATGTAAATGATATTTATTTATCAATTTCTTCCCTTTCTATATTAATTAAGGCGATGTTCCAATTTTTTTTTTTTTTTATCGATTTTTTTTGTGTTGGATAATTTTATACAAAAACATTTAAAAAATATATAAAAACAATTTTAAGGTAAATTTCGAAACTGTTTCCAAGATATTTACATTTCCATAAGTAGTAACCGGGTAATAAATACACTAAAATAAAATTTTAAACACGTTTTTCTCGAAACTACATTTCTAAAAACGGTGTGCACTCTAGCTCAAAAAATAATTAAGCTATTGACTCAAATCTTTTTCAATTTTATTAATTAACTTATAATGCAGAACGCAAACGGACATTTTGACATAAATATACATTTGTT
Organism: Nebria salina; assembly: GCA_944039245.1. Taxonomy (NCBI): domain Eukaryota; kingdom Metazoa; phylum Arthropoda; class Insecta; order Coleoptera; family Carabidae; genus Nebria; species Nebria salina. The sequence continues at coordinate 5,201,447 of OX063277.1, forward strand.
CCATTTTTATTCAATCCCAAAAGTCCAATTTTGTGTACAAAACATAGAACTTTTCTTAAACTCACTCTATTTTCTAGGTTTTTCTTAATTTTTAATTTTTTATTGGTTTACGGGGAAGGTAATTTTGTTCTCAATGAAACTCCAGTAGCTTTTTTGTTTTTGACTTCCTGGACAGGCGTTATCGTGCACACCGCAAAACGCCTCATCTCCGCGGCCTCTACTTTGTCACCTCCTATATAAGTAATTATGCATAAAAAATATATATACTGCATGAGTTACTTAATATTGTAAAATAAAATTTAATTTTCTATCTAATAAAATAAAAGAGAAAAAAATTATTGAAGTTGCAATTCTTTGAAGAGTTGAAATTAGACCTCGAACAATCAAAATATATCTTTGGAAAGTGTTACCGCTTTTTCAGAACTCATTTCTGTTGTTATCTGCTCAAAAGGTCGTAAAATTTTGCAAATATGCTTGAGTGTTTCGTACTCATCTTCTGATAGCACCTCAACAGGATTATGTATTAAGCCAATGGTTGCTGTGAGAGGTTCCTGAATTTCAATTATTCGTTCTAACATAAAAAAATGTAGAATCCCATTCAGTAGGAACATCATTTTTAAATTTTAGTGGAACTGAATTTGATTGCATTTGGCGTTGTGTTGCCAATAATTTGTTATACGGTTGTGTGCTTTTATGACAACGTTGCACATTATTTACACTTTAAAGCGGATAGTGCCAATTTCTTCAAGTCCATTTTGAACTATTAGATTTAATGTATGTGCGAAGCAGGGGATATGAATCCACCCCGATAATTTTATGGCATTAACTATGTTTGCAGCATTATCAGTGGTGATAGCGTAACATGTGTTAGCGATGTTCCATTTTATCACAATTTGCATTAAATCGTCACTTAACTTCTGCGAAGTGTGACTCTTTCGCAATGAAAACACTCTAAAAGACAAGAATAAAAACACCAATCTTGTGTAATGAAATGTGCAGTAACACCTACGTAACTTTCAGTGGCAACAAACGTCCATGCAACTTTGGTCAATGATACATATTCGGCTTTAGTTAACAATTCATTCAATTTATCAATATTTTGATTATACTTTTGGGTAAGAAACTATTTGTAAATGTTGGTCGACTTGGAAATACATACGACGGTTCAAAAAATACTGAAGTAAAAATGAACTTCTGGTAGAAATATTGATTTCAAAAATAAAAGGTTTTCTTTCCAAGCACATGCAAATCTAAAGTTTAAAATTTCATAATTTCTCCTTTAGCCGTTTGGGCTGTAGAGAACACACACACACAAAGACACACACACACACACACACACACACGCGCGCGCACACACTCACACGAATATATATATATATATATATATATATATATATATATATATATATATATATATATATATATACATACACAGTCGGACATCCTTCCAAAAATAATCGGAATCGTTTCAGGGAAGGTCAAAACGTATATTTCCGTCGAGATTGAAATTCTTCATGATTACAATACTTACTTATACTGTGCATAAGAAAGTAAATATAACAGACAGATAAACTGAAACTTAAATTAAAAACATTTTGTATGAAGAGCATACAGCCAGAACTTCTGGATCCTCGTTATTATAGCAATTTGCCACAACGAGATGCTTATTGCATTTATTGAACAATATTAACACTGACACAAACAATTAATTAGCTACTTTGGAAGTCTGAATATAAGTTTTTTAATATTTATTGTACTTGCATTTATTTATTTACCATGTCATATACCTTTTATAATTTTAAATGCTGCTAACTAAAATAAAACACTCATTATTATATTTTATGAATTTAGTCTTGTAATATGTCAATAGGATTTTTGATGATAAGTATTAGCATAAATGTATACGATATCTCAAGTATATTTTCCATCCCTCTCTTTCTACATGAATCGTGTAGCATAATCAAGTGAAGTATATAGGGGAAGATTGCTCAAGTCGTACCAGTGCTTAAATCGTACCACTCGAGTTCTGAACGAACTGCGCAGACAACCGCGCATACAACCAAAAAGAAATATATATCTGAGTCAACCAAATGTTTTAAGTGTCATTTTCTGCTATAAAAGTGGTTTGTTATAAATCCTCGCATCAAGTTAGTTTATTTCAAATTTTTTATAATTTTCTGCCTATGTTTGTAAGTTAATATTGCAAGTTAATTATTGATAAAATTATGTTACTTATTAAATATAAATTCAGAAGAATATATATTATCGTTTGGTCGAAAGGAGACTGTATTGATTTTATTCAATATAAGTATATGCAATGGCACTAAATAATGATAGAGTCAGAATGCGAATGAAGGAAAAGTGTTTGCCAACTCATTTGATAGGAATAAGCATTAAATATATATGTATGTATGTATGTACGTATTATTGTTATATTATTTGATATGGGCGATGATTGATATGGGCTGCTACCAAATAATGAGTCAGGGCGGTTCATTCGCACGTGGCAATATTTAATTTACTTGGTCAAAAAAAAAATAGAACTCCAGAGGAATTTATTTGAAAATATACAAATAGGCACTTGTGCCTAATATATTTATTTTTCATGCATGTTGTGATAATGATAAAAATTATCTGGTGATTTAATTTTAATGCATAATTTTGTTTGTGATAATGCATTACTTCGTCAGCAATTTGTTATAAATACGAGTTGCATATAAGGTTTCACCAAGACAAGAGTCTTGCCATTTAGCGTAATTTCTTGTCTTGTCTTGTACTATGAACAAGAAATAAAAAAAAGTCTTGTCTTGCTGATTTCTTGCTAACGAATTTCTTGTCTTGTCATGTCTTGCAATTTCTTGCTTTCTTGCTTATTGGGGGAATCCCCGTATTGTTTTGAATTAGGGAGATATATTTTTCGTCGCGTCGACAGTTTCATATTGTAATAGCGGCTGGCGACTTGACACTTTTAGCAGTGCATAGTAGTTTTTAATAGTAGATAGTGGTATTTTAAATTTTATATACTATGCACAACAACAGTCAAAGGTATTATCAAAAATGTTTAAAAATAAGTCCCTGCTCCAAAGTGACAGTGAAATCGAATATTCGGAACCCTTTAGCATAGCGGCAGCGAATATAAAGTTAATAGTTCTGCTTCTGATAGCAGTAGCAGCAAAGACAAATATTGTTCAATAAAGGAAATAAGAAGAAAAGGAAAGCAGTTATTGACATCTGGTAGTGATATATCACCGGAATTACTACCATATAGTACAAAACAACTAAAACTATGTAATCAAGATAAAGATAAAGTCAGTAATTATTTCGAAATTAATGATACTGTGGAAAAAATAATAAAATAGGGACTTGTAAAATATGCAAAAGCAATGGAAAAAATTGTGTACTTAAAATGAAAAACAGAAATACAAGCGGTTTAAAACGACATCTTGAAAGAAAACATAAATCAATTTTTGACAAATTATATTCAACCTCATCATGTTATGCTAAAGCCAGTCACAATTTAATGCAAAGATTGCAATTATTGATATGTTTAAGGAAGAAAATGTGCGTACGGTAAGTTACTTAATTTTCAATTTGGATTAATCGCTGAATTGTTCTGGCTTACATAAAACATTGTCAGTCTTTACTAGCATAAGCCTGTGTAAACTTTTATCGTTATGATTTTAATTATTTATTAGTATTTACGAGTATTTCATTATAATTCTCAGAATTATTATTTGTGTACTGCTGCGACATTTGCAGCTTTTCCATGTATTTGATTAAAAATTAATTAGTTCACTAAACTTTAATTCGAATTGCATATATTAACTTTCTGTTTTAGGAAAGAACGCAAAGTTTTATCAATTTTGATCCTGATGTTTTCGAAATATTATTGTTACACTTTGTTGTAGTAAAGTTTTTACCATTTAATTTTTTTTGCATACGATAGTGTTATAAATTTGTTTAGATACGCAAATAAAAATATCATTTTACCCAAGAGAAATTTTTTGCGTGACACAATATTGCACAAATTTGATACGATGAAGATGAGCGTGAAAAATGTATTATTAAATAATGATACCAAATTTTCGTTTACTATCGATGCTTGGACATCAATAGCAAATTGTTCGTTCTATGGAATTACTTGTCACTTCATAGACAATCAATGGAAATTGCAATCCTTAGTTTTGGATTTCATTCCTTCAAATGGACAACATAACGGTAAAGAAATTGCCACATTGTTTGTTGATGTTTTAAAAGATTATAATTTGCAAAATAAAATACAAGGCGTGACAACAGACAACACATCTTCAAATTTTACATTTGCAAGTAATTTAGAAGAAATGCTTGGCAGCAAAAATTTTAACTGTGCTAATAACCATTTTCAATGTTTCGGTCATATCTTAAACCTGGCTGCTCAAGATATCATGAAAGTTCTGAAAACTGAATCTAATAAAGAAGTAGACGAAGACGATGAAAATGACGATTTTGAAATAGAAACGGACATAGACTTAATATCGCCAGTCAATAAAATAAGATGTTTGCTGAAAAAAATTAAGAAATCTGAGCAAAAACAAATTAAGTTTAAAACTTGTTGTTCAACAGTAAATAATAATAAAGCCATCTAGTCCAATTCTTGAAGTGAAAACCAGATGGAATTCAACTCTAGAAATGCTAGAGTGGGCTCTTGCATATAAATTTCCATTAAATATTATATGTGACACTAACACTGACATCAAGAAATTTAAAGTTGATGTAGAAGACTGGGATTTAATTGAAAGGATAACAAAATATATAAAACCATTTAAGATTTTAAATGATGTACTTGGAGGTGAAATATACTGCACTTTGTCAACTGTTGTTATAGGCATTAATATTTTAACTGACAAGTTGTAAAGTTGGGCTTTTGATATGAAAGACAGGATTGATTGTGATGAGCAGCTTATTTTTGCAGTAAATGTTGCAAGAGATAAAATTTTAAAGCACTACAAAAAATCCAATTGGATGTATTTTGTGGCACTTTTATTAGATCCACGACATAAGAAAGAAACATTTCAAATGACTGCTTGAGGAAAAAAATTAGAAACTATGTCTCTTGTAAGCATTGCAAATGCTAATATGCTGAGACAGCAGAGTAACATCACCTTCCGTGAAGTTACTGGGTCAACCTACTGCAATGTATAAATAACAATATATCGCATATTGTTATGTCAGCAGTTTGACCGACTATATATGAACTCTATGTGGACAACGACAGGCAGTTGTTCCACCGCATTGTATGATGGACTCTTAATAATAACCAACTACGTTATATCGACACCGTGGTAGTCTAGTGACCACCCCTTTCTCATCATTACTCTAAACGTCTATTTGGCAAGAACCCGACTATATAAGAGGACAAGTGACCACACCAGTCACCCTCTTACATTGGTGGCAGCGGTTTACGGATTTTTTTGCCAAATAAAGATCAGCCAGTTATCTGGGCTGATCGCGACTGGGTAAGAAACAACAAACAGAATCGGAGGCACTGGAGAGAGTATGGTAATACTAGGAGGTCCAAGAATGGCATACGGCAAGCTAACACAGTGAAGCAACTCACAGGGAAAGATACGAGCAAATATTTCGAGAAACTTGAATTTCGAGCAAAGTTAGTAGGTTGGTCAGAACAGCAAACCGTAGCAATATTGCTATTACGCATAGGAGGAGAAGCGTATGATTTCGTACCACTTCGGACCTACAAAAAGAGAACGTAAGATATAAAAAAGGCAGTATTAATGAGATTTGAACCACCAAGATTACCAGGTCAAATCTACCAGCTTATAGTATAATGTACACAGACGGGAGACGAAACAGTACGAGAATTTGCTGACAAGTTACGGAAGTACAAGGAAGAGCTGAGAAAGGACTTGAAGTCTCAAATAATGGAACCAAACAGCAATGCACCAGAAATAGTATCTTCAAATTTAGTATTGACACAATCTAAATCAGGATTGCTCCCACACATCAGAATATACACCTGAACAATAATGGAAGTAACGGCAAGTTGGACATTCGAAGATGCCGTGGAAATCGCAGAAAGAGAGGAGCAAACACAAATGGCAGAAGCGACGGAGTCCATAGAAATCAATGCCGTCAGAAGAACCAAATCTCCAACCTCGAATATACAAACATCAAGATACAGAAATCAGAGCAGAAGAGAAATACAATGTTTTAAATGCAAAAGGAGGGGCCATTTACCGAAAAATTGTAGGTATAATCAGAACTGTTTTCGCTGCGGTAAACCAGGACACCTAGCAGTAGGATGTCGCGCAAGGTTTTTGAATACAGGCAGAAATCAGTACCAGAAGCAAAGTAATGCATATTACAGGAGTAAAGGAAACAGACGTAATTTAAAACACCTAAAGCCTTTCGTTCGGATACCAACGCGAGAGGTCAACAGATTCACAGACGCGAGAAGAATTACAGTACCAAATATAAACGGAATACGACCAAATGAAATAGCAAATCTCGTGATACTAGAAGTTAATAACAGACCATTGAAGATGTTGCTTGAAACAGGATCAGCCATCTCACTAGTAAAAAAAGCGTACGTGGAAAAACATCGAGTAAAAAGACAACGTATAGGCACATTACCGTTACACAGAATTACGGGATGGTAAACTACTAAATATGTTGGGCACGTGTGCCAAAAAAAAAACAGCCCCAGAACCAGGTGGTAAGTCGGGTTCCGGTCCAACGGCTCAAAATGTCAGTAATATTTAACATAATACGAAATTCTTATCTTTTGTAGATTTCTTTTATCGGCGACCCAGCTACAGAATTGAAATTGGAACACAAGAATTAAAAAACTATGGTGAACGATTACGATAATATACAAGACAACCATCTTGCTAGCTGGTCAACCGACAAGAGAGCGATATTTCGTTTTTTTTCACAAAACCACACGTTTATTCCGAAAATGCTGGATTAATTAGTCCGGCTCAAGGTACGCACCTTGCGCGTACTTATACGCCGAGCGCGAGGCGATACAAATATTAGCGGTTAGCGTTGAAACCGCTGGATGGTTTGACAATCCACTAGAGATGTAAAGTTTAGTTACTTTTGAGTACGTGTAACTACTCGTTACTTTTAGGAGTACTCGTTACTTTGTATTCGTTACATGTACTCATTTGGTTTTCAATCACATGGCGGTACTCGCTACTCTGACTATTCTGATAGTACCGATTACAGATGAACTGAGTAACGATTCATTTTATTGACTATATCTTTTACATTTGTTGACATTTTTCTTTCGTTTCAACAAGCTACTATGATGTTTTCGAAGTGATGTTAATTAATTTTTATTAAAATAAAAACAAATCATTAAAAATCTATAATTTATTTTGACTTAATTTTAACATATTTGATGAGAAAGGGTAACATATATATAAAAATATAATATTATGTGTGTTTCAGCATTTTCATCAAAAATTTTAAATTATTATTATAAAATATATTAATAAAAATATCATTTACTTATAACGCCAATATCTAATACTGAAGAGTTTAAATAAAATTAAAAAACAAAATAATTAGGTACTAAAAATATCGAAACAAATAAAAACAAAATTTAATATAATTCTTGATTATAATGCAAAAATTATATTTTTTTGCATATTTGCCTTTTTATCGATTGCGCCTATCTGAAAGCAACGGGCCAGCTTTGAAAAAAGCCTTTCAGCCTTTGCTAATTTGTTTAATCTAGCAATATCCTAGTTTTTCACCATTTTAAAGGATCTTGTTTGCGATCTAGACATGCATCTTCTAAGTATGTTCTCAGTTCAATGATAGCAATGGAAGTTGGACTTTCTGCTGTTGTATTTTCAAACGATTCATCAAAATCATGCCAAATTAGATCTATGTTTTCATCATTTCTTTCATTCCCAGATTTAGAAGGTGTACCTATATCTTGCCTTTCAGGGAATATATCAATTTCTTCCCTTTCTATATTAATAAAGTTTATAATTTCCTCCTGAACTTTAGTTTTAACTATGTTTAAACAGTCATCAGAAGTAAATGATGTTTATAAATCTTGGATCCAAAAACGCCGATTTTGTAAGGGTCAGATTGTTTTGAAAGTTCACAAATCTTATGGAAATTGAATCTAATAATGACTTAATCAATAATAGATGGGGTTATTGAAGTTGCAATTCTTTGAAGAGCTGAAATTAGACCTCTAACAATCAAAATAACTTTGGAAAGTCTTACCGCTTTTTCAGAACTCATTTCTGTTGTTATCTGCTAAAAGGCCGTAAAATTTTGCAAATATGCTTGAGTGTTTCGTACTCATCTTCTGATAGCACCTCAACAGGATTATGTAATAAGCCAATGGTTGCTGTGAGAAGTTCCTGAATTTCAATTATACGTTCTAACATAAAAACATCTGCAGTGTCATGCACCGAACTTTCTTATACGCATATGGGTTAAACCACTTCGTAGTTTCATTATTTTTCTAATTTATAATATTTGTTCTAACCTTTATATCGCTTTTACACTAAATATATTTCTTAGAATATATATTAAATGTCAAACTTCAAATTATTTACGTCTATTTTGTTAAACAATTGGCAGGCGCAGATGATACGTCATATGTAAAAATATATATAAAAGGCAGAAATTTATTTTGCAACCAGTACACGTTTTGGAAAAAAAATTCAAACAAAAGTTGTGCTAAATATAAATACCTTTAACTTTTATTCATTAAATTTTTGAGTAATTGCAGAAACTGCCAAAAATGACTAGAGTAAACAGGCACTTCAGGTTTGAATATTTTTTTCAAAAATAGAAGGTGCACACCCCAGGCATATGGAAATCTTAAGTTTAAAGTCTCATAATTTTAGCTTCTTCCGTTTAGGCTGTAGAGAACATAAACACACACACACACACACACACACACATACAGACACACACACCAAAACACACACACACTCACACAAACAGACGTCATTCCTAAAATAGTTGGAATCTATTCAGAGAAGGTCAAAACGTATATTTCCGTTGAAATCTCGAGATCGAAATTTTTCATGATAACTGCGTATAAGGAAGTAAAAATGTGGAATTCCATTCGGTAGGAACATCATTTTTTAATTTTAGTGGAAATAAATTTGATTGCATTTGGCGTTGTGTTGCAAATAATTTGTTATACGCTTGTGTGCTTTTATGAAAATGTTGCACACTATTTACACTTTAAAGCGGATAGTGCCAATTTCTTTAAGTCCATTTTGAACTATTAGATTTAATGTATGTGCGAAGCAGGGGATATGAATCCACCCCGCTAATTTTATGGCATTAACTATGTTTACAGCATTATCAGTGGTGATAGCGTAACATTTGTTAACGATGTTCCATTTTATCACAATTTGTATTAAATCGTCACTTAACTTCTGCGAAGTGTGACTCTTTCGCAATGAAAACACTCTAAAAGACAAGAATAAAAACACCAATCTGGTGTAATGAAATGTGCAGTAGCACCTACGTAACTTTCATTGGCAACAGCCGTCCATGCAACTTTGGTCAATGATACATATTCGGCTTTAGTTAACAATTCATTCAATTTATCAATATTTTGATTATACTTTTGTGGTAAAAAACTATTTGTAAATGCTGGTCGACTTGGAAGTACATACGACGGTTCAAGCTGGCTAAGTAATTCTCTAAACCCTTTATCTTGGACAATAGAGAAAGGCTATAGATCTTTGACTATCATATTCAAAATTAAATTATTAATTGTTTGTTGTCGAGGCAAAGACATGGGGCGCGAAACATAACTGTTAAAGTAGTAGTCCGCTTTTTTTAAGTATTCGTAGCTGAGATTTCTGGTAATGATGTTGAAAGATTTTCAGAAAATAATTAGATGCAGCCAAGAGGTTTTCATCATCTGTAAACATTACAGTAAAAATGAATTAAACTAATATATAATTATATATATATATATATATATATATATATATATAAAATAAATCAACGACTCGGAGAGTTTGGTTTTTAAAAATTTATTTTATATTTAAGCTAAGTATACAATGTCTTGATTCTTTGAGAGTTCTACACAATCTAACTATGTTACTTATTTCTGTCTAACAGCTAAAGTGTTTTGTTACGGATGTCTCAGGTTTATGGAAAAGTACCGTGTGACTGATATATTGCTGATACTGCAGATTTGTTGATTATATAATTCCTCCACTGCCAGATGAAAGAATACCTGTTGTATTTTCAATTGGTATTGTTTCAATGGTGATTACTTTATCTTTTCTTATTTTAGGTTTACATATTTTCCTTATGATTATTGAATACATTCGTTTTATGAATAGTATTACAAGTATTACAAATATTACATAAAGTAAAATATCATAGAATATTGAATGTGGTTCTGTTAAAGAAGTTTCTTTTAAATGCATTATTTCTTGCCGAGGTACTTTAACTGTTTCTAAACTTTTTATGTTCAGTGTTCTATTGATGACTAATTTGTTTTTATTATTATCGATATTTAAATTTATTACTTTGTCAAAGTTAATTTTCATGTAAAATCTTTGTTTGTTAATTAAGCAATTTTGTATTGAGTAAATACCAGAAATTTCTTTCTCTTGTATTTCGTTTCCACATTCAATGTTCATTAATTCCTTATTAGGTAAATAGAGGTATACAATATTTGAATTGGGAATTGGAATTATTTCGTTATGATAAAGGAGTTTAATATATTTGCAATTGTTATTATTTCTACTAAAATACATGTTTTCTAAACATTTGTCTGGTAATGCGTTTCCTTGAGTACATATGTGTAAATTATCTTCTACTAGTGTACATTTATTTAAATAGTTGATTTGTACATTTGTTTTTGAATAATATCCTTTTAGTATGTTTAAAGTTACATAATTATTTTCGTGTGTAGTAGGAACTGGTGTAAATTGTAAGAGTTCGGTTTCCAAAAGAGGGATAGGAATGTCGATCAATATGTTGAGAACGAGTTTTTCATATTTACAATAGGTTTTAACTAATTGTTGATTTTGCCAGTTTTTTATTATTAGGTTTTTAAGATTATCCGGTAGTAGTTTATTGATTTCTACTTTTATTTCCTCTCTAGGTAATATACCAAAATAGAGCGTGTTTGTTTCGCAAAAGGCAAAAGTTGTTTCGATTTCGTTAAGGACACTTATTAAATTTGTTGCGGTGAATACTAATTGTGTAATAATATTTTCTAAATATAGCATATCGGTATTATCTATGATTTTGCCAACAATGCTTTCCAGTTCGTTAATTTTGGTTTGGATCATCTCATTATTATTGTTTATTTTATCTATTTGCTTATTGAAGTAATTTGAAATATTATTATTGAATACAATAACCTGGTTAAGATTATCTTGGAGTATATTTTGATTTTCGTGTATTGATTTTAGTGCATTGTCGTATTTTTGTTCGTCTGTATAGTCTAAATTTCCGGTAATGCTTTTAACAATAGAACCTAGTCCGTTTATTAGTCCACGTTTTTCTTTACTATTGTCATTCAAAAGAATTTGTATTTTATTATTAATTATGTCCAAGAAGTTCTCTAGCATTATGAAGTTATTATACAAATATTTAATTTGTTTATCTTTATATTTTGTAGTTATTTCTGACTTAACTTTATTATAATGTAGCGTGAGATTACTATATGATTCTTTAATTTTATTTAGTTTAAGATTAACGTAGATATACTTATTGTTAGTGGAAATTAGGGCCTTTCCTAATTTTAAGATGTTGATTCCGGGATTGTCTCTTTCGTCTTTGACGTTGACGGTCGCGGTTGTACGCATGATTCTGTAAATTTGCGATATGGTTTTAACTTGTCAATTTTTATCTTTTTATTTTTATCTGTTAGTATTTGTGCTTTATCTTTTATGTAATTTTTTACTATTTGTTGCTTAAAAGCAGGTTTTTCTATTTTCCCGGTATTTCTTTTGGCTTGTTGTTCATATACCTTTTTATCTAGTTTATAACTGCCTACTTTTGATGTAGCGTATTTCATTTTATTTCCTTCTAACAAAGCTTTGGTTTCTTCGTAGACTTTATCCATGATATCTTTGTGAGTTTGAATATAGTTATCTGTTATTATTTCTGGTGAAATTTCTTCATTTGATTCGTTAAAATGACCGAAAAGAATATCGTTCGGAGAACGTTTAGTTACGGAGTGAATACTTTGGTTATATGCTTGAAGAGCGTATCGAACTTTATTACTGGTACCTAAATCGTTAAAATCTTTATTTTGTTCTAAAATTCTCATGTGTTCTATGATTGTAGAATGAAATCTTTCAATGTTACCATTACTTTTTGGGTTGTTTACGCTGATAAGGTGTATGCGAATTTTCTTTGTTGATAGAAAATTATAAATAAGTTGGTTGTTGAATTGTAAACCGTTATCTGAAATAATTAAACTAGGGTGTCCGAAAGTTGCAAAGTATTTAATTAATTTTTGTACTATAGTTAAAGTATTAATTTCGGGTAAATGATAAATTTGGGCATGCTTAGAAAAACTGTCGATTATCGTTAAGAATTTTTGTTTCCTTAAGGATAATATATCTATATGAATCACTTGTAATGGTTTTGATGCTGTGGGTGTTTTCAATATGGGAATTTTGATTGGATTTCTTTCGTATTTGTTTTCCTGGCATGTTTCGCAGTTGTTTATGAATTTTGATATAGATACTTGCATATTAGGCCAAAAGTATTTCTGTTTTAATTTATTGTAAGTTTCTACTATGCCTCGATGGTTTGTTTTACCAAGGTGATAATTTTGAATTAATTCTATCTGCTCATCAGATAATTCGATATCTTCTAGTTGCGATTGGCAGTTAATTAATTTATAGCTTCCAGGTTGAAAATGTTCACGTAATAGGGAATTTAATGTGTTTTGAAATTTTTCGGGTACTATACAATGATATTTAATGCCCGGTACACAATATTCTTTTATAAATTGTGATAAAGCGTTTTTACAAGCTTTTTTATTAAGGTACATATATATTCGTTGTTTGTCGTGTTTAAATAGTTTTTTGATTTCTATGCTGTTTTTTGAATTTGTTTCTTTAAAAATTATCTGATTTTTGCCAAAATTTACGGGGATTTCTTCATAATGAAGTCCGTTTATCGGTGACTCATCGTCAGAGTGTTGTGTGCAACTATCGGTGTCTTTTTCTGCGATAACAGAGTTTGCATAATTTTGAATAGTGTCTGAAGTAAAAACATTTATTTGTATATTGGTATTTTGAAATGTTTGTTCTAGTAAATTCTTTATATCGTACCAATTTTGTTTATCTAAACCGGATCCTATTTTAGGCATATTGATAGAATTAATATTATTTTGAAGTAAATATTCTCTCAATTGTTTCAGGCAAGTTTCTATATCTTTTAAATTTGGTTTGTCATGGTAATTATTTTTTGTTATTAAATGAATAATCGGTTTTGGTGACATTTGAATAGCGATTTTTCCTTGAATTTTGATTTTGTCTAGATTACTTGTTGTTTCAAATTTTTCATTAATTTGTTTAGCGAAACCTTGATTCATTTTAAAATCTTTAGATATACAGTGTGTTATGAGTTCTGGGTGATCGAAAATGTTTGTGTCTAAGTAATTTATTGTAAAAGAATTTGGAATTCTGGACAAGTAATCTGCGACATAATTTTGTTTACCTTTTTGGTATTCAATATCATAGTTATATTCAGATAATTTGAGTTTCCATCTTATTAATTTTTGATTGGGTTCTTTTAAACTATTTAGCCAAATTAAGGGTTTATGGTCGGTTATTAATTTGAATTTGTTTCCGTAAAGGTAGGGGTGAAAATGTTTAATAGACCAGATTATCGCCAGTAGTTCTTTTTCAGTGGTAGAGTAGTTAATTTCGTGTTCGTTCAACGTTCTACTTGCGTATGCTAGGGGTAGATCTTTTCCTTCAATATTTTGTGAAAGCACTGCACCTAATGTAAAGTTCGAAGCGTCGGTGGTTAATCTGAATTGTTTCGAAAAATTCGGGTATTGTAAAATTGGTGAATTTGAAAGTAATAATTTACATTTTTCGAAGCATGAAATATATTCTTTGTCCTCAATGTTAATTTTGACGTTTTTCTTAAGACATTTAGTGAGTGGTTTTGTTAATTTAGCGAAGTCTTTGATGAATCTTCGATAATAACCAAGTAAACCAAGAAGTGATTTAATTTCTTTAGGTGTTTTTGGAATTGAGAATTTTTTTATAATTTCGATTTTACTAGGGTTCGGTTTTATGCCTTCGGTGGTGATTAAATGGCCAAGGTAAGCGACTTCTTTTCGTAAGAATTCGCTTTTATCTAGTTGGATTTTTAGATTAGCTTCCCTTTATCTTTGAAAAACAGTTTTAATGTTTTGAATGTGTTCCTGTAAGGAGGTTCCTAATATAATAATGTCATCTAGGTAGACAAAACATATTTTATTTATTAGATCTTTGAGTACGAAGTTCATTAGCCTTTGAAATGTACTTGGGGCATTTTTTAACCCAAAAGGCATTCTGAGGAATTCAAAATGACCCTGGTCTGTGGAGAAAGCTGTTTTCTCTATAGAACCGTGATCCATTTCTATCTGATGAAAACCACTGATTAGGTCAATAGTCGTAAAATAGTTCGCTTTTCCTAGTTTGTCGAGAATTTCTGTTATATCAGGGATTGGAAATTTGTCGTCTATTGTTTTGGAATTTAATTTCCTATAGTCTATCACCATTCTAAATTTTTCTTTGCCTGAGGCGTCTTGTTTTTTTTGGCACAATCCAAATTGGACTGCTCCAAGGTGAATATGAATGTCTAATTATTTTGTCATCTAGTAATTTGTTAATTTGAGAATTTACTTCATCTTTATAAATTATAGGGTATTTATAAGATCTTTGATATACGGGTGTTTCGTCTAACGTATTAATTTTATGTTTGATTTTATTAGTGAAGGTGAGATTTTGCTTTTCAGAAATAGTTAAATCTTGAAATTCTTTTATTAATTTATTTAAGTGGTTCTTTTCTATATCGTTGAGATGTTCTGTTCTGAGATTTAGTTTTTCGCAAGTTTCGTGAAAATTTAATTCCAAATTATTTTGGTGGAAGTAACTAAATTTTAATTTATGTTTATTTAATAATCTAATCGTTTCATTAGGGTAGTCTATGATTGCTCGTAATAATTTTAAACCAGAGTTACCTATTACAATATTAAAGTCTTTGTGAAATTCATAAATGTGACATTTTAATTTTATATTAAATAATTCTGCAAAAGTATAATAATTTCCGTGAGAGATAGCGTTGGCTGTTTGTATTTGAAAATATTCGGGATATTTTTTGAATTTATTTTTGTTTTCGTCTACAAATTTTTGACTTATAAAATTTTCAGATGATCCGGTGTCTATTAAGATTCGGCAATTTTTGAATTGAATAAATGGTAATTTCGAGGTATAGTTGGCTAAGGATTCAAATTTTCTTGCGGGAGTATGCAAAAATTTTCATTGTCTATTTCTGGTTCTGTGTTACTATATTCGAAATTTTCATTATCTGTTTGTTCACCGTTTTCTAATTCAATTTCGTGAGTGAGTTCGTTATCATGTTCGAGTAATTGCAAGTCTTCTCGAATTCTTTTTATTTGTGGTCGAAATGTATTTGTACTAATCGACATAGGTTGTGGATAATTGTTTCTTTGTTGTTGTGAATAGTTGGGTTTTGGTTTAAAATTTGGACTTGGGAAATTTTGTGGTTGAGAGTATCGAATCATTGGAGATCGATGCGATGTTTGGTATTGGGTGTTCGGTTTGTATGTGGGTGCTGGTGGATTAATTTTTGGTTTTACAAAATGATTTTTACTTATATTTGTGTGAATATATTGGAAGTCATTATTTATTAGACTCTGAACGTCACTTAATGATTTTGGGTTTCTGGCCGCAAGTTGGCTTCTGTATGGTTCTTTACAATTAATTATGAAGTTATGAGCAGCGTACGTTGTCATAAATATTTCTAAATTTTCGAACCCGGTACCAAAGTTTAGTTTTAATAAGCCCATGAGTCTGTTAAAGATGTCTTCGTATTTATATAGATATGCGAAAATATCTTCATTAGATTTTTGCTCTAAATGGGATAATTCAGTTAAGAAGTGAACTTCATTTCTTTTATCTCCATATTCTCCAACTAATAAATTTTTTAAGGAAGTCCAGTCAGTGTAAGTTTTATTTGCTAATTTAGCGTTAGCTTCTCTAATAATTTTTTTTCGTATTGTATGAAGTATTATTCTTTTAGTAAGTTGGGATAAATTTTGTTTATTTATAATTTCGAGAATTTCGTCACAAATTGTGATGAAATGTGATAAAGTGCCCGTACTTCCATCATATTCGGGAATGATTTCAATTAATTCCTTAATATCGGATGGTATTTTAGGAATTGTATTGATTAGGGGTGGTTGAATTATTTGTGTAGGTGTGGCCATTGTCGTGTAGTGTTAGGCAATGACGTTAATATTTATGTGTTGAATAATATAATATGATTGTTGAAAGAATAATATTTATTTATTTATTTATATATATATATTTTTTTTTTTTTTGCTTGTATTGTTGTTACGTGTAATATTATTAGACAGTGATTCGCTCAAGTTACGTTAATATATATCAGTGATTCGACTTCTTGCGTTAATTTAATCTAACAGTGATTCGTTCAACAATCAGTACAGCTTATGCAAAAATATATATGACTTACAGTAATATTAATATGAGATTGGTGGTGGCCAGTTTCATGATTGGTTGTGGGTGTAGATTGATTGCTCTGATCGGATGAATGGTCTCGATGCAGCTGGTGTGTTGAGGTGCCGTTGATCGGGTTGCAGTTTCTGAACAGGATCGGGCGCCTCTAAGTTGACGACGATATGATTTGCCTTTCTTCGTCGGAGAGTTGTAGTAGAATCTTCTTTATTTGTGTCGATTGAGACACTGATGAAGTCAAAATCGTATTGTATTGATTTTGAGTAAGAAATCTTCAACGAATTGATCTCATCAAGAGTTTTAGTGAGATTTCGGATTTCTTGCACTCGGAGTCTTGCTTGTTCTTTTGATGCCGTATTTAACACTTAAAAGTGACGATTTTAACTTTTAAACGAAATAGCACTCGCGTTGAGATATTATTCGTAGTTAAAATCTTTTTGGCATCCTACCGACTGCGCCAAATAAATCAACGACTCGGAGAGTTTGGTTTTTAAAAATTTATTTTATATTTAAGCTAAGTATACAATGTCTTGATTCTTTGAGAGTTCTACACAATCTAACTATGTTACTTATTTCTGTCTAACAGCTAAAGTGTTTTGTTACGGATGTCTCAGGTTTATGGAAAAGTACCGTGTGACTGATATATTGCTGATACTGCAGATTTGTTGATTATATAATTTATATATATATATATATATATAGTGAATTAAACCAAAATTTTAAATAATATTACGTATATTAAAATCTCGAAATCAACTGAAGTTCTATATCAATCGAAACCAGTATCCAGCGTATCCAGCCAATCATTCGAAGCCAGTATCCAGTGTATCCAGCAAATCAATCGAAGCAAGTATCCAGCGTATCCAGCAAATCAGTCGAAGCCAGTATCCAGCAAATCAATCAAAATCAACTT
This sequence comes from Nebria salina, assembly GCA_944039245.1. Classification (NCBI taxonomy): domain Eukaryota; kingdom Metazoa; phylum Arthropoda; class Insecta; order Coleoptera; family Carabidae; genus Nebria; species Nebria salina. Next base: position 5,219,108 of record OX063277.1, read on the forward strand.
AGAATTCATCATTCAACTCAGCAACTAAGTAACGTCATCATCCTTATGTTTATTAAATTGTAAGTACACTCCTGTCCTTAAAATTTTTCGACGATTCATTCAATGATAGTGGAAGTTCAGATCAAGTGTTAGACTTATCATATAATCCCGAAATCATGCCTGTAAAATTAGAAATCGCAGAAAAATGTTTAATTAAATTTGATGGTGAAAAATGTAGATTAAGAGAATTTATTGACAACTCCGAAATTGCATTAAAACTCGTATCTGCGGAAGATAAGATAGTGTTGTTCGAAATCATAAAAACTAAAATAACAGGTCGAGCCAAATAACTAAGCCAGAATAGAAAATTTGAAAATTAGATTGCATTAAAAAATTACCTAGAAAATAAAGTTTCAGAAAAACGATCTCAAGCTCAATGGGAACTCGAATTACATTCTTGCAGACAAAACCGCGACGAAACCGTAAACTCATATTCAAATAGAGTCGAAAATTGTACGGTAAAGCTATTAAACCCAATCGGTAACGACATGACACAAATAGAAATCAACGCATGCAAAAAATTAATCAGAAAACAAACTATGAACGTGTTTATCAGTGGTTTAAAAGATCCTATCATCACCCTCGTAAAAGCTCAAAAACCGCAACTCTTTAAAGACGCTTTTGATCTAGTTAGTGCAGAAGAACGCAAAATAATTAGCCGTGCAGATTCAAATAGATTTTACAATGTTAATAATCAAAATATAAACGCGAACAAAATATGCTTTAATTGAAAAAAATTCGGTCACATTTCAAGTCAATGTAAAATGAACAAACACAGTTATACTAGTAACAGACAGTTTAAAATAGAACCAGTCAATACTATTCAATATTAAAATCGAAATAATCAAAATCCGCAGAAAAAAGAATGCAAATATTGTAAAAAACAAGGTCATTCTATCGACGAGTGTCGAAAAAGACAAAATAATAACTCTAGAAAACAATCCGCAAACTTCCCAAGTAATCCTACTTTTGACTCAAATTCACAAAATCATTTAAACTCCCCCGGAACCTCTGGTATTAGCACGAACCAAAGGTCAGCCGTCAATCTCCGCGCACAGAACCATATTCAGTAAGTATTTCAGTCATTGATAACAATGTTAGTAACACAGTCTTTATCGAAATACCCGAATGTTTCAGTACTCCGAAATCACTTTTAATAGACACAGGTGCTGACGTCAATATAATAAAACTCAATTATTTAAAAGACGACATCATGGTAATCGAAGACGAAATCATTAACCTGAAAGATATCTCCGGAAATCTTACCTCACCAACCCTTAGATATTGCTATCTCTCCATTCCTAACTCATATGACATAAACAAACACAAATTCCACGTAGTTCACTACAGTTTGAACATCAAGCAAGATGATATTCTTGGTTCGCAATTTTTCAAAGAATCAAATGCAAGAATTTGTTATAAAACAAATAAACTCATCCTATCTCTAGAAGATTATCCAATCAAACACTTCAATTAATTAAGTATTCCCGCGAGAGCAGAAATAACCGTTTCTGTACCTGTCTCCACGCAAAATGTCACAGAAGGCATTCTTAACCGTGTAGAATTATCTCCAGGTATTTATCTATGCGAAAGCCTAGTATCCATTGTCACGCTGATTACAAGCATACTTAACACAACAGAATCAGAAAGATCCCTCGATCTAAAATCATTTGAAGTAGAGGAAATCCCTAAACAAATTCAAATCAACAAAATCAGATGTCTAAACGAAAACTCAACTCGGAAAGACTAAAAATACTGGAATCATAAATTCGTACGAGCCACTTAAACGAAGAAGAAAGAGAATCTCTTATGTCAATATGCATCGAATTCAACGATCTTCTCTAAATCGAAGGAAACAAATATCCAGGTACAAACTCTACAAATCATCGAATTCCTACCACGAATTATCAACCTATATCCGTCAAGCAATACCGATATCCCGAAACCCACAAAAACTAAACTGCTGCAATGTTATCCAAAGAAATCATTCGTTCTTCAGAATCACCATGTAATGCTCCATTATGGGTTGTTCCCAAAAAATCAGACGCTTCAGGAAAAATAAAATGGTGAGTTGTCGTCGACTATCGGAAATTAAACGAAATAACTACCGGAGACGCGTACCCTCTTCCAAATATTAACGAAATTTTAGATCAATTAGGTACACAGTAAATATTTTACGACTTTAGATCTTGCGTCAGGTTTTCATCAAATTAAACTAAATCCCGAAGATTCATATAAAACTGCATTTAGCACCACCTCTGGTCATTTCGAATTCGTTCGAATACCTTTTGGATTAAAAAACGCTCCTGCTACATTCCAACGTCTCATGAATTCAGTTTTATCCGGTATTAACGGTTAACGATGCTTTGTTTATTTAGAGGATATTGCTATATATACTAATTCACTTCAAAATCACAATAAAAAGTTAGTCGATGTATTTACGCAATTACGAAATCATAATCTCCTTATTCACCCAGACAAATGCGGATGCCTTAGAACCGAAGTCTCTTACTTAGGTCACATAACCACAGAACATGGCGTTAAACCAAATCCACAAAAAACCGAAATTGTTACAAAATTCCAGATTCCTCGAAATCCTCGCGAAATAATATCATTTCTAGGACTTGTCGGATATTATCTAAGATTTATTGAAAACTTTAGTAAAATTGCGAAACCTCTTACGGATCTCTTAAAGAAAAACAAAGAATACATTTGGTAAAGCACACAACAAAATTCCTTCGAAATCCTAAAAAAATATCCTAACTACCGAACCTCGTTTACACTACCCAAATTTCAATAACGAATTTGTACTTACAACTGATGCAAGCAATTATGCATTAGGTGCTATACTATCTCAAGGAATTGTAGATCAAGACAAACCAATATCCTACGCAAGTAGAACTTTAAGTCAAGCAGAACAAAATTACTCGACAACCCAAAAAGAATTGTTAGCAATTGTATGGACAATTAAACACTTTAGGCCATACCTCCATGGTAGAAAATACAAAATCTTTACAGATCATCGTCCCTTTACTTGGTTATTCAATGTTAAAGATCCCGGCTCGAAACTAATCAGATGGCGACTAAAAATTGAAGAATATGAATATGAAACGAAATTCCAACGCAGACGCGCTAAGTCGAATTCATGTATTAAATTCAAAACCGCAATTACCATATCAAAATTTCCTGGAGCATACTAGAACTAATGTCATTATAAATAATAATTTAATCGAATCAGACCAGGATTTATTCTCAATGAACGATAATGATGCCCATTGTATATCACGCGATCTAGAAATGTCACAAGGAATTTCCACAAAATTCATAGAAAGATTCAATAATCACGAATATCTTAAAAACCAAAATAAGAATCTCACTGAAATCGCAAAATTTAAAACCGGATATCATAATATATTTTATTTAATAACTCAGGATATTTATTTCGATAAACCGACTTATGAAAACATTTTTATTACCCTGAATAGATTAAAAGAAAGACTAATATTAAATTAAATATCAAATCAATTTCAATTCCCTGCAAAGGATGCGGACTAGATTGACTAAAATAGGAAAAAAATCGAATTATGCTAAGGTTCATATTTTTAAATACAGACATAAACATTACTGTCATAATAAAATTTTAATCCCAACCTCAGAAGAAGTCAATAAAATTATTTCAGAGTAACATATGACACCTACTGGTGGACATCAAGGTGTTTCACGAACTTATAAGAAACTCAAATTGAAATATAAATGGAATAACATGAAGAAGGCAATAAAATCATTTATTAAAGATTGCCAAGAATGTCAAAGAAATAAATTAGTCAGAAAAAAAACTCGAGTCCCTATGCAAATCACTACAACACTTAAAAATCCATTTGAAAATATAATGCTAGATATTGTAGGTCCATTACCTATTTCTAAATAAGGAAATAAATACATCCTTACTCTCCAAGACGATCTGTCCAAATATTCTCAAACTTATCCAATACCAAATCTAGAAGTGACCACAATCGCGAACGATTTAGTCACTAAATTCATATGCACGTTTGGAATTCCAAAATGTATCTTAACGGACCAAGGGAGAAATTTTATAAATTCAATCATTCAAGATACTGCTAAATTATTTAAAATCTCTAAAGTTCAAACCACAGCATACCATACTCAAAGCAATGGCGCTCTCGAGAGAAGTTTCCGTTTCCGCTTGATATCTCAGCTTTTTCCTTTTTTATATGCAGTAAAAGTAAGTATTGTTCATACATACAAACATATCACGCCTAATCCCATCAAATAGCAGACGACACATTCTTCACATCTTTACATAATTTCACATTTTTACGAACTTACGCCATTCAACTCTATCCATGCACATTTATTTCGCTTCATTCAAACGCTTCTCATTATAAATTATGTTTATCCATTTACCCTTAGGTCGGCCTCGCATTCTCACACCATTCATTTATCTCACATAAATCGATTTTGTTAATCTATCATTCGACATTCTTTCGATATGACCATACCATCTCATTTGACTCGCACCTATTCTACGTACGAAATTTTTTTCAAAAGCGATCTGTTCATACACCCACGTATTCCGCTTTATGTCATTCCTCGATTCACCACATATACCTTTCAAAATTTCATAACGACGGCATTCACACGCTTTTCATGATTGGTTTGCAAAGCCCACCATTAATTACCATACATCAAGGATACCACAAGTACACCATTGGACACACAGAATTTTGCATACTTATTGTTAGATATATTAAAATTTCTCAAAAACATTCCTAACGCGCCTAAGATCATACGTCCATCAGACACTCTTCTCTCATTCTCGAAAACATACTTTCCATCACTAGAAAATAAGCAGCCCAAATAAACAATCTTTTTAACTTGCTCTAGTTTATTCATTTACCACAATATTACTCACAGTCCCACATTCATTCTATTCTAACACCATAACTTCCGATTAATTCACATTAAGTTCGAGATTCATATCCCTTCCAACTGCACTTATAATTTGTATAATTTTACTCAATTGCTCTTATGATTCACTAAAAACCTCGATATCATCTGCATAAACTTTTGCAGGAACTGTAACACTACCAACGGTCACAATATCATTTGCACCAAATAACGCCCGGTGTAATAAAACATCCTTATATAAATGAAGCAGCCACGGCGACAACACACAACTTTGTTCCGCACCTAGATCAATAGACCATTCACTCAATCAACCATCAACTCTTACAGTTGCCTGATTGCCAGCATACAACACTTTTATTGCATTTAAAAACGATCCATTCATACCACATTCTCCCAAAATACAACATAAGCTCTCACAAAACTATACTATAATACGCCTTTTTCAAATCGATAAAGTGACAAAACATCTACTATTATTATCAAGCGACTTTTCAACAATCATACGTAGAAAAAACAGTTAATCAAAACACAGTCTTACGAGCAGAAAGCCACCTTGCCTATCATACAGTTTCATACGTGATATACACTTCTCTTTCTTAATTAAAAATTTTCCATAAAGCTTATTTACAACACTCAACAAACTATTGGCTATATAGTCATTAAAGTCACTATAACGGCTCTTTCCTTTGAAATGGGGGAACAATCATAACACACTTCCAATCATTCGTAACAACGCCATGTTTCAAGCAAAAGATATCATTTTAACTAACCAATTGAACAAACTTCTACTCCTAAATTTTAGTATTTCCACAGTTATGTCTTCTATACTTGCAGCTTCTCTATATTTCATTTATGGCAGACACTCATATACAACGTCTTCACTTATAGCACATTCGTCAACAATTATTTCAATACTAACATCTGATGCATTATTACATCCACTTGAACCACCATATAACCTTTTGAAAAATACATAACAACCCACACTTACATATGATTTATTCCAAATTTCGCTCAACTTGCATTGCTGCCACTGTAAAATTTCGTTACACTACCCTAAAACAATTTCCTGTTCATGCTAAAGTCGTACATCAACATTTCATACATCCATATCCATTTTGCTTTCATCCAAAATCCTTTACCTCTTCCATCCTCTTTTCATCAATTTATATTCAGTCAAACAAGCATTATGAATATCACCAGGCAAATCTTTGACATTCAAATAACTCAAGTATGCTTCATTTTTCTTACGGACAGCTTCTTTAACATTTTCAATCCACCAACCATTCTGGATACGTGCACATATTCTTGAATTACCAAATAATTCATTCGCGTATCTTATAACTGTAATTTTAATTTCCAGATCACATTTACATCACACTTATAATTCGACTCAAATAAAGACAAAACAACATTCAAGTTAAACATATTGTTCACTTACTGGTTAGCACTGCAAATGAAAGGATTTTACACGAACCATTCACTCGGCCTGTTTTACTATTTTCTAACAATCTTGCGCTAAATTCACACGTGGAACAACTAAATAATGATCATTCGTACTAAGCTCAGCCCGAAGTCTCACTCTTGTATCTGCAATCATACCCCGCGAACGCTCATAACAAATAATCAAATCAAATACGCTTCTCTGATATAAACAAACATTCTCCAAAGTGTAAATATGTGAATTAATAAACTCGAAATAACGAAGAATTCAAATCCCAAACAAAAAGCTAATATTCTAGATCTGCTATACACCAACCCATCTTTTCTGATCCCCACAGACATTCAATCTTTCACCGCGATTACAGCTATTCTCTACATTAGACATCTAATACCGTAACTGAATTACCATTATATTTTATACGGCTTTGCTTTTTAAGCACATTGAGCACCCAACCCTTCTCCGTGTTTGTACATTTTTACCAAATAGCTCAATCATCTGCATTAACATGTGCATCACGGATCTTGTGTTTGAATTTCCTGCTGAATCGTCTAACCAGCGAACATGAAGATGGCCTTTAACTTGGTATCTGTCGAATATGTCTGCCTTCGGTACTAGTCGCTCCCGTTGCCGAAATATCACGTTTCTTGGAACTAAGTGAGAACGTCCGTTGTCCGCTCGCAGACGAGACGTACGACCTGTCTCATCGCTTTACGTCGGTGGATTCAACCGAGTCTAGCAGTGATTTGATCTCGGATAGCGTTAAGAAATAACATATGATCTCTCTGATGTTGGTCTCGTATTAAGCAGAACATTCAAAACCTTTGACCCTGGAAATATCAACCATGAATTTCTTCTATAAATAGAATTCAGATTGTCGGTTGGATAGAGGTGAAAAATGAATTAACCATAGTTTTCTGTTGTGTAAATTTTATTAATTTTGAGAGATGAATTTGATTATAGCATTTAATTATAATAGATGAAGAGATTTTGAAGTTGTCAAAAAGTTTGATCAAAGCTTATGATTGTACCGGCCGAAATGTTGCAATCAAAAACCGTATATTATTAAGATGATATTCAGAATGATTTTTTGAGGGCACAGTTTTTCGTAAATTAACATTTCTATTGTGTTATTTACTATCTGGTAAGCAGTATTAGTAGGTATTGTAATCATGGAAAGTTTCGATCTTATGATTTTAACGGAAATATACGTTTTGACCTTTCCTATAATGATAACCGACTATTTTTGGACAGACGTCTGTTAGTGTGTGTCTCTGTGTGTGTGTTTTTGTATGTGTAAGTCTGTGCTTTAGTGTGTGTACAACTGTATGAGCGTTCTATAGAATAGCCAGTTGAAGGTAAAATTTTTAAACTTCAATCTTTAGATTTGAATATGTCTGGACATCACACCTTCTATTTTTCAAATCCATATTATAACCGGAAGTGCATATTTATAGATATTAACATGCTATACAATCTTTAATTGATTCTTTTTTAAAAGCGGTACCAGAAACAATGAAATGTCTATTAAATTTGCTGCTTATTATTATTATTTTCACAAAAATCGTATCAACTGTGTCTGTCAATTGCTCAAGGGGTTCGGCAAATCTAGAGCTAAAAAAAAGGTCTTTTTCCTGATTTCTTATTGACGAATGTATACATTTTGCATAAATATCGTTTATATGTCTTTATTGAACATATGTTTCACTACGTTATGATATTTTTCATTAATAAATATATAAAATTGGTGGTGCTAGTGGCGTCCAACCTATGAAGGTTTTTGGAAGTAGTACCAATCGGGTGAAAGGGTTGAGCAGCCCCTAATTGACCTGCGACAAAAACGACAACAGATTATAAACTTACAAGAAATATGCTCTCGGAATACGTATCTGAATTTAAAAATATTGAATTCTTTAGATATGACACCTGATTAAAAAAAAGATTGGGATTTTTAGCTAAAAATTGCTTATGTATTTGTTAATAAAAAAAAACTATCAACAATAAAAAAAATCCTACGATGTTCTCTAGAAAACTGTCGATCAATTAAGTTTGTAAAAGATTCATGTATATTGATTGACTAGTATAAGAGTTCTCTTTTCGCCCAGTTTCAAAAAAATTGTGCCTTCAGTCTGCTTCGTAAAACTTACCCTCCAGGTTCGTCCCCTTCGCTTCTGCCTATTTTCTGGCCTCCTTTAGAGCCATTATGGCCTCTTTTGTGGTATCAGTCAATCACAGCTCAGCCAGCTTGATGCGCTGGAAATTCGCGGTTATACTTAAATCATAACAGTTTGGACCTACTGTTAGGCCCAAAACAGCCATGACTTTTATAGTGCTGTGTAAAACATCATCAAAAATATATACGGCAAGATTTGATGCAGTTTCTAAAATATATGTGCCACTTGAAGTTGATTTTGGAGCCAAAGACCAAACAACAGATTTAAAACTTACATTGCTGTTCTGAGCATATCCCCCTCCTCCCAGTTTATCAGAAGAACATCTCTACTCAGTTCTTCGTACATAGGCTCTATAGCATTGAAAATATCTTTCCAGAGAGAACACCACGAATCTTCACTAGGCAGACACCTGTCGTACTGCGGCTTCTCATCCATTGAATGAACGACGAATGGCGAATCCAATATATATATATATATATATATATATATATATATATATATATATATATATATATATATGTATCTATATATATATATATATATATATATATATATATATATATATATATATATATATATATATATATATATATATATATATATATATATATATATAGTTCATCGATAAGCTTCGCGGTTAGTTTCTCTTTTCCTCCATGCCCTTTCATGTTCTTTTCTAGGTTCCGAAGACGTGCACCCATTCTTTTTTTCGCGTGATCAACGCTCTCTTTTTTGCGAACTGTCACATCGTCATAAGGCTTGGCATCCATAATATGTTTGAACGTCTTTGAATCGCCATCTCCAATGTAGTTCATATATTTCATCCCATGTAAATCCTCCGAGCGCTGAAACATTTCAACGATCGCATCGCATTCCATACAAACAGAACCCTCGTGATTGCACTGACATTCCCCAGCGTGTATTTCTGTCCATTGTACATTTTCTCTGTTACCTTCTTGTTTCTTTCAAAACTCGCACGACTAACAATACTTGAATTTAAGACATATGTCTATAAATTTTCCAGTAAACCACCCGATTAGCGATATAACTCCAAACAACGACGAAAAGCCACGTTCTCGCCACGACCCGTCACAGGAAACAGTTAAGCCTTCGTCAATTTTTTGAGAACACTCTGCCTTCTCCTCGTCAGCAGCTTCTTTCATGCTAATTATACTTACTGTTTCAGTTGCGTCATGAATTGTGCGAACAAGTTTGTCGTAAAAGGTATAGAAATTCGGGTGAGGCAGATCTATGAAAGCACAAAACTTGTAAATACCGTGAAGCCCAACACCTAATGATTCGACGATTGACTTCGTATTCTTTATCAATGAATGGCCAATTGGGAATCATTGTTTGATCACAGTTATTGCACGAAATAAGGACTTTAAATTCTAAGCACGCTGACCACTTTGGGTGAACCTAACATTTGATTTACCCATTTTTCAGACTACTTTGTCTGCTATTAAATTGAAAACTGAGATAAAGCTTAGAATACATTACCCCATCGTTGATTCTACTTCGACATCATAATCATTTTCAGACAATTACAATTTTCTAGCAGATGTACAAACAACATCATAATCTGGATTCTCCAATGAGTAACTGTTTTTCAATCGTTTATTTGAAATTTTCGTCCTATTAGTCCCGGCAGAACACCTTCTTCCACCTTTTCTAACTACATACAATTGCTTACTCATGACTTTCACCGATTCGTAAACCAAATCACGAAATTTCAATTTTGTCAGTAAAACTGGCATTTTTATTCAATACAAAAAACGTTCAGCGTTAAAAATATAAAATGAAAGACATCAACAATACATCGGTAAAAAAATATTATGAAACATAAGCGATAAGTGCCGCAGGAAAGATGATTAGAAAAGCGCCATATTAGGGCTCCGGGTAAGTAATAAGATCCCGCTAGAAATCGCTTAAGGGGGAATACTGCTTTGACCGTTTCAAATATCGATTTTTTTTGCGCTTAAAAGATACTTTGGAATGTGTAGAATTTAATTTTGTATGTTAAAACCCAAACCGGACTTTTATTCAAAATGAAATAGCCGATTTCCTAGAATCGCAGACTGAAGGTTAATGCAAAATATGCATGAGTTTTGACTTTAAACACGATTATCTCAAAACAATATTTTTCAAATTTGCGTGCACGGTATCTCCCACAATTTTCATCGGATTGCCGTCATTTTTTTCAAAATCCGAAATTCAAAATTGGGATACGATGTTACGGTGCTAAATTTAATGTAGATTATAAATCCTTATCGATTTTGTTCAACGAGTTACCGTTTTCGCGTTCTCGTGCACGCAAAAATTGTTTTCTTGGCGCGCAGAGGCTACTTTGGCGCCACCTGACGGGCGCACCGCAAATTTTTTTTTTATAAAAATAAATGTTCTCAGAAGTCAATATTCTGATATTTTTATCTTTTAAGTCCCCAAGTCTTTGTAGCTTTTAGTTCTTCAGATTTACCTCGTCAAAAATAGGCCTTGTTTTTGGGCGTCCAAAGCAGTATTCCCCCTTAATCGCCCCTCCAAAATACAATGTTATGAACATTTTCTGAAGTATAAATAAATTGTTTCCTATTCTTTACACGTTTAAGTATCATTTAAGACGAAAATGATATTTTCGATTTTTTGTTACTTTAGAGTGGCATTAACCCTTTACAAACAATACCCTTAAATAAATTTGAATTTGACATTTAATATTTAATCTAAGAAATAAATTTAGTGAAAAAGGTTCCAAGGGTTAGTAAAATATTATTAATTAGAAAGATAATATAAATGAGATTTGATATGATCTAACCAAAATGCGTTTAAGCGGGTTCAGTGCAAGCCACTGCAGATGTTTTCATTAAGTAAGCACGATATAGATAGATATAGATAATATATATAGCCTAGATTCAATTTAATATTATATATTGAAAAGGTGTTGAAATTGATTGTATTTAGTAATTTTCGAGTTACAACCACACTGTACTATTTAATATAAAAATTGAATTCAATATGAAAACATTAATTTACGTTGGGAAATATATCGAAATGCGGAAAAATAATTTAAATTTCGAATCCAAGTAATTACACCACTCTATTTATGAATAATACTGAGATATATAAATAGAAATTTGAAAATATGAACTAATGGGATGAAGTAATGTTTACCTTAGTTTCGATTAAATAAGTCCGAATGGAAACATTCTCATTCTAGATAACTCTGTTCGCTCCAGATAAATCGAATTTGTTATCAGTGACCACAATAGGTATTTCTTAGAAAACAGCTCCTTGCTCAATAATCACTTCGAAACACCATTTGATACACTGAAAAGATGCTACCGAGCTTCCATCACAATCTGGTAGAAAAGCATACCATTTTGCCATTCTCATTGCAGCTAAATCTATTTCACTCGCCGTAAGCAAAATATCTACTTCTTGTGTCTATACTTATTTGCGTAAGTGTTTAATAGAAAAAGTTTGATTTTACCTCTTTTATCCACTCTCTCGGCGTCTTAGATTACTCTTTGAATTGGCTCGTAGTTATCCATGGCGCTGCTATTCAATTATAAAAACGGAATTTACATTCGATTTTTTGTAGCACCTATAAATTTTGTTTAATTTAAATTATTTTGTTTCAGCGTGCCGTCAAATACACATTTATTTTCTTTTTTTGGAGCACTTTGAGAAACTTACTTGCAGTACGGTTTCAGATTGAAAATGTTGCTGAATATATTACTATGGGGAACAGCAGTCGCTTCGAGTATCGGAAGTAACTCTGATTTAAATATATTTTATTTTATTTTTGCTTATTCGAAAGCTCATTTTGGCAATCGTGTTCTGTAAATAAAATTTTTTGTTAATTAGATTGTCGTATCTGTAAATATATTAGTTTAAGGGGACATAAGCACCCTCATATTTCAATTTGATTTTTTTTTTTTCATGAAAATTCTTAAATGAAAACAAATACATAACTTAATGAAACTTTGCACATATGTTTTATTGGTATTTAATTATACAAATAAATATTTTTAAATGGAGGCAATTTTTCAGAAATTGATGTTTTTTACACCAGAAAACCTGCTGTAACTTAAAAAATTGTGCGCCGATTTTTCATACGTAGTTCATTCTGAAAATTTACAGATGTAGATTAACGTGTTAAAATTTCAGAACAAGCGGATGAATAAATTTTGTTTAATCTTGCACACCAACATGAAAAACTTTTTCTTATATGCAAATGAAAACAAAGATCTTAATGAAACGTTGCATGTATGTTTTATTAGTATTTAAGTATACCAAAAAAATTTTAGAATTTTTTTTTGGCTCCTCGTCGTCTTCTATAATTTTTTCATAAAAACACTAAACAATCACAGTGGAAAGGATTTCTGCGTTCAGACAAATCTGAAACAAAACAAAATCCAGGTTTCAATCAGCATGCAAGCTGCTATAGAATGAACTATAAAGAAATTTTTTGGTTGAAAATGTAGCGAAATGGCGGCATTTTTTGCCCCAGAAAACCTGCTGTGACTTGAAAAATTGTGCACCGATTCTTTCATCCGTAGTTCTTTCTGAACATAAGCATGTGTAGACTAACGTGTAAAACTTTCAGAACGATCGGATAAATATATTTTGTTTAATTCATCGAAAAACCGACCTTGAAGCGCCATGCTATATATTCTCACTATTTTTTTGTTATTGAATTTTACTTTTATATTATTAAAATCATGTTCTTAAATGTTTAATCTAATAAATTCAATCATAAAATAAATTGTAAGTGCTATGTTACCTTAAAGGGAAATTACAGGTTGCAACTTTGATAAAATACAATATTTTTTTTGCATTTTTTCAAAGCTACAGTCATGTAGAATCAGTGGCCGAAAAGCCCATGTGTTCCGAAAAGTTTTACGACCCCTACGGCCACTTATACACAAGTACCTCCCGAACGCTCAGCGGAGAGTCCGTTCCGCAGGGTTATGATTTTTCATTTTTTGGGGGCGATTTTGCTTCAACCATCTTTTGTTTTACAAATTATGATGATTCCGACTCCAATTTCTTAATTACATGTCCGCAACACGCGTCTATGTTCCTTTTCACGAGAATTGGGAAATCCATTTTTTGACATCATCCGCCATATTGGATCTGTGAACTCTCATTATTGCAATTTGATAATAAAATCAAGTTAAGGGGACATTACAGGCTGGAGGCCTTAATAAATAAACAGTTTTCTATCGAACATCGTTGAATTTTTCTTTTATTGTTGATAGTTTTTTATTTATTAACAAATTCATATGCAATTTTTAGCTCAAAATCGTAATCTATTTTTGAATCGAGTGCCATTTCTACAAAAATCTATATTTTTAAAATCGGCTACGTAGTTCGAGAGCTTATATATTTCAGATTTATAAAATGTTGTCGCTTTTGTCCCAGGTCAACTCTTTTACCCGATTAATAGTGGTTCTCAAAAACCTTCATAGGTTAGACTACGCTAGCGCCCCCAACTTCATATTTTTATTAATGAAACAAATTCATAATGTAGTCAAATATATGTTTAATAAGAACAATTAACCAATTTGTATACAAGATGTATACATACGTCAAAAAAAATCGAAAAAAGACCTTTTTCTAGTTCTAGAGTTACCTTACCACTTAAACAACGCAACCACACAAAAAGGCCATTGCAGTGGGCCCATCTTACATCCCATAGAACTCACCTCATGCATATAAATTCAATCATAAAAACAGAAATAACAACACAAAAAAAAAAATAAAACATGGTTCCTAAAACTCAACCCCAACGATAACTTTCTCTGGCGGCTGACTAAAACACTCAAAATGCTTTATACACGAATCTCAACCATCAATCAACTCAATCACATTGTTAAAACAGAAAATTCAGAACTTATATTACACACGTTCGAACAGATAATACACCAAACACACATGCACAGAATAAAACTATCACAAATACACATAAAACACGTATCCAATAAAGCATTCACCGTAGTCCGCTACCTTTATCCACTCCTCGTCAAAAATAGTTCCCTCTCAACCAAAAACAAAATGCTCATTTACACGTCAATCTTCCGCCCCATCTTCACGTATGCGGCCCTAGTCTAGTGCAACGCGCCGGTCTCCATCTTAATCCTTTTACAACGTCTACAGAACAAGTGTCTTCACCTATCCCCCAGCTCTGGACCACATCTACAAGAAGACACTAACACCCCCTATATTCAATACATACAAGGCTCTTAAAGGTTTACACATTAGAATATTGCAACCGGAACAACGACATCGGCAATTATCTTGAACAAGTAACCAAAAAAAATGTAGTTACTACGTTGGACTTTGTTTATCGGCTGACCAAGAAAATGAGAGGGCTCGACAATAATATATATATATATATATATATATATATATATATATATATATATATATATATATATATATATATATATATATATATATATATATATATATATATATATATATATATAAATATATTTATATTTATATATATATATATATATATATATATATATATATATATATATATATATTTATATATATATATATATATATATATATATATATATGTCGTTGCAGTGCTTCGTAGTAGCACAGCAACAGAATTAGGTTAGATATTTAAAATTCTAATCAAAAATATCCAATATAACATCATTTTGAAAATAATCTAAAATTCCGCGAAACTTATTTTTATTATTTTACTAATATATAACATTTCACTAACTTTTGAAACAATTTTTCAATAAATATATTGCTTACAAAACATATTTTACATCTCTACTAGTAATGACCACGGCCAAATTATTTCAATCAAACACTGTATATGAATTCAAATATAACTAAAATATAAAAGTTCTCTTTAAGGGTTGATTGGGAATATATATATATATATATATATATATATATATATATATATATATATCCATAGGTACATAGTATTGGGAGGATTGAATCATATAAGTTGTTTGTTAGTTGAAGTATCATGCCGTACGAGAGCAAAAGATTTCCATTTGTTCACAATACTTTAAAACTACGTTGAAAAACAAAAGAAACCTTATGTCCTCAAACCACGAACATGCAGCACCTTTAATTACCTTTATATTCGTACTTTTAACTATAAATGTTTTGCTTGAAAAAAATTAATTGCCTTAATGAATTGATAACTTACAGTTAGTGAAGTTTAGAAGCTTTTCTTCGTCTAGTCGTTGGAAACAAATTCTGTTGCAAGTTTTCACCATGTTGGTAATTTCGACAATAACCATTTAATATAAAATCACAACACGCGCGGTAATTTGTAAATGTTGCTTTTCCGCACAGCCCACCACAGTTGCCGGTTGCCGCAATAAGAATGACTGCGATAACCCAGTGAACGCTGCCACCAACCTATTTACTTGCGCGCGCATGCTCACAACTGTTTCCAACTTCCACATATCGCAATTCGCAATAAGCTGTGAGCTTTTAAAAAGTCTACTTATAAATCATTATCGCTATTGGAATGCTATAAAGTAATATAAGTTTTAAAATGTTGAAACCTAAGATATAAAAAATATTTGGACAAAGACAATTTTTTAGCATTAATATTTGGTATGGTAACTATTTTGATGTATGCTTTTAGATATAGATAAAATTATTTTCTTAAAATATTTAGTGACGACTTTTCGTCATTCTTCTAATTATAGAATCTGTAACTAATCTTCATTTGTGATAAGGTGGCAAAAGACTCCAAGTTTTTTTTTTTTTTAACTCCATTGGTTTTTATTCAAATAATCTGACAGCCGTGTGATATAAGTAAATAAAATTTAGATTCGTTACAAAATATCATGTCACACTATTGTTCTTCTTCAAAAGCTATTTAGCGAATCCAATGCCCTGATTAAATTCATCTTCCAAACTATACTTTATTTGCAATGTATTAAGTTTGGAAATTTAGTAAAAGTAATGGTAATGGTTGTCAAGATATGTTATATCGATTAATTATATCGCTCTACTGTACTTTAACTCAATTTTAAAATTTATTCAATTTTCCATGATGTCAGCTTCGTTTCATAATGAAATATCCGCCATGGTATGCACACATTTTAGAAAGCCGCAAGCATACTCTGAACCGCAGGCACACCGATAGGTAGTGATGCCGCCGAGACCAAGACTGGTCTCGGTCTCGTCTCGTCTCGTCTCCTATTTCGAGACGAGACCGTGATCTTGGTCTCGTCAGGAAAACCGAGACCGAGACGAGACCGATTACTAGTCTCGCCGAGACTCTCGACAAAACCTATGAGAATTTTAAAATATTGTTATTGATGTGGTAGGTTTGTTATTGTGAATTCATGATTTTATTTTTTTCATTGTTTTTTTCTAAATTAATTTTATGATATATCTTATGTAAATATTCTTGTGTATATATATATATATATGTATATATATATATATATATATATATATATATATATATATATATATATCATTATTGTCTATAAAAATTAAAACTCCATCAATAATACTATATTTACATAAGATATATCATAAAATTAATTTAGAATATAATCGTAATTCTGCAGATCCGCTTAGCGATAAATATTTAAATTAAATCCGAAATATTGTAACCGGGTACACTACCACTACCCGTCTCAATAGTATTATTAATCAGACATTTTTTCATTTTATTGTTCGATATATATAATTAACTTAAAAACCACACTAGACACTACGACTCTGATAATAAAAAGTACCTATAAATACATATACTTTTTCAAAGAGCTGATAGATACTGCACAATGTCAAATATCATTGTCGAGTCCTATATTAACTTTACTTTGCTTTGTATCCATTATTATATCTTAAATGATTAATACATAGTTATCATTAAAACTTATACATTATATTATTTTATATGAGTATTCCTTTGTTTAGTGCTATGAAACGTATGCAAACGCAAATTAGTACGAACAGAACCATAGCCAATCACGTGCTCTATATTCAAGGTCAAATAATCGAGAGTCTCGTCGAGAGTCTCGTCGAGACCGAGACTCTCTTCGTCGAGACCGAGACGAGACTATATATTTTTAGAAAATTTCGAGACGAGACGAGACTGGCTAAAGTCTCGTCGAGACTGGTCTCGGCGGCAACACTACCGATAGGTAACGGAAAGCTCAAGCATGCATAATCAAATGCGTTTTATATGAGAGACAGTTCAAATTTATGTGTACCAATTGATTTCTGCGCCATGGCAACCGCGGATTTGCTAATCCAGTAAATTTTGGTAACGTTATTTCTGTCCAACATATTTGTTCTTTTAATAATATTATCATTTCAAAATCAAAAGCTGCGTTAACAAAGAATTTACACAAATCTCGATTAGTAATATGTAATTGTCCATAAAGTTGATAATAATATTTACGTGATCCCTTTAATACTAATGCATTTACTTCAATATCGCCATCATCTGAACTTGCCCCTAACTACGATGCAGACCACACAAAATAACTTTTATGACTAGTGTTTCTTCGTAATGCTGTAATGCGTATTTCCAATATCTATTTCATCGAACAGTTCACCAATTAATAATAATAATCATGTTGGCCAATAATATTTTGCTAAATTATATTACCATTTTCAACATCAATAAAGTTTTCGATTGTAATGTAATTTAAATCTGAATAAATAGTAGAAGTTCAACCTTGCTGAAGATTTTCCTAATCTCTGTTTTCGTTGCATTTATTTATCTTATTCCAAAGCAAATCAAACATTTGAAATATATTTCGTCTATTTACGCATATATGTGACTATTCCACTCGCGTGTCATTTGTCAAAGGTAGACCAATAAGACAGCCGGAATCTGAATTTCACAGTCAATCAAAACAAATTGTAATGCATATTCTGTCCTATTATCGTAACGTTGTGTGTCGACGATTCGGTACTAGTACTTTTAAGTGAACATGTTAAACAAATGAACAATATTTATGAAAAATACGTACAAAAAACACTTTTGGCATTGAATATTTGCAAGATGTTTGCAAGTAAAAGTAATTGCTTTTCTGGTTGCTATAGTTATAACAACATTAGTAATACTATTTTTAATTATTTTAAATTAAAAAATAGATTTGGTTCATTGAATAGTCTCTCGAATACAATTTGTAGTCAAAGTTAAGTAGATTAATTTTGATGGTGTATTACTTACTTATGCCTCTTGTGCTTTCGAATATCACTCATGCTGCGCACTCGTAATATTCATACAAAAGCACAATTCGTAATACACAGTCAAAAATAATCGACATAATTTTGACTACTTATATTATTGAAAGTGAATATTTATTGAATCACTTTGAACCGGAATTTAATGACTATGCTGCACCGATACACCTTCTTCTTTGATATAAACTAATTTTACAAAAATGTATTCTTTTTCCGCTTGCAAATTTTGCACCGAAGTCCAAATATCGTTCTAGAACTAGAAATTAATCCATCTGCATTAAATATTGAATATTATAAGCATATCTTAATTTCTAACAATGACAAATATAGGCCACATACACTTACATCACAAAATACACGAAAGAGGGAACACCTATAATGGCGCATACATATAAATAACAGATTCATTGCATTTTCTGCAATAGTTCAGAAACGAGACTGCTAACATTATTATTATTATTTATATGGGTGCGCCGTTATAGGGAATGTTCCCTCTTCAGCCTGTAGTGGGATGTCAATGTGCGTGGCCGATATATGTCGTGATAAGTGTACCTAGCCAACCTGACCACATGGCGATTAGCATCTATAATTCGATTGGCAATACCCGGTGCAATATAACCGAACCGCCGAAGGTCATATATAAATTTGCTCGATACATATATAAAGACGTATTCAGTTTTTAAATAATATTTTGCTATAACAGTTACTCTAGAAATCAATATCTACGATGCAAAATATAATAATTAGTAATTCATTGTCTATGTATGTATATAACATGTATGCTTATAGAAATCATGACAAACATTGGAAGGGCTCGAAGAAACTTGCAGTTAATTTTCTTTTCCCATTTTCTAAAACATAACACTGACATTTAAGTAAATATTGACATTTAACTGTATATTTAACACAAGAAAAAGTATTTGGAAAATTAACAGTGGGAATAAAAAACTCGTGTAAATATAATGGGAATAAAAATTATCGTCGACTTCCATAATTAAAAACAAATTGTTGCTAGCTGCAACCGGTATGGGCATTGCAGGAATACCTGTGATGAAGCGTAAATACACACGCGGTGAACATATCCAATTACGCAGGAAATGAGAATATTTTGTGTTGTGAACCGGCATAATTGTGTTGCGTAAACCAAAACTTCTCATTCGCACCGGAGTTTGATTATTTCTAGTCTACGCAAACTGTTAGTTAACAGTAAAAATGCTTATTTTAAACAAAAATATTGATTATACTAAGAATAGTGAATGCTTTATATTAAATCCCAATCTGTTTTGCCTGATAAAGGTATCGATTTGAACTGTGATTTAAGTTGATTAAGTTAATTGAAACATAAATATATTCATTTATAATCATAACAATGTATAATAAAATGCGACATAATACGGCAAAGTAGAATGGCGAAAATGAGTCAATATGTGAAAATAATGTAAAGGATTTCTTGTTACACCATTTGAAGAGATGTATGTATGCAAGATCACAATTCTAAAATGAAAATATATACAAGTATGCAATATATTTATAGAATGCACAAAATTAATCGAAATTATTCGTGGTTTACTAAAACATACAAAATTCTTCATACATAGTATTTTATTGTACATGATACATTTAGTCCTAATCTGTTCTTTAACCTTTAGAGGACCGGGATGTCGCCTTGAGGCTTCAAGCCCCGACCCGCCAAAGACTTGGTCTTAGTTTAGTCATTTAGTCACCAAACTCACTATTTAATAGAAAAACTTCGCTTTTGAAATTTCTCAAATCCCGGTCCTCTAAAGGTTAAATGCGTAACAATAAATGTTTGTTAAATGCATTCTACTAAACAATTAATAAATATAGCCGCAATGGCGTGCACTGCACATAATTATAAGTAATTAAATATATTTAAGGGGTTATACTACCCAAGCGAACTGAAAAGTGAGCCAATATTTTTTGAATTTTTTTCTCGATTACCAATCAATGAATTAAATTTAAATTTTGATTAATGCATTCGAATGAAATTTTAGGCTTAATTATACATGTATTAAAGAATACAAAAATATTTTTTATATAAATTTACGATACAAACGTTTTCTCCGAGGAGGAAATAGGCAGTCACCGTACACCACCTAGGGTGGAAGTACCAAAGATTATAAATTTGTTTTGAAAATTGACTTATTGGGATCACTTTTCTTTTCAGTGTTCTTTTCAAACGTTTCAGAATGTTTTGGAATATAAGCTATAAATACCTTTTTATAACTACCTTTTTCGAAAAATAGTTTCAAAGATAAGTTTCATGAAATATTAATTTCTCTAATTTTTATAATAACTATTTGGGCTGCAGGTGCAGCTGAATATTCGTTTCAGTTTTCTTGCTAGGCATATACAAATCTTGAGTTTAAAAATTAATAATTTTACTCTAGGTACCTTAGGCTCTAGAGCGCTCGCAAACACACTTCATAATCATTTATATAGATTGCAGTTAATTTTAGCAATTGACTGAATACAAATATATAGACAGATCAATAATCAGGTTTTGTAGTAGTACGCCATTATATTACATTTGCACAACTTCGAAATAAAAAAAAAAAAACATGTTGAAAAATATTACAAAATATTACTGAATCAATAAATTTGTGATTGTGCTAAAAGTTTAAGAGACTTTAAGGGGTTATACTACCAAGGCGCACTGAAAAGTGAACTTCTATTTGTGAATTGTTTTCTCGATTACTAATCAATGAATTAAATTTAAATTTTGAGGCTTTATTATGTAATAAGAAATACAAATTTTTTAAAAATTAAAATTTACGGTACAAAATGGCATCGTGGCATTAGGAAATTAAATTGTCTATTGCAAATGTAATTATGTTTCAATCTTAAAAATCGTGTGTACATCGATAGATAATCAATCCAAAAAGCTACAATTGAAATTTCAAGTAAATCCGATAAAAAGTGAGCGAACTACACTGCACGCCAATTTAAAAACGCGTTTTAAGATGAAGGCGTAGTTCGGAGTAGCACGTGGAATTGCTTGCTGCGTCTTTATTGTCATTATAACGGTAACTTGGGCGTCCTATGGCTTTATTTTTGATTTACTAGCGTCATCTATATATATTTCGAAGAATTATAACTGATTTGTACCGTCAAAAACTACGAAAATATTTGTAATATACTTAAAATGCTGCACGGAAAATAAGCTATAAAAATTGTTTTTCATAGCTTGTCTCCCAAAATAGTTTTTGATGATAATTTTAAAATATTTTATGCATGATATAGGCAAATAAAATAAAAAATGGAAAAATAAATTTCCTGCGTAGTATAACCCCTTAACAAACAACTTTCATGACGTTACATTTTTAAAACAATAAAACAATTCAAACTAGATGATGGATTATCTTTTTTAATAAACTTGCAATATTCAACAATTTTTAAACAATGTAACTATTACCGTCGAGTTAATAATTCTGCTATGTTTATTAACATTAAGGGGTTAGGCCACCAGAGAATCAAAAAATTTGAATTTTTTTTTTGTCTTAAATGATACTTAAAGATGTAAGGCACAATTCAAATTATTCTCGAGAAAATGTTCTTTACGTTGTATTTTGAAGCACATATTAGGCGACTATCAGCGCGCTCCTATATTCAAGCATTCAACCAGAAACTACAACTTTATTTTTAAACGCGTTTTTCTCGAAATCGTGTTTTGGAAACTGGGCGAAAACAGTACGCTTATACAAGTCCATCAATAGACATGAATCTTTTACCGTCTTAATGAATAGACAGTTTTCTATCGAACATCGTAAGATTTTTTGTTTTTATTGTTGAAAGTTTTTGTTTAATAACAAATTCATAAGCAATATTTATCTGAAAATGGCACTCTTCTTTTGATTCGCGTGTCATGTCTACAAAAATCAATATTTTTAAATTCGGCTACGTAATACGAGAGCTTATTTCTTCTAGATTTAGTGATGAAAAGAATTCGTAATGTAGTCAAATACATGTTTAATAAAGACATGCCAACAATTTTTATACAAGATGTATATATTCTTCAAAGGAATCTGAAATAAGACGTTTTTATGTCTAGCTTTAGAGTGGCCTAGCTCCTAAAGTTGTAAGTAAGTTTTAGAATGTCAATTCAACTATCTTTTTACTTTCTTATACGCAGTATAAGTAAGTATTGTAATCATGAAAAATTTCGAACTCGAGATTTTAACGGAAATATACGTTTTGACCTTCCCTGAATCGATTCCGACTATTTTTGGTATGACGTCCGTCTGTGTGTGTGTGTGTGTGTGTGTGTGTGTGTGTGTGTGTGTGCATGTGTGTGTGTGTCTGTGTGTGTCTGTGTGTGTGTGTGTGTATGTGAGCGCTCTACAGCCCAAACGGCTAAAGGGAAAATTATGAAATTTTAAACCTAAGATTTGTATGTGCCTGGCACGAAAACTTCCTATTTTTGAAAACCGTATTCCGACCGGAAGTTTTTTTGCAGTTTGTGCAATTACTCAAAAACGGTTGCAGTTACAGAAAAATTGTTACAGTAAAAATTATAGATATTAGCATTTTGTACAATTTTTATTTGAAACTTTTTTTCTCAACCGGTTCCGGAAACAAGAAAATGGCTCTTGAAATTTATTCATATTACATTTAATTTTACATAAATCGTATCATCTGCGCCTGTTAATTGTTTATCAAGAAAAAACAAAACAGACTTAAACAGTTTGAAGTTTGACATTTTATATTTATTCAAAGAAATATATTTAGTGCAAAAGTGTTCCAAAGGTCAGGACAAATATTATAAATTAGAAAAATAATGAAACTACGATATGGTTTAACCCATATGAGGATAAGAAAGTTTTTAGACCCCAAAAAAACAGATTATTGCAAAGAGGGATTGGTCAACGGAAAAGCAGCGAATTTATGTTGTTAACGTTTCGGTCGAGATTCACCCTTCATAAGAGCAAATGGAGCAATATTAAATTGCGAGTTCTATTGAATTTTTACAATATTATATACTTGCGAAATTTAATAATTTGATTTACATATAAAACTTCTTTATAATAACATATTATATACAATAGTGTAGAGTATTTTATTTTACACTTAAAATTTTGAAAATATTATATTGTCAAAAAAATAAGCCATATAGTATTTTAATAAAAAAATTTTTTTTATTGTAAATCACAATATTAAAATTTTCTAATTTATAATATTGTCTAAATTCAAATGTACTCATCATTTATATGTGTTCCACTTGATCTGTTGAAGGTCGAATGCCAACCTAAATGTTAGCAAACCAAGTGAAAGAGTGAAATTTCATGGAACTTTAATGTAATTATACAAATAAACGGTAATGTTCTATATCAATGAGATTGTTTTGCTAGTGGGGCTGTTTCAGGTAAATCGATATCACTCGTTTTGGTGTATCTATGTTCCAAATATTCGCAATGATATTCTACTTACGGACAATCGAGCTCTGTAACTAGCTTCATATCGGTCCAAATCATTAAATATATTTTATTCTTTTGCCGCACAATTGAAATAGACGGTACAATAGATTAGTTCTTGTAGCATTAAATTATTCTATCCGCTATAATCTGTCATTTAGTAGTCAAAATCATTTAAGTTTTTAATAGATATTTGTGTCAATGATGGTTTGATTGATTATTTGAAAGCTTTAAATATAGAGTTTATTAATACATATATTGTATGTTTTAAAATTTACTGTGTTTAAAATTATATTATAAAATGCATCAGGGATAAATAAGTAAGCTAATAATAGATGAGTGCTCTATGAAACTATTTAATCAACAGCCTTTAAAAGCAATATCGCCGATAAATTTCAGTATAGTCTTTTTAAAGCAATTACCAAAATTAATATTCCATTCGGAAATTTATAAAATAATTTAAATTAAATTTGTATTTCAATTTAAAATACATGAAAGTATTATCAATATAATCAATTTCATTTGGTAAATCTAAAAGGTGTAATTAATACTATAATTTCTAGATTCCACGAATATCTGCCAGGTAAATACCCAATCAAAGTAATTCATTTGTTCAAGTTTGACATCCATTTAATGGCACGGGACAACACAGTCGATGAGTGATAAGCAAAGAAGAATGAAATCCATGCAAAAAAGAAAAGTCTGCTGTCTTACAGTTAAAGTGACCAAAATTAACATGTAATATTTGTAAATACTACAATTGCTTTAAATATACAATTTTTATCATAATTCGTTGACACGCTATATGAGGGATAGAAGAAAAGCGTAGCATTAAAATATGTCATAAATTTTAAATTCAAATATGTTGGGATTTTATATATATATATATATATATATATATATATATATATATATATATATATATATATATATATATATATATCCGACGATGCAAAGAATGTATTGTAGTAAAATGCTTGGTGATGAATTTCTACTGACGCCTTTTAATATTTCATAAGAATTCTTTGGGTTTCATTGTGCTAGCTTTACTGAAGTAATAGCAGAGTTATTCCATCCGCTCGATATGTATGTATGGGTAGAGAATCCCGACTATGTCAAAACTCTCATTATAAGTTAAAAATATATTTAGAAAAACCAACAAATATATCGCTACAATTATTTCTACTCGACGATAATTGAAATAAGAGACGCTTGGTAATAAGGAAAAAGAATAAAATCTTGGTTTCCCAGCACAATTATACTAACATAAAAGCAATTAATTCCGTAAATAACAATAAGATAACGCAGAATGTTAAGATAATCATGATGGATTCATTGCTAAAAACTAAAACAAAATAAACTAAAAGAAAACTGCGCTTCTGAATATAAATGAAATTGTTAGCACAATTGTTTTTTGCATCCCATTTATAATTTTAATACATTAAATGAAGATCAATTGAACATACCATATATTAAAAATATTTATTTCGTTAAGCCGGACATTGTGTAAGCAAAATAATTCTAAAATTTTGGGTAACTACTAAAATTGCCTTGTTTCTCGGAAAAACAATCCATGTGACATTTATTGGTTGAAGGCGATAAATATATTAGAGAAATTGATTTAAATAATGTATTAAGTTTTACTAAAAATTCTTTTATTCAGTTAGTAACTAGTTTCACCATACAGTCGCATCTTCAGACTATCTGATAGTCTGAAGATGCCACGGTGCGGCAAAACTCAATAATAAAATTTTTAGTAAAACTTAATAAATTGTTTAAATCAATTTCACCATTATCATTATGGAGTTTTACAAAGTAAAGGCCAACGCCATCCAAGATTCCTATAAATATATGCAAATGAATCCGGCTATTTTTAAACGAAATAAGAATTGCAAATGCAAATAATAACTTATTTGCTACAATGTTAGCATTTTATGCACACTAATGAGAACCTCTAAAAAGTAGTATTATTTTTTTTCGTCTATTGTGGAATCAACATTTAATCACATAGCAAATCTTTTTTGCGCAACGGCAATATGCAGTTTTGAATATTAAGTCCATATTTAAGAACAATATTGTTTAATTGTTGGAAAAAAAAAACTTTCGATTTTTAAGCCTAATTTATAAGCTACATATATTTAAATATAATAGAAATATATGAATCTTTTTAAATACAGAAATTCACTAGATGCAATATCTATATATTTGGTACATATGTATTGATTTAAAATATCTGCAGTGTCATGCACCGAACTTTCTTATACGCATATGGGTTAAACCATATCGTAGTTACATTATTTTTCAAATTTATAATATTTGTTCTAACCTTTAGATCGCTTTTACAGTAAATATGTTTCTTAAAATAAATATAAAATGATAAACTTCAAATTATTTAAGTCTATTTTGTTAAACAATTGACAGGCGCAGATGATACGATTTATGTAACAATATATATAATAAGAAAATTTTAATTTGAAAACAGTACTCTTTTTGGAAAATATATTCGAACAAAAGTTGTGCTAAATAGTAATACCTTTAATTTTTGCTCATGCAATTTTTCTGTAACTGTAATCATTTTTGAGTTATTGCAGAAATTGCAAAAAATGACTATAGTAAACAGGCACTTCCGCTTTGAATATTATTTTCAAAAATAAGAGGTGCACACCTCAGGCATATGCAAATCTTAAGTTTAAAGTTTCATAATTTTAGCTTCAACCGTTTAGGCTGTAGAGAACATACACTCACACAAACACATACAGACACACACACACACACACACACACACACACACACACACACACACACACACACACACACACACACACACACACACACACACAGACAGACGTCATTCCAAAAATAGTCGGAATCGATTCAGGGAGGGTCAAAACGTATATTTCCGTTAAAATCTCGAGATCGAAATTTTTCATGATTACAATACTTACTTATACTTCGTATAAGAAAGTAAAATTGAAGACAGCACGGAAGATATTTATTTTTGCATTTTGTTCATAACTCATTGACGCAAATAAAACAAAGTTAATGAATTATTAATTCTTAATAAATGAACCATAACAATGGTTTGGTTTCATTTATTTTGTAGTCATGCGATATGTTTTAAACCAGGGAGGAAGCTAATAGAAAATCATATCTTACACATATAGTAGGATTCACGGGACTTGAACATTCTTTACATTCCTTAGTCAGATATAAGGAACGACATAAAAATAATAAGATGTCTTTTATAATATGTGCGATGGTGTCGTTTAAAGCTTAAAGACGTACATCTTTACTTAACGCAGACGCCGTATTAATAATAACAAACGCAACCACGTTTATATTCCATCATATTTCGTCATACTTCGTATATTATTGTTTTCATGTCACATTATTGTTACACATTGTTAAAACGGGCCAAAAGCATGATTTTGAGTAGTTCAGCGTTATTTTAAGAAGAGAAACACAGAATTAGACTATTATTTTCCTTGATTTTATTTAAATTTGCTCCGTTTAAAAGTGTTGTATAAACGAAGTAGGTGATTCATGCCAAAAAAATGTCCAAGTTCCGTGAATCCGACTATACTTATGTACTTGTAAATGATTTGAATACGTATGAATACTTAATATTACTTTACAATCTATTATATTTGAATTTGAACTCCAATCAGAAGAAAATTATTATTATTACGTGTGCCGCTATATTGTATTGTGTGATGCCATTGTACGTAGTCGATAGTGACCGTGATTAGCGTACCTAACTAACAAGTCTCCCTATATTTATGTGTGGTTCAAAATAGGGCAGAGTAACCGGAGTAACCTGTCGACGTACAATTTTAACAAAGTAAATTACAGGTGATTCGACCTAGGCTGATTTTGAACTATAGAAACTTCATAGTTACTGTGAGAGTCAAGTGTTAGGCTTTAGAAGCAACATACGCAGTAGTGTGTGTATGTGTGTGTAAGTATATGTGTATGTGGCAGTATTTGTGTGTGCTAGTGTTTGAGCTTTCTACAGCCTAGACGGATGAAGGTGAAAATATGAAACTTAAGATTTCTTTATGTCTGGGCCAAAAACTTCCTATTTTTGAAAACAATATTCAAACCTGAAGTGCATATTTACTCAAGTCATTTTTGCGGTTTCCGCAATTACTCAAAAATGGTGGCACTTACAGAAAAATTATACATATTAACGTTATGTAAAATTTTATTTAAAACTTTTTTTCAAAAACGGTATCGAAAACAAGAAAATGGCTATTGAAATTTGTTATTTGTTATAATTATTTTCACATAAATCGTATCTACTGTGCTTGTCAATTATTTAGTAAAATATTATAAATTAAAAAAATAGTAAAAATATGATATTATCTAACCAAAATGCGCATAAGAAAGTTCAGTGCAAGCCACTGCAGATGTTTTATTTAGTTTTAAAATTACATCCAAGTTTTATCAATGGTTGAAGTCCATAATAGCCGAATAACATTGCGGATTCAAGTATTTGTGCAGCATAAGCTGTGCTAGATTAATCAGATGCTAACAGACCCATTGGGTATACATCAATCCACACATATAAAGCATTTTGATCGTTCTAGTAATGAAAACTAACTATACAATAGAGGTAATATTGTATCTATGTTTACATTGATTCCTAGCTCCAACCATTGTGTTTCCGTAATTGCCTCCAATAATAGCAATTGTTTAAAATTTATTATTGGACTGATATTCAAACTATTTGATACATGCTCTTACAACCAGCAAATTTATTTCAGGACAAGCATTTAAATCATAGGGTCACGGGAGTGATCTAGCCATTAACATTGAAACACCGAATAACTTAAGACATGCGATGCATAGGTTGTTGATTGTAGGAATGCGTTTTTTGTTTTGTAATATTATGCCTGTCAGTTGTTCAACATAAAAAGCAAAATAAACTCAAACATTTTAAAATTATCAAAATTTCCAAAAAAAATTATATTATCGAAATTTTCTAAATTTAAAAAAGTTTCAAAATTTTCATTAATTTCAATAATTTCAACATTTTTTAAATCTTATGATCTAACCAAAAATGCGTATAAACAATGAAAGTGTCAGACACGACAGACATTTAATTTCGCTTCAAGTAGCTAAGGGTTAATTATTTATATATGATTCACCTCTTGCATTGGAAGCTACTACAGAAAACTGATAGTCGCACATTTAAATACACTGTTGTAATTAAAAAATTCAAATACTTCATGTATCACTTACGTATAAACGACAAATGTTGAGGTCACTTGGTGCGCGCCGTTTTCTCAATAAAAACAATTAATGTGATAAAGACGAAAAGTAGAATCAAAATACAGCAAATGCCGACAACAAGCATATGTGGGCCGTTGATATCCTTGTAACTCAAGGAACATTTAATGCACGGTCACTGTGGCAAATTCCGACTGTGGCGATAACGATATGCGATTCGCGATACACCGTCTGACCAAAAGGAATATTATGTGGTGTGCTGTGCTTTGCCTGAGAAATCAACTAAACGCGCGCCGAATTGGTCGGGGATTAGGGTAGGAGTGCCAATCGAACACACCGCTCCTGAAATGAGATATTGATATAGAGGGGGTCAGTGGTGACGTGATACATTCCAAGCAAGGGACACATGGGACAACCCACCGTCCTTGCTAAACAATAAACATATTGCTAATTTAAAGCAACTTAAATTATAACATTAATTCAATCTTTATTTCGGCTATGATACATCTATCGCTTTCGTCATCATTTTTGTAAATAGAAGCATGAAACTAAAGGCAACGGACGATACTTATATTGCAGCATCACACATCGATCTATTACTGGTTCCTTAATGCTTAACCAGAATTAATAAAACGCTTTATAGCTTTAAAGATAGAGAAATAATCCATCATAATATTAAACTTCCACTATGAAACCTCATTTATTATAAGAAACAACAAACATACTTTTATTAAACGTGTCGGAATTAATTACGTCTAGTGCACTAATTATGATACTTATAACAATACATTGCTCTAGAAATACATGTTTGATCCTTTTTTGCATTAATTAATTAGCGAAATGTTCGTATCGTAAACAATTACAGAATATACACTCGTTATCCAAACAAAAAAAAAAAGGTTTTTAGCAAAATATACAACAGAAAGTTGGAAAATACGTTTTGATTTTCCACCAGTGTGTCACGTATTAATAAATTAACTCAAGTATAACTCGCGCTTAAGTAAACTTGTAAAGAAAATTAATACAAATTTTTCTCAAAAAATCGATTTTTTTTTATTGCATTTTTTGATAGTTTAGAATGTGTAGAATATGCCTACAAAGCGTTATCCTCGAATTCAAAGTCTATACCATCTTTTTCGCCGGCTGAAGCGTACAATGCACCAGCCTGAAATACGTATACTCAAAACTTCAAACGCGTTTTTCATGATACTACTTTTTTTTATCGGGCGGAAAGATAACTCAAAAAGTTCTGATCCGATTTCGATGATTTTTTCGTAACTGAAAGTAAACTAAATTTATTGGATTAAAGACCTATCTCTCATGTAATTCCATCAATAATAAAAATTTTTATAGCCTGCCAAAGTCAAAAAAAATTACGAAAAAAACGACTTTTTTTCAAACAGCCGTCATTTTGTCAATTATTGACCAATTGTACCTGGATTAGGTATTTAATCCAATAAATTTTATCTACGATCCGATTTTCGAAACAGCTTGTATTTCAAATTCGTAGGACGACCGGCAGATTTCCACCCGATGAGCTATGCACGGCGTGCATGTCCGCGGTGTGGGCGCCATATCTCAGCCGGAAGTTGAAATTTCGTCGTCAAAAATTTCACTTTTTTAAACAAAATGTTTTTTCGACCAAAGTTAGGTAAAGACCTCCTTAAGTTCTATCATAATGTAACTTTAAAAAAAAATGACTTTAAAATTTTGTTCATTTTCTGAAAGTCAATCGCTGTCACTCTTATAGATATTTTCACAGCCAATTTAATACCCTATAGCTCAAGTACTGTATGTATTAAGGGAGAATACTGCTTTGGACGCCCAAAAACAAGGCCTATCTTTGACGAAGTATATCTGAAGAACTAAAAGTTACAAAGACTTGGGGACTTAAAAGTAGCCTCTGCGCGCCATGAAAACATTTTTTGCGTGCACGAGAACGCGAAAACGGTGACTCGTGGAACAAAATCGATAAGGATTCATAATCTACATTAAATTTACACTGTAATATGGTATCCGAATTTTGAATTTCGGATTTTGAAAAGAATGGCGGCTATTTGAACTTTGGGGTACGTATTTGACGCAAAAATCGAGCATAAAAGTGGTTCCCAAGCAAAATTTAGAAGCAAATTCAAAAATGCCGTACAATATTACGGTGCGGTTTTCAATTGCCCGTAAATCACGCAAAAAATGACGGCAATCCGATGAAAATTGTGGGAGATACCGTGCAAGCAAATTTGAAAAATACTGTTTCGAGGTAATCGCGTTGAAAGTTTTGACAAGTCAAAACTCATGCATATTTTGCATTTACCTTCAATCTGCGATTCTAGAAAATTGGCTTTTTCACTTTGAATAAAAGTCTGGTTTGGGGTCTAATATACAGAATTATATTATATCTTATGAGCGTAAAAAAAAAATTCGATTTTTTGAAACGGCCAAAGCAGTATTCCCCCTTAAATGTACGTATGTTTGTATTTGCAAGACCGTAACCTGGACAAATATTTTGACATTCAACCACGAAAGACACATTTTATTTATTCATATACCCTTGACACATGCACCCGATAAAAAAACTAGTAAAACATAACAACAAATTATTTTCATTTATATTGCGATCTAGTGATGTGAATTATATGCTTCTGAAAATTTAGTATTACTTGGAAAGTATAAACCCCAAAAGTATTTCCTGGTTACGGTCTTGTGGTAAGAGCACAAGGACAGATTTGATTTGCTTCATTCGTTGTGGAATTACTTCCAAGTAGCATTGATGAATTGAATTCAAGTAATAGAACTATATTTTAGATTATAGTGCTTGTATGCGGCAACTGATTAATAAAATTACTTACGTGAAACAAAAATCCATCAATTTAAAATTTATACTTCTAAGATGAAGACGAAAACATTATCAATTTAAACGTGGTAAGCATAGACATTTAACATATGAAGAATACCAATCGTATAATACGTTCTGAAAATTAACATACTGAAAACGAATTTTCCAGATGCGCAAATATAAGATGTTTAAAATTCATTGTTGCAACTATTGTGTTTCGTTTCATTGTTTCAAACAATGGCATTTATTCAAAATGTATTTTTGGACTGATATTCAATATTTTTAAACATGCTTTTCATACAAAACATTTAATCATGAATAAACATTTAAATTATGCAAGTAAGCTAACAAATGACATCAAACAATACATGCATTGAAGCACAAGAACGAAACCATCGATGAACGTCAAATATCTTACTGCATATTTTCCTTATTTTAAATTTTTTAATCGTTATTGTTTCTTATTTAGAAGCACTGGTATTTGAGATATGATTCACTATCACAAAATGTTACGATCACCAATAAATTAGTTTTTCTTATTGAAAATCAAATTTTAAATACAGTCTGAATTCACTATTTATATAAGTGTTTCTGGGGTTGGTTTCTTCTTCACAACGTACTCAGTTACAACCACGTATGCTATGATGCTGCTGATCAGGACTAGCATATAGAAAATTTGGATACGAAGTATTCGGCGGCGGTTTCTGTAAAAAGCTGAGACACAGTCATTACACATACTCATGATTGATCTGCGAAAAGAGCAAATGGTGCGTCTAGACAATACCAATGCAACATGTGCAATGCTGTGTGCTGTGTTTTGACGATCAAATTCAAATAGAAGGAATTAACCGAACATGCGCCGTATGAGACGAGGACTAGCCTAGTGGTGCCAAACGCGCCCATGCCACCAGGGATGACATATTGATATGATAGTGACGGTATGCTACAACTAGACACTAGTGACACATTGTGTAATAACCCACTGAACCCATCCAACATTAAACACGACTATGTTACCAATTACAAGTGGCTTATTTTTATTATAATAATTTAATAGCAAAATTGAGCTTAAATACATTAAATTATTTGTTATTTTCTTCATAACACTATTTATAAAGTAAATAACAAATAATTTAATGTATTTAATTTATGTTTCGTTGTATTTTAGCTCAATTTTGTTCCATAGCCTACTGAAAAATAACTATGAAAATAAAATTTATTTAACTTTCAATCGCATTTTTCTCAATGTTTTACTTATGTAAGGGTATAACACGAATACATAATGAAATTCAGAAAAAAAAAACTCTATCGAATGGGTCTAAAAAAATATATAGCATCTCATTTGAAAAAACATAACTTTGTGTTGTTGCTTAAGGATGTCCCCTTTGGTCCTACATAAGATTGTTTTATACTATTTTATTGTATCTTTAATGTCATAGAAGTTATTCGAGGTAGCTCCTTTCGCTGTTACATCCTGTATACAAATGAAACAATCAGCAACAATACACGAAACATTCAATATACGATCAGATTTCTTATCGAGATAAACGGATACTGTCGAACATGTATGATTTTAGCAATGATTACACAATATAACAGATTAACCATTTAAATGGCGGTATTCGTGTCAAGAAAAATGTAACAATAGATGTCGCTACGAGTATAAATTTAAACTAGCTGGTTTTTGTCTATGCTAAATTTTTGTTCAACTAGTTCACGGGGTGGTCGGAAGACATGTTGCGGTTCGGGGAAAGAGAGGATATAGTAAACAATTTACATACATTGTTTTTATCAGCAAGACAGTACCGATACCAATTTTAATAATTTCTGATCAGCGAGCGTAGATTGAAATAGTGTTTTTATAAACTTAAAATTTTACGCAGCAGTTTTGCATTTTATTAAATACAAAATTTTTATAATTTTGATAATAAAATATGATATTCTTCAATTTTGAAATATATTAGTAAATTAATATTAAATTGTATTATTACAAATAAATTCGAAAAAAATGAATTATTTAAAAATTAAAAATGATTAAATCAGAAAATTAAAACTTACTATTTATGTTGTATTATTCTTAATTTTGGACATATTTTGTTGCTCGGCGTATTTATCTTACTTTTTTACAACATATAACTTTACATTTTTTAAATATTTTGCATGTTATTAATTTATTAATAATAAATATTTTATGCAGATTGCATTTTTCATCTTCCAACCAATTTGTATGAGAAATATCTTTATTTATTCATCCAAATAATTTAAGTTTTAAATTTCTTTTATAATAAATTTTTTCGAAATTTTTTTCAAAAGATATTAAGTATGAATCTATAATTCCTTTAAAGCCATCAGAAGGAGAAATAAGCCCGGTGTTAGGATCAGCCACATAAATGTTTTCGTACGCTTTGTATAATATTAGTAGCTGTTGTTTATTATTTAGTAAGATGTTTCCTTTCAAATAATGTTCACATGTGGTGCAATTAAATTCTTCTAGACATTTTTTTACTACATAATCGATTCTGATATTGTTTCTGATATGGAAGTATTACTTATAGATGACGCTATGCTTGCCTCAGAGTCTGAAGAATTTAGCACTGTCGGGCGAGGTTCCGTATTTTCTTTTGGGGCTGGTTTCGTTAAATTAATTACCACATCATAATCAGGCTCACAATTTGAGTATTTAGGAGGTCTCATTAATGAGTTTATGGAATTATTGCGAAATAACTTTCTAAATGTCCTGGCAGTTGGATTTCTGTTATATCCTCCCTTCTGTTGATAAATGGAAAATAAATTTTCAATGACATCTTGATTTGGTCGGTTTGTAAGAAGAAAGTCTATTTGGAGAGATGATTTTTCAATCTTCAAATAGTAATAAGATACCCTCAATTGTTTGAAGTAATCCAAGAAAACAAGGTGGCTTACGAAGATTCTTCGTTTTGTGATTAATTTTTACTAAATCTTCCAACATTATTTTAGCTTCTTCCAAGGTAGTCTTTACACGAACATTTTTCACAGACAGAGCACACAAAAATGGATTAGGAGAATTTAAATTTCGACTGTTTAGACAGTCAAAAAGATTGTTCATAAAAGATATGAACTTGGCTGTATTTTCTGCAGAAGTACTATCAATTTCTTATGTTTTTATGCATGTTTTTATGGCAGCAGCCATAGAATTACTCAAAACTTGGACTGCTAATTTTACACTCATTTTTTGGAATGAATATGCGCATCCGTGATCTTTATTAATGCTTTACTTTTTTTGTTTTTCTTATCTATTTCGTAAACTTTTTTAATATCTTCAAAATATATATAATTTTCATGCAACATAAAATCGCCTGTTAATAAATTGTTTCTAAAGTTCTTAAATAAATGTGGTGTCTCATAAATTGCAATGATTTTGCCATAACCCATTTCAAAATATGGCTTGCTGCTTGTCACTTGCAAATTTTTCATCGCGCTTTGGTTGCTCGCTCCCTGATCGCAAAATATGAGTTTTGGTATTAAATGGCATTATTGTAAATTTATTATCACTTCTTTAATCAGCAACACTAAGTCGTCGTGCTTAACACCAGACTGTGATAAATAATATGCGACTGGCAGTTTCCATGACGAGTACAGTCCTCGTACCATGAAAACTAAACCATACTGCGCTAGTAACGGCTTCCTACCCAAGTGGCCGAGATCTTCGTAACCTTCAATGAGATCCATTTCCTTAGAATATTCTAGGCATCGCATAATTGCCATCTCATCAAAACAAAGTACGCATGACTTCTTCTTTTTAGATTTCATGTGTAACTTTTTGGTAATTTGAAAAAAGAGTCGTAAACTAATTCCAGGTTTAAATTTTGACGATCCGATCCAGCGTCGTATTGTTGAAGTAGCAGGGAGTACTATTTTTAAAGATCTCATGAAATTATATGTAGCAGGTGATTTATAAAAAATCAATAGTGCTAGACTTCGTTCTTCAGCTGACCACTGTTTTTGTTTTGTTTTTAATTGCATGTGCGCTAGCGTCCTTGAATACGATGAGGGAAATGAAAATGCAGAAATAATATTTTCTAATTTGCTCGATTTTTTTGTAATCCTTTTCTTTATGTTTTAATCTAGAAATCTGAGATCTTTTGCTTTTTATTAATTTTTTATTCGCTTCTATACGAAATTTAAGTTTCTGCTTCCGTGGAGTGTCCTCATTATCGGACATATTCAATTTTCGTTTCGCTCGAACTTTTAAAGGTGATAGCATCATTTCGGATATATTGAGTATCTTATGCAGCAGAATCACTTGATAAAATTGGTGACATTTTAGCTTTCGATTTTATATACATCTTCTTTGGTGTTTTGATGTTTAAATTAGGCGTAAATGATATTGAAGATGTAGTAGCAATGCTATTTAGTTCTTCAGGCAAGTTGTGCACCTTCTGTATTAGAGGTGATGAAATTATTTTATTGCTAGATGATGGTGAATTAACCGGAATGGCAAATGTGGATGTTGATGGCATATTTAGTTCATCAATATTGTATGGTATAGAAACTGCGAAATGAGTTAAACGATGCCTCGATTCGTTTATGAATGCATTTTTATAAAAATGCTGTTCTCAAATTCGCTTGCCCTTCATCTGATGCTCTTCCAAATCAAATAATTTGGCATTTCCTATAATAATACCTATATCTGGTAGTTAAAACATTATTGTAACTTATAATTTTGGAAATATTAGTAGAAATATCATCAATTTGAGAAATATTATATACCAATCAAATAAGAAAATATGGATGAACTCCACATAAATAACGAGCTATCAAATTTCATTGCCAAAAATACTTAAATCTTATCATTATCAATAAAAAATATCATTATTTTTTTTGAATAAGCTATTTTTACTTGTAAATTTCAATTATAAAATTCAGTCGATCAAGTTTAATGAAATATAACTGCACTACTATTTTGATTATTAAGACGAAACAAACCAAAGCGAATAGAATCCCGTTATTAATATTTTAAAGTGTTTTAATAAATGAACTTGAATTGAAAATAGAGACTTCAACATATCGTATTTTCTATTAAAAAAAATTAAACAACATATCTGAATTTAGAATCCACTGACATAAACGTTGTGGTTCCCTAACTGGAAAT
Source organism: Nebria salina (assembly GCA_944039245.1). NCBI lineage: Eukaryota > Metazoa > Arthropoda > Insecta > Coleoptera > Carabidae > Nebria > Nebria salina. Next base: position 5,256,525 of record OX063277.1, read on the forward strand.
CTGAACATTTTCCAATTTGGAAGCTCTTTCTGTCTTTTTTTACAACTCACAAACTCACAAATATTACCCGGCATGGTGAATGGAGTTAAGTTAATTTGTTCGATATCAAATTTAAAAGAATAGAAAGTATAAATGATTAACAATACAAAATAAAATAAACAATCGGTAACAATATATAGGAGTCACTTTTAGAAAAGATAACGAAATGCACAAAATTGAAGAGAACAATCACTATTGAAACTGCTCCCTACTTCACAGGTAGCAAGGCAAGACAAATTTAATAATATCTATATTGCTAAATTGACCGATTGAACCACTTAGCGTCGTCATAACTTCGTCAGTTACTCGAATTTTTAATTCTAGTTTTGACTGAAAATTTCTGACAAAATCTCCTTTTCGAATAAGCAAAAAAAAAAAAAAAAACGTAAAATTCTAACCCGAAAAAGTTATGTACGCCCTTAATTTTTATTTTATAAGTAACCATAGTAGTCGAACCGCAATTTAAATAAAAAAATTAAATAAAATAAATATATATATATATATATATATATATATATATATATATATATATATATATATATATATATATATATATATATATGTATATATATATTTATTTATATGTATATGTTTATATATATATATATATATATATATATATATATATATATAAAACCTGTCAATCCAAGATGGGGGTAATTTGGTAAAATATATAAAAATATAAATTAGTGATGATACCTTAAACTTAAGAAAGAAGTGTGTATGGCGAAAGATTGTAAAGATTTGAAAGTATGTAAAATTGTGAAGAAACGGAAAGAGTTTTGTTCCACCCATTCGTTGGGATTAGGCGGGATGATATGCAAGTATATTTGTAATTAATAACAACACGATAGTTATTTCCCACAAGCAATGTTAATCGTGTAGCGTTAACAGCTTGTTTGGAAAGTGAACAGTGACCTAGTCCAAGCGTTGAAACGTGAAAGTGACATCCATGTCTGTAGCTACGAAATTTATATGGATAGCAAACGGCGGCCTACCTCAACAATATGGTCGGTATGACATCAAGCTTTCCTCGAGTATTGATTAAAATTATAATACCTGTACCTTGGTGGTGCGGTAGTGCCATCTATCAAACATGTTGTGTACTGTTGTTTAAAATCGATCTGAACGTTCACTTTAGCTCTAACCACATAAGCTGCAGAGCTCCCACACAAAAACAGAGATAGACGTCATGCCATGTATAGTCATACTCGATTAAGTAAGAAGTCAACCGGCATGATACATATTACTTCGTAGAAGAAAGTAAGTTTTTATAAAGTCAATTTTTTTATTTATGACTCATAATGTTACTGAATTGATATTAAGGGATTGTGGCTACCTGCAAGGCAAAAAATACGAAACATTAGATTATTTTTCACGAAATGTAAGCAACATATTTTAAATCGGTTATCATCCACTTATTAATTGTACATTTAACTGTAGGAATCCAGTTTCGATATTAAAAATTCGTCCTGGAGGTCCCGATTGCCACTCCAAGGAGATGACGTTTTTAAAAGGTCCAAGTGCAATCATCTAAAATCAAATCTTCCAATGGGATTGCATTAATAATAAGAAAATCCAGCCTTAATCGTTGGGTTTAAAAAAATATATTTTTTCTGATGAAATGGCGGCTTTGCAAATCTTCGGTATCAGTTTGTCATTATAAAAATCGGTCTTTAATCGACTGTGAAAAATCGAATTTTAGATTTTAATCGAAAACCAATGATCAAGGAAACAAGAAAACAGTTCTGAGTATGAGAAATAAAAATTAGACAAATTGGGTGTATACATGTTGAGAAATTTCAGTCACAGACTTTGAAAACATATTTCTGAGATAATCTCTTCTAAAGTGTCGTAATATATACAATGAAGTATATTTTCAAAGCCGCTTAACTTTGTCAATTTGTATCGGATCTACTTGAAATTTTGACGTAGTAATTTTGAATACAAATACTTACAAGTTAAGAAATTGAAAAAATCGATGTTTTGTAAGTTTGCAGGTGGGATTAAGCCCTTAAAAGGATAGGAACTATTTTTGATCCAGGGTAATCCTTTAGTTTGAATCAGAATCATAATGAAAGTTATTCTAACAGTTTTCAATGACTTATATCACCATCATTTGATAGGAAAAAGGTCATGCAAAACTCCGAAATGTTAAAAATATCTCTCTATTTTAAATACGGAATGTGAACTCATATATAACTTAGCTGCAAAGAAAAGCAACAAAGTTCATATTTAAATATTTATTCATAAATATATTTTTTTGATTTAAGGATTAGTAACCAAAGCTGATACAACTGATTATAATTTATTTATGGTGCAAACACATTTTATTTGTTATCTATCATACAACACATTAACGCCGACGTGGCCAAAACATTCCACGGCATTGCTTTAATGAGGTTTTCCAGCCATTACGACTGCAAAACCTTCTTTCTTATAGGAAGTCTTCTGAATTTGAGGTAATATTCCACCTACAACCCCACTCCAAGCGTTTACAGTGGTGAAAAGGGGTGCGATATATGCGGTATCTATGTGTGACTGAGGGTATGTGCCTATGAGTGTATGAGTTGCTGTGTGTGAGCTCTCTACAGCCTAAACGGTTATTGTTGAAATTATGAACTTTAATCTTAGAATGCCCTCCATAAAAACTTTTAATTTTGAAATTAATATTCAAACCTGAAATGCTTGTGGTATTTTTTTCGGTTTCGGCAATAACGAAAAAATGGTTGCAGTAACGGCAAAATTTGTTAAGATCAAAATTATAGATCGTAATATTTCGTTCAACTTTTATTTGAAAATTTTTTTCAAAATTTGTTTCTACTTATTTAATTTTAAATAAATCGTATAATCGGCACCTATTAATTGTTTAGCAGAAAAACAAAGTAGACTCAAATAATTTGAACTTTGAAAATTATTGTAATCAATATATTGAGTGTAAAAGTCTTTCGAAGGTTAGTAAAATGTTTTAAATTACTACTATAATAAAAAATTGTATTATTATCACATAAACAAAATTCTTACAAGAAAGTTCAGTGTAGACATTGCAGATAATTTTGTATGGTTCATCGTGTATTCCAAAATTCTCGCGTCATTATGGTACTATGTTCAATGTATAGTATTTCTAGTACGAAGTTATTTAAAGGCGTTGGATACCACTCTAAATATCAATTGAAATCACAACATCTACTACTTATTTTTCAATACTTACAGTGGTACAAACTAAATATAGTTTACGGTACACGTTAACAATACAATTACGTATTGACCTGCATCGACGTTTTATGGATAAATTATATTGAACATAATTGAGAAGCGTATTATATTTTGCTAATTCCAACACCTATAATAATTGTCTAGATAGGCAACCGAAGTACATATATAGGGTAAGGTTGCTCAAGTCGTACCAGTGCTTAAATCGTACCACTCGAGTTCTGGACGAACTGCGCAGACAACCGCGCATAAATTTATATCTGAGTCAACCAAATGTTTTAAGTGTCATTTTCTGCTATAAAAGTGGTTTGTTATAAATCAAGTAAGTTTATTTAAATTTTTTTATAATTTTCTGCTTATGTTTGTAAGTTAATATTGCATGTTAATTATTGATAAAATTATGTTACTTTATTTATTTAATATAAATTCAGAAGGATATATATAATCGTTTGGTCGAAACGAGATTGTATTGATTTTATTCAATATTTGATTATGTTTATTTTTAATGTTAACTTGTGCCGTGTCTTAAGTCGTACCCATATGAGATTCCTATATCGTACTTTAATGAAAATAAAAGATGCGACAAATAAAAGAAATGCAGTAATTAATAAAAAGGAATGATGTTTGATTATGTATCTAATAAACTAATTAATAAAAAATAAATTTTCATTCATTTGTTGCTTAATTTAATCCTTAGGTACGACTTAGGCAATAAGTGATACGACTTAGGAAACCGGTTTCTTTAGTCGTATCGATGTAACTTTTTAAAGATTTAGTTTATTTTATGTGAAAGAATATAGATTTTTTATTTTCTTTTTAATAAATAACTACAATATTAGTGCAGGTAGTGAACAACACCTTTTATTTTTATTTATTTGATAAATCCTAGGTTTTATACGCTTTTTCTCTTAAGGGGTACGACTTGAGCAACCTTAGAAAGAGAGGGATGGAAAATACACTTGAGATATGGTATACATTTAGGCTAATACATATCATCAAAAATCCTATTGACATATTACAAGACTAAATTCATAAACTATATCTTTTTGACGAGGACACGTTTGAAGATATAGCCAGTTTCTGTTTTGACAGCAGTTATTTTTGCTATAACGACACCTTCTATAAGCAAATTTTTGGCACCGCAATGGGTAACCCTGCGTCTCCAGTGTTTGCTAATATGGTTATGAACAAATTGTTAGAAACTGTAACTAAGAAATTACCATTCAAATTACCTTTCATAAGGTTGTATGTAAATGATATTATCACTGCCATCCCCATAAACAGTGACGATACAATTTTAAATATTTTTAATAATTTTCATAAAAAAATTGCGTTCACTATTGAAATCGAGTGTAATTATACCATACCTATTTTAGATATGCTTTTAATAAGACAAACAGATAGTAACAAGATTATCACTGATTGGTACAGAAAACCAACAATGCCAGATAGAATATTAAATTTTATATCTAATCATACACTTAGCCAAAAAATAGGTACCATCAATGGTATGTTACATAGAGCGTATCATCTAAGTAACCCAGTTTTCCACAATAAAAACATTAACCTTATTAAAACATTGTTAATAAACAACAATTATCCGAAACACTTAATTAATAAAACAATACAGAAATTTAAAATAAAACATCTTCACAAAGAATATAATGTGAGCATCAATGTTGATAATATCACAAACAACTCAAAATGTAATTGATAAAACGTATTATAAAATCCCGTACATAAATAAACTGTCACCATTACTAGGACGCATACTAAATAATGAATTTACAAAAGTAGTATTTTATAACAACAAAAAAAATAGGTAACTGTTTCAGCAAATTAAAATCATTAACAGAAGATAATAATAGATCGAACATTATCTACCAAATTGATTGTAAACAATGTAAAGGAACTTATATTGGTCAAACAAAACAATATTTAGAAAATAGAATAAAGAATCACAGATATGACTGTTCTACCCAGAATCAAGATAAAACGGCACTCAGCTACCACTGTGTACAGTTCGATCACAATTTCGATTTTAATAATGTAAAAATATTAGATTATGAAACTAATTTTAAAAAACGTAACTTTTTGGAAATGACTCATATTTTTATGAATAATAACAGTATTAAATACAGAATCGACACAGATAATCTGAGCAAAGTTTACACTAACATTCTAAAATTAAATAAAAACAACAATAGATATAATAAGTAATTTAATATAAAAAATTCTGTTAACAATTTCATTAAAAAAGAAATTTTTTAATGGCTATTGTCTACTAAGTCGTGTAAATATGTAACTAATATAAGGCTCCACCTATGAATAACATAGTACACTACTCCTTTAAATGAACGTGTGTGTAATTTTTTAACATGTAAGATTAAGTACATATGTCGTCTATTGTATAATAACAAAATATGGTACTGGTTTGTAATGGAACGTACATTGCCATTGATTGTTCACACTTATTATAGTATGTTTGGTTTAATGATGTGCGTTTCACACTGGAAATAAACTTTAAAATTTCAATTTTAACGAACAAATTGTTCACAAAAACTATTGCTAATCTTAACTTAACTTCAAAATAACGTCAAAATTGTAAAATATAAGAATGTACCCGGACTAATTTTAACAAAACCTTGCGGTAAGCTACAATACTAAAATGATGTACATGTATATGTATATGTATATGTATATGTATATGTATATGTATATGTATATGTATATGTATATGTATATGTATATGTATATGTATATGTATATGTATATGTATATGTATATGTATATGTATATGTATATGTATATGTATATGTATATGTATATGTATATGTATATGTATATGTATATGTATATGTATATGTATATGTATATGTATATGTATATGTATATGTATATGTATATGTATATGTATATGTATATGTATATGTATATGTATATGTATATGTATATGTATATGTATATGTATATGTATATATATATATATATATATATATATATATATACATATATATATATATATATATATATATATATATATATATATATATATATATATATATGTGGGATTCGTTTGGTTAACTAGCAACACTGTAAGTTAAACTAAGTTTATTTAGCACTGAGGCTATTACAAAAGTGATTGGAGATCATATAATATTAATAATAACAATTTTACAGAGAAAAAGTAACAGTGAACACGTTTTCTTCAGCGCGCGAACTCTCAATGTGTCCTCTTGTATCTCTCCGCTCACATAGGCGGGGAGTCATTTTTTGAGAATCCCACAACTCGGCCGTCCTGCACGTCCATCCGCCTCGGGTGGATCGATTTCATGGCTTGTGTTAGGTTCATCTTTTTCGGTGTCATCTCCAGTGTCATCGTCGCTCCCATTGGCTACCCACGGCTTCATGTAGTCAGCACTCGTAGAGGTCTTGCATGGACCTTCCCCTGGCACCTCGTAGGGTCCTAAGTATTTTGGATGCAACTTCAATCCTGGTCCGAACTGAGTCCGTTTAATTGCCACCAGATCGCCTACGTTATAATTTCGGGCATCTTTTCTATTCTTGTCGAACGTTTGTCTATTTTCTTGCTGTATTTTATCTATCTGTTTCTTTGCGTGCTGTCGTAATTCATCTTTCGATTCTTGGAACAAATTTAAGTTTTCAGCTGCTATCAACTCCTGCAATTTAACATCTTCCATTCTTCGAATTTTTACTCCGATCATTAACTCGAATGGGGTGGCAGCAATACTGCGCTGGTACGTACTGTTTATGTATCGTTGCATCGAATTTACGTACTTGTACCATTCGTTAGGATTTCTTATTGACAGTTTAGTTAAGACTGATACAATGATTTGGTGAACGCGTTTTACCTGTCCATTGCCTCGTGGAACACCAGTCGTAATTAGGCTGTGCCTTATTCCTTCTTTCTTACAGTAATCTTCGAAGTCATAGTTGGTGAATGCAGTTCCTCGGTCGGTTACTATTCTACTCGGGTTTCCAAACGTTTTTTGTTGACTTCCAAGCTTATCTAGTACTTCCTTTGTACTCGTCGTTTTTGTTGGATATATCCACACAAACTTCGTGAATGCGTCTATGAATACGAGGAGATATTTGTAGTTTTTGTGCGTCGACAACATTGGTCCTAGGTGATCTACATGGTAAGTGTGTAGTGGTCCACCATCTTTGTTGATTCAATTTAAAAACCCTTCCTGTTTCCCTGTTTTAGCTGAGGCCAGAATACAGGGTACACAGTTCTGCGTAACTTCTTTTATTTTTTCTTGTAGCATCGGGACCCAGTAATCTTGGTAGAATATCTCTTCTGTTTTCTTCGATCCAAAGTGACCTATCTCATGCACTCTTCGTATCATTTCAGTCTGTAGTCCTTTTGGAATAACCAATAACTCCGTTCCGTTGCGGTACTTGTATAATAAACCGTTCTTCATACTGTAGTCCTGATGTGCACCATTTTTTAATTGTTCCATTATACTTTTCAATTTTTCGTCTTTTCCTTGGGCGAGACGAATTCTGGGGATAAGACCATCTGTCGTTATAATCATAACAGGGTTTCTTGACAAAGCATCCGAATGCTTCATCCGTACTCCTTGTCTATGCTCTACTTCGTAGTCGAAATCTTCTAAAAGCAAGGCCCATCTTGCAATACGTGTCGTCAATTCTTTTTTACTCATTGTCATCTTGAAGGCAGAGCAATCAGTCACGATCTTGAATTTAATTCCTAGCAGATATATTCGAAATTTCTTTAAGGCTGTTATAACTGCTAATGCCTCTAGCTCGTAGCTTGTATAGTCTTGCTCCGCCCTGGATGTTTTCTTGCTATAGTAGTAAACTGGATGTAATTTGTTGTCTTCTTGGTTTAGCTGCAGCAGAATGGCTCCCAAACCATATTTGCTGGCGTCGGTGTGGAGTTCAGTTACAGCATTCTGTTGGTAAATATTCAACACTGGTTGTTCTGATAACCGCGTCTGCAAAGTCTTGAACGCTTGCCTTTCTTCTTCTTCAAATTTGTGCATTACATCTTTCTTTAGAAGGTCGCTCAATGGCTTCGCGATTACTGAAAAGTTTTCAATAAATTTCCTGAAATATCCCGTAAGTCCTAGAAAGCTTTGTATTTGTTTGATGGTTTTAGGCTCCGGGAACTTCATAACTGCTTTTATCTTGGACGAGTTGGGCTTAATCTTCCCGTCTTCAATTTCGTACCCCAAGTAATCTATTTTACTTTGCAAAAATTGACATTTTTCAAAATTTATTTTTAAGGCCAAATCTTCCGATTAGTTTTAAAACTTTTTCCAATCTCTCAAGTGCTTCCATTTTGTCTTTCGCCAAAACAACTATATCATCTAAGTATGTAACCACAATTTGCTATTGAATTAATGGTCTCAAGGTATCATTGATAAATCTTTGGAATACTGCCGGTGAATTGCAGAACCCAAATGGTGTCTTCAAAAATTCATATTGGCCACTAGGCGTAACAAATGACGTATATTTACAGCTGTTTGATTCCATCAGCACGTGGAAAAACCCATTCTTTAGGTCTATTGTACTAAAAACATGTCGAGTTGATCCTCTATAAGCGGAAGAGGATATCTGTCTCTTACTACTTGCTGGTTTAATCTTCTATAATCAATGCATATCCTTGTGCTACCATTTTTCTTCTTTACCAGTACCACTGGGCTACTGAACTCAGAACTACTTGGTCGTACTATTCCTTGCTTGATCCAATCTTCTATCTGCCGGTCAACTTCCTCTTTCTCTTTTGGTGCAAGTCTTCTCGGTGATTGCGATATCGGTGTTTCATCTTTCAGTATAATTTTAGTTCTAACAGTTGTTTCTTCTGTGGCTTTGCATTCGTAATTTTCTATTAAACTCTGTATTCTTTCCTCATATGCTATTTCATCCGATGTTTCAATCAGCATTATTGGATTAATTTCTTCATGCTTCATGATCATCATTTCTCCAGAGTTAATGATGACTGTCGCATGCTTTAGTAGTTCATTTCCTAATATGCACTTCATTTCCATAGCACTGCTATCAACAACATGAATGGTTGTATTAAACATACAGTCGTCGATGTTTACTTTGGTTTCGAAACATCTCAGAGTGGTAACTTTGGCTAATCCCAATCCTGTTAAAATCTTGAATTCACTTCGTATTTTCGGCGCTCCAATACGAAAATATTCATCCGATCTCATCAAATTCACATGACTGCTTGTATCGATTAGTGCTTCTGTTATTACGTCTTCGATAATTACCCCTTTTTTCATTTTGTCTTCGGTTGATTCTTGTCGTACTTGCATGCTATGTTTGGTTTCAGCAGTTTTAGATTATTTTGCTTTGCCATCTTCCGTCTTCGTTGGGCATTTCGCTGCAATGTGGCCAAAAGTATTACAAGCCAAACATTTAGTTCCTTTTTCTTTGTGTTTACAGTCTTTTTGTTTGTGACCGCTTCGTCCACAGTTGAAACAGCGCTCATTCCTACTTGATTCTGTTGGCATTGGAGTTAACCTTGCACTCACGTTACTTGATTTCATTCTTATCTTCATACGCTCATAAACTTCAAATTTACCTTTTAATTCGCGGAGTGTAGTAACGCCGTACAGCACTGCCTTATTTGGTTCTTGATCTTGTACACCATCTATGATATACTGGATTACGGCTTCTTCTTCAACATCACTCTGTTTTGCGATTCGGGTCATTTGCAAGATATATTCTTAAAACTTTAATCGGTCTTTTTCTTCCGTTTCACTAATTCTTGGTGCACTGTTGCACTATTGATACGGCGTCCAAATTCTTCAACAATCGCCATTTTAAACAATTTCCATGTTTTAAATATTGGTTGTGCATCCAACCAGATCCTAGCCATGCTGCGTAACAATTTCTTCGCGCAGGTGAGCATTTGCAACTCATTCCATTTGAACATTTGGCCATTATCGTTAATATCAGCAATCCATTTTTCCACAGGATACTCCTTATCACCTTCAAACGTGGGCAAACAGTCTTGAACTTCTCGTAGATTGAAATTGTATTGTTGTGATACCGCGTTCTCATGTTTCAGTACCTCATTTTCTCGTTTCAATATTTTAATTTCTCGAAGCATTAATCGGCGTTCCCGATCCGTAGTAATGTCTGTCTGATTTATATTCGGCGAATCCCTTTGTTCATGTTCTGCCATATTTACAAATTTTTCTTTAATTTAAACTTATATGTCCGATTTTAGCAATAGTAAATCTAGTTTGCACGCCACTGACTAGTTCCAAGATTCTTTGCGCATACTCAGAATTCGACACGAAACACGCAGAGAGTTAAACACGTACACATACGCGAACTATTTTTTACCGCGTAGACGCACTTTCTTTGTTCTCGTTTACTTCTTAATTTCACTTTACTTCTTTATTTCACTTTACTTCTTAATTTCACTTTACCTCTTAATTTCACTTTACTTCTTAATTTCACTACACTTCTGTAACACATTCACCTCGTGATTTAGCAAAACAATGTTTTTTCTTAAGTTCTAACCATACAATCCCGGTTGAGCCCCCAATTTGTGGGATTCGTTTGGTTAACTAGCAACACTGTAAGTTAAACTAAGTTTATTTAGCACTGAGGCTATTACAAAAGTGATTGAAGATCATATAATACTAATAATAACAATTTTACAGAGAAAAAAAAGATATATTTTTATCTTTTTAAATTTTGATAAGACTGGAGATGGCTTATTTTTGCTGAGGTTTCTGTCCACTTTGCCCCATTTTAAATTCGGCATGTGTTCACAATATACAAGATGAACCATATTAAAGAAATTCTACAGCGATACCCAAAACATTATCATAGAATCCTAAGAATTGAATAAGGCTAGTAAGCAACATAATTCTTTGCGAAAGAACTCATATAATGATCATGCTGAAATTAGCAATTGATTGTTTTTTGCGTTACAATATATGTATATTACATGGCAAGTGCATAAAATCTTTCCCTTTTCTAACGACGACTGTAATAAAAGTAACAAGAGCTATACAAAATAGTAGGTTGGAACCCTCTGGTATGCGCTTAAAATTTTTTTGAATCAATGTATTGCAAATATTTTCAAAATAACATTTTGTTTGCTCATGTATCATATTGCTCTTTAAAATTAATATTAATTTTAATGTTCGTCAAGGACGATTTACAGTTTTTATCAACAGTACACAACATGCTTGATAGATGGCGCTACCGCTCCACCAAGGTACAGGTATTATAATTTTAATCAATACTCGAGGAAAGTTTATGTCATACCGACCATATTGTTGAGGTAGGCCGCCGTTCGCTATCCATATAAATTTTGTAGCTACAGACATGAATGTCACTTTCACGTTTCAACGCTTGGACTAGGTCAGGGTTCACTTTCCAAACAAGCTGTTGACGCTACACGATTAACATTGCTTGTGGGAAATAACTATGGTGTTGTTATTAATTACAAATATACTTGCATATCATCCCGCCTAATCCCAACGAATGGTGGCACAAAACTCTTTCCGTTTCTTCACAATTTTACATACTTTCAAATCTTTACAATCTTTCGCCATACACACTTCTTTCTTAAGTTTAAGGTATCATTACTAATTTATATTTTTATATATTTTACCAAATTACCCCCATCTCGGATTGACAGGTTTTATATTTTTATATATATATATATATATATATATATATATATATATATATATATATATATTTGTGTGTGTGTGTGCGTGTATGTGTGTGTGTGTGTGCGTGTGTGTGTGTGTGTGTGTGTGTGTGTGTGTGTGTGTGTGTGTGTGTGTGTGAGCGCTCTACATCCCAAACGGCTAAAGGGAAAATTATGAAATTTTAAACTTAAGATTTGCATGTGCTTGGAAAGAAAACCTTCTATTTTTGAAATCAATATATCTACCAGAAGTTCATTTTTCCTATAGTACTTTTTTGCGGTTTCTGCATTTACTCAAAAATGGTTGCAGTTACAGAAAAATTATTACAATAAAAATTAAAGACATCTGCATTTTGTACCCCTGATATTTAAAACTTTTTTCCCAAACAGTACCGGAAACAAGAAAATGGCTCTCGAAATTTCTTCTAATATTTATTTTTACATAAATCATCTGCGCCTGTCATTTGTTGATAAAATAAATAACAAAATTAACTTAAATAATTTTAAGTTTGACATTTTATATTTTTTCTAAGAAATATATTTAGTGTAAAAGATCTGACAGAAAAGGAACCCACCTAACGGGCCCTTCTGTCATAAATCTCCGCAAACTATTGACCAAAGACAGTGTCAAAAACCAGGTGATATGGTTTCGACTTCATGGCTGCCGTGTAGTTCATGGTCAAAAGCCTGCGACGATCACACATAGAAGGCTCGCCAGCTTCGCACAATACACTTGGTATTGGGCTGGTACGAAAAGCACCAGTAGCAAGACGAATACCAGTATGGTGTATCGTATCAATGGTTTTGATAACGGATGGCCTGGCAGACGCGTAAGCGATACAGCCATAGTCCAGCTTGGAGCGTATCAAAGCCCGATACAGGCGCAGCATAGAAATTCTATCGGCACCCCACTATTTGAAAGAAAGAACTCGCAATAGATTTAGAGAAAGCCGACATTTTGCCTTCAAAGCCACAAGATGGGCACACCAGTTAAGCTTCTTGTCAAATAGAAGATCAAGAAAACGGACAGTTTCCACAAATGGAAGATCAGTACCGTTGAGAGAGAGAACAGGATCTAAGTGAAGGTGACAGCGTTGACAGAAGTGAATGCACTCTGTCTTGGCCGCAGAAAATACGAAACCTTGCTCAGTAGCCCAGGTATGAAGACGATTGATTGTTAACTGCAGCTGACGCTCTATGGAAGCCATATTGCGAGAACTGCAGAAAATCGCCAAATCGTCTACGTACAAAGATCCTTGCACAGGTGAGCGGATACACTGAGCTACACCGTTGATGGCCACGGCAAACAACGTGACACTCAGAATAGACCCTTGCGGTACTCTGTTTTCATGAATGAAAATGTTGGAGAGGTCATTTCCTACACGAACTTGAACCTTTCTTAAGTAACGAAAGCTTTCAAGAAATATGGGAAGCTTACCTCTCAAGCCCCAGGAGTGTAAAGTGCGCATAATGTGATTTAACCCAAATGCGTATAAGAAAGTTCGGTGCATGACACCGCAGATGTTTTAATAAAAAGTGCTCGAAAATTTATTTCGGTGTCCAAATTATAAGATACCATATTTTTTTCTTCGTGATATGTAGCTGGCCCTGAATTTGGTACACGAAATTATCGTTCTGTTTTAGACACAATTGTCCAACTTTCAATTCAAGAAATTTCTTGTATTGTTACTTTCTTATACGCAGTATAAGTAAGTATTGAAATCATAAAAAATTTCTATCTCGAGATTTTAACAGAAATATACGTTTTAACCTCCGCTGAATCGCTTCCGATTACTTTTGGAATGTGTCCGTCTGTGTTTGTGTGTTTATGCTCTCTACAGCCTAAACGGTTGAAGCTAAAATGATGAAACTTTAAACTTAAGATTTGTTTATTACTGGGGTGTGCTCCTTTTAATTTTTATAAAAATTATAGCGGAAGTGCCTGTTTACTCTATCCATTTATGGCAGTTTCTGAAATTATTCAAAAAAGTTTATAGTTATAGAAAAATTGTATGAATAAAAATTAACGGTATTTATATTTCGCACAACTTTTGTTTGAACCTTTTTTCAAAAAAGAGTACTGTTAACAAAATAATGGCTATTTAAATTTTTTCTTAATATATTTATTTATACATAAATCAAATCATCTGCGCCTTTCAATTGCTTAACAAAATAGACTTAAATAATTTGAAGTTTGACATTCAATATTTATTCTAAGACATATATTAAGTGTAAACCTTTAGGTTAAAACAAATATTATTTATTAGAAAAACAATGAAACTATGATGTGGTTTAGCCCAAATGCATATGAGAAAGTTCCGCGCATGACACTGCAGATGTTTATTTGTAGGTCTGCCATTTTTACATAAATTGCTTCTTTTAAAATCGGATATGCTTAACCGAAAGCGTTTTAATATATATTAAAACCCTGCTTTATTTTTTGTTTCAGATTATCACAGACAGAGTGTAACTTTATCGCTTTTTCCCGAAGTCTATTTAGACTTTTTCGTGGATGGTAGAGATGTAAAAAATGTAACTATTCGTTACTCATCAAGATCCGAAGTAACTAGAACCGCCATGAAAAAGAATTCGTTACTTTTACAAACAGTTACTCTAACTAATCAGATTTTACGTTATATTTTGTAGCGGCGCAGCACGCAATATTAAATCAATATTCGCTACTTTCCATTTAGCATTGTATAGATGAAACTAGTTCATGAAAACTATTTTATCAATTGAATCCATTCAATGTTTTAGGAGTCGGGGATTCCCATTAACATATAAACATAACAGCAGAATAGGAAATAGATACAAACACTTGTGAATGTAAGTGGTTAATTTTATTTTGTATGTTTTTACGATTATTGTTGATAGTGTCTGCATTAGTTACATGAGAAAGGTATGTTAAAATGTTTTTAAAATACTTTTACTTTTATTAAAGAAACGTTCAGATCACAATCAGAAGATTAATTTAATTTTTAATACGCTCATTGCTGATGGATGAATGAGGGTGTTAAATCACTTATCTACATCTACTGTATAATATTTTAAAAAATTCTTTAGGAATATCATGTCTGAAACTACGCAAGAATCGCAAAAAAGGAGCCACGTTTGGCTCCATTTTAGCGCAATCTCCAACTTTAAAGCAAAATGTAATCTGTGCAAAAATGTATATTCCTACAAAGGAGGAACAACATACAATTTAAGGAAACATGTCCAGTCGAAACATCCCATTATTTTTCTTCAAAACACATCACGGACTTCAGTGAGAGTGAGACAACCTTCAACATCAAAGGGTAATTTATTTTATCATTTTTTGCTTAATCTCATTATAGTACTTTATACATATTCTGTTATTGTGGGTGTTGGGTAAATTTAGAGTTTAATTCATTTTTACTGTAATGTTTACAGATGATGAAAACCTCTTGGCTGCATCTAATTATTTTCTGAAAATCTTTCGGTTGCATCAACATCAACATCATTAACAGAAATCTCAGCTACGAATACTTAAAAAAAGCGGACTACTACTTTAGACAGTTATGTTTCGCGCCCCATGTCTTTGCCTCGACAACAAACAATTAATAATTTAATATTGAATATGATAGTCAAAGGTCTACAGCCTTTCTCTATTGTCCAAGATAAAGGGTTTAGAGAATTACTTAGCCAGCTTGAACCGTCGTATGTACTTCCAAGTCGACCAACATTTACAAATAGTTTTTTACCACAAAAGTATAATCAAAATGTTGATAAATTGAATGAATTGTTAACTAAAGCCGAATATGTATCATTGACCACAGTTGCTTGGAAGTTTGTTGCCAATGAAAGTTACGTAGGTGTTACTGCACATTTCATTACACGAGATTGGTATTTTTATTCTTGTCTTTTAGAGAGTTTTCATTGCGAAAACAGTCACACTTCGCAGAAGTTAAGTGACGATTTAATGCACATTGTGAAAAAATGGAACATCGTTAACAAATGTTACGCTGTCACCACTGACAATGCTGCAAACATAGTTAATGCCATAAAATTATCGGGGTAGATTCATGTCCCCTGTTTCGCACATACATTATATCTTATAGTTCAAAATGGACTTAAAGAAATTGGCACTATTTGGTTTAAAGTGAAAAATATTGTGCAACATTTTCAAAGAAGCACACAAGCGTATAACAAATTATTTGCAACAAAATACCAAATACACTCAAATTCAGTTCCACTAAGATTAAAACATCTGCAGTGTCATGCACCGTACTTTGTTGTACGCAGATGGGTTAAATCACATCGTAGTGTCATTATTTATCTAATTTATAACATTTGTTCTAACCTTTAGATTGCTTTTACACTAAATATATTTCTTTGAATAAATTTTAAATGTCAAACTTCAAATTATGAAAGGCGCTGATGATACGATTTATGTAAAAATATATATAATAAGTAGAAATTTATTTTGAAACCAGTACCTTTTTTGGAAAAAAAATTCGAACAAAAGTTGTGCTAAATATAAATACCTTTTAGTTTTTGTAAGAACAATATTTCTGTCACTGTAACCATTTTTGAGTAATTGCAGAAACTGCAAAAAATGACTAGAGTAAACAGAAACTTCCGCTTTGAATAGTTTTTCAAAAATAGGAGGTGCACACCCCTGGCATATGCAAATCTAAAGTTTAAAGCTTCAAAATTTTAGCTTCAACCGGTTAGGCTGTAGAGAACATACACACACACACACACACTAGGGTTTCACCAAGACAAGAGTCTTGCCATTTAGCAAGAATCAAAACAAGACAAGAACAAGAATTTCGTGAAACCCTAGTTGCATATAGATATTTTTAAATTTGTCTTGCCTTGCTACCCGCGAAGTCGGGAGCAGTTTCAATAGTGATTGTTCTGTACATTTTTGTGCATTTCGTTATCTTTTCTAAAAGTGACTCCTATATATTGTTACCGATTGTTTATTTTATTTTGTATTAATCATTTATACTTTCTATATATATATATATATATATATATATATATATATATATATATATATATATATATATATATATATATATATATATATATATATATATATACATATATATATATATATTTAAAACCCTGCTTTATTTTTTGTTTCATATTATCACAGACAGAGTGTAACTTTATCGCTTTTTCCCGAAGTCTATTTAGACTTTTTCGTGGATGGTAGAGATGTAAAAAATGTAACTATTCGTTACTCATCAAGATCCGAAGTAACTAGAACCATTCGTTACTTTTACAAACAGTTACTCTAACTAATCAGATTTTACGTTATATTTTGTAGCGGCGCAGCACGCAATATTAAATCAATATTCGCTACTTTCCATTTAGCATTGTATAGATGAAACTAGTTCATGAAAACTATTTTATCAATTGAATCCATTCAATGTTTTAGGAGTCGGGGATTCCCATTAACATATAAACATAACAGCAGAATAGGAAATAGATACAAACACTTGTGAATGTAAGTGGTTAAGTTTATTTTGTATGTTTTTACGATTATTGTTGATAGTGTCTGCATTAGTTACATGAGAAAGGTATGTTAAAATGTTTTTAAAATACTTTTACTTTTATTAAAGAAACGTTCAGATCACAATCAGAAGATTAATTTAATTTTTAATACGCTCATTGCTGATGGATGAATGAGGGTGTTAAATCACTTATCTACATCTACTGTATAATATTTTAAAAAATTCTTTAGGAATATCATGTCTGAAACTACGCAAGAATCGCAAAAAAGGAGCCACGTTTGGCTCCATTTTAGCGCAATCTCCAACTTTAAAGCAAAATGTAATCTGTGCAAAAATGTATATTCCTACAAAGGAGGAACAACATACAGTTTAAGGAAACATGTCCAGTCGAAACATCCCATTATTTTTCTTCAAAACACATCACGGACTTCAGTGAGAGTGAGACAACCTTCAACATCAAAGGGTAATTTATTTTATCATTTTTTGCTTAATCTCATTATAGTACTTTATACATATTCTGTTATTGTGGGTGTTGGGTAAATTTAGAGTTTAATTCATTTTTACTGTAATGTTTACAGATGATGAAAACCTCTTGGCTGCATCTAATTATTTTCTGAAAATCTTTCGGTTGCATCAACATCAACATCATTAACAGAAATCTCAGCTACGAATACTTAAAAAAAGCGGACTACTACTTTAGACAGTTATGTTTCGCGCCCCATGTCTTTGCCTCGACAACAAACAATTAATAATTTAATATTGAATATGATAGTCAAAGGTCTACAGCCTTTCTCTATTGTCCAAGATAAAGGGTTTAGAGAATTACTTAGCCAGCTTGAACCGTCGTATGTACTTCCAAGTCGACCAACATTTACAAATAGTTTTTTACCACAAAAGTATAATCAAAATGTTGATAAATTGAATGAATTATTAACTAAAGCCGAATATGTATCATTGACCACAGTTGCTTGGAAGTTTGTTGCCAATGAAAGTTACGTAGGTGTTACTGCACATTTCATTACACGAGATTGGTATTTTTATTCTTGTCTTTTAGAGAGTTTTCATTGCGAAAACAGTCACACTTCGCAGAAGTTAAGTGACGATTTAATGCACATTGTGAAAAAATGGAACATCGTTAACAAATGTTACGCTGTCACCACTGATAATGCTGCAAACATAGTTAATGCCATAAAATTATCGGGGTAGATTCATGTCCCCTGTTTCGCACATACATTATATCTTATAGTTCAAAATGGACTTAAAGAAATTGGCACTATTTGGTTTAAAGTGAAAAATATTGTGCAACATTTTCAAAGAAGCACACAAGAGTATAACAAATTATTTGCAACAAAATACCAAATACACTCAAATTCAGTTCCACTAAGATTAAAACATCTGCAGTGTCATGCACCGTACTTTGTTGTACGCAGATGGGTTAAATCACATCGTAGTGTCATTATTTATCTAATTTATAACATTTGTTCTAACCTTTAGATTGCTTTTACACTAAATATATTTCTTTGAATAAATTTTAAATGTCAAACTTCAAATTATGAAAGGCGCTGATGATACGATTTATGTAAAAATATATATAATAAGTAGAAATTTATTTTGAAACCAGTACCTTTTTTGGAAAAAAAATTCGAACAAAAGTTGTGCTAAATATAAATACCTTTTAGTTTTTGTAAGAACAATATTTCTGTCACTGTAACCATTTTTGAGTAATTGCAGAAACTGCAAAAAATGACTAGAGTAAACAGAAACTTCCGCTTTGAATAGTTTTTCAAAAATAGGAGGTGCACACCCCTGGCATATGCAAATCTAAAGTTTAAAGCTTCAAAATTTTAGCTTCAACCGGTTAGGCTGTAGAGAACATACACACACACACACACACTAGGGTTTCACCAAGACAAGAGTCTTGCCATTTAGCAAGAATCAAAACAAGACAAGAACAAGAATTTCGTGAAACCCTAGTTGCATATAGATATTTTTAAATTTGTCTTGCCTTGCTACCCGCGAAGTCGGGAGCAGTTTCAATAGTGATTGTTCTGTACATTTTTGTGCATTTCGTTATCTTTTCTAAAAGTGACTCCTATATATTGTTACCGATTGTTTATTTTATTTTGTATTAATCATTTATACTTTCTATATATATATATATATATATATATATATATATATATATATATATATATATATATATATATATATATATACATATATATATATATATTTAAAACCCTGCTTTATTTTTTGTTTCATATTATCACAGACAGAGTGTAACTTTATCGCTTTTTCCCGAAGTCTATTTAGACTTTTTCGTGGATGGTAGAGATGTAAAAAATGTAACTATTCGTTACTCATCAAGATCCGAAGTAACTAGAACCGCCATGAAAAAGAATTCGTTACTTTTACAAACAGTTACTCTAACTAATCAGATTTTACGTTATATTTTGTGGCGGCGCAGCACGCAATATTAAATCAATATTCGCTACTTTCCATTTAGCATTGTATAGATGAAACTAGTTCATGAAAACTATTTTATCAATTGAATCCATTCAATGTTTTAGGAGTCGGGGATTCCCATTAACATATAAACATAACAGCAGAATAGGAAATAGATACAAACACTTGTGAATGTAAGTGGTTAAGTTTATTTTGTATGTTTTTACGATTATTGTTGATAGTGTCTGCATTAGTTACATGAGAAAGGTATGTTAAAATGTTTTTAAAATACTTTTACTTTTATTAAAGAAACGTTCAGATCACAATCAGAAGATTAATTTAATTTTTAATACGCTCATTGCTGATGGATGAATGAGGGTGTTAAATCACTTATCTACATCTACTGTATAATATTTTAAAAAATTCTTTAGGAATATCATGTCTGAAACTACGCAAGAATCGCAAAAAAGGAGCCACGTTTGGCTCCATTTTAGCGCAATCTCCAACTTTAAAGCAAAATGTAATCTGTGCAAAAATGTATATTCCTACAAAGGAGGAACAACATACAGTTTAAGGAAACATGTCCAGTCGAAACATCCCATTATTTTTCTTCAAAACACATCACGGACTTCAGTGAGAGTGAGACAACCTTCAACATCAAAGGGTAATTTATTTTATCATTTTTTGCTTAATCTCATTATAGTACTTTATACATATTCTGTTATTGTGGGTGTTGGGTAAATTTAGAGTTTAATTCATTTTTACTGTAATGTTTACAGATGATGAAAACCTCTTGGCTGCATCTAATTATTTTCTGAAAATCTTTCGGTTGCATCAACATCAACATCATTAACAGAAATCTCAGCTACGAATACTTAAAAAAAGCGGACTACTACTTTAGACAGTTATGTTTCGCGCCCCATGTCTTTGCCTCGACAACAAACAATTAATAATTTAATATTGAATATGATAGTCAAAGGTCTACAGCCTTTCTCTATTGTCCAAGATAAAGGGTTTAGAGAATTACTTAGCCAGCTTGAACCGTCGTATGTACTTCCAAGTCGACCAACATTTACAAATAGTTTTTTACCACAAAAGTATAATCAAAATGTTGATAAATTGAATGAATTATTAACTAAAGCCGAATATGTATCATTGACCACAGTTGCTTGGAAGTTTGTTGCCAATGAAAGTTACGTAGGTGTTACTGCACATTTCATTACACGAGATTGGTATTTTTATTCTTGTCTTTTAGAGAGTTTTCATTGCGAAAACAGTCACACTTCGCAGAAGTTAAGTGACGATTTAATGCACATTGTGAAAAAATGGAACATCGTTAACAAATGTTACGCTGTCACCACTGATAATGCTGCAAACATAGTTAATGCCATAAAATTATCGGGGTAGATTCATGTGCCCTGTTTCGCACATACATTATATCTTATAGTTCAAAATGGACTTAAAGAAATTGGCACTATTTGGTTTAAAGTGAAAAATATTGTGCAACATTTTCAAAGAAGCACACAAGAGTATAACAAATTATTTGCAACAAAATACCAAATACACTCAAATTCAGTTCCACTAAGATTAAAACATCTGCAGTGTCATGCACCGTACTTTGTTGTACGCAGATGGGTTAAATCACATCGTAGTGTCATTATTTATCTAATTTATAACATTTGTTCTAACCTTTAGATTGCTTTTACACTAAATATATTTCTTTGAATAAATTTTAAATGTCAAACTTCAAATTATGAAAGGCGCTGATGATACGATTTATGTAAAAATATATATAATAAGTAGAAATTTATTTTGAAACCAGTACCTTTTTTGGAAAAAAAATTCGAACAAAAGTTGTGCTAAATATAAATACCTTTTAGTTTTTGTAAGAACAATATTTCTGTCACTGTAACCATTTTTGAGTAATTGCAGAAACTGCAAAAAATGACTAGAGTAAACAGAAACTTCCGCTTTGAATAGTTTTTCAAAAATAGGAGGTGCACACCCCTGGCATATGCAAATCTAAAGTTTAAAGCTTCAAAATTTTAGCTTCAACCGGTTAGGCTGTAGAGAACATACACACACACACACACACTAGGGTTTCACCAAGACAAGAGTCTTGCCATTTAGCAAGAATCAAAACAAGACAAGAACAAGAATTTCGTGAAACCCTAGTTGCATATAGATATTTTTAAATTTGTCTTGCCTTGCTACCCGCGAAGTCGGGAGCAGTTTCAATAGTGATTGTTCTGTACATTTTTGTGCATTTCGTTATCTTTTCTAAAAGTGACTCCTATATATTGTTACCGATTGTTTATTTTATTTTGTATTAATCATTTATACTTTCTATATATATATATATATATATATATATATATATATATATATATATATATATATATATATATATATATATATATATATATATATATATATATATATGTATATATATATATATATATATATATATATATATATATATATATATATATATATTATATATATATATATATATATATATATATATATATATATATATATATATATATATATATATATATATTTATATATATATATATTTATTTTATTTAATTTTTTTTATTTAAATTGCGGTTCGACTACTATGGTTACTTATAAAATAAAAATTATGGGCGTACATAACTTTTAGAATTTTACTTTTTTTTTTTGCTTATTCGAAAAGCAGATTTTGTCAGAAATTTTCAGTCAAAACTAGAATTAAAAATTCGAGTAACTGACGAAGTTATGACGACGCTAAGTGGTTCAATCGGTCAATTTAGCAATATAGATATTATTAAATTTGTCTTGCCTTGCTACCCGTGAAGTAGGGAGCAGTTTCAATAGTGATTGTTCTCTTCAATTTTGTGCATTTCGTTATCTTTTCTAAAAGTGACTCCTATATATTGTTACCGATTGTTTATTTTATTTTGTATTGTTAATCATTTATACTTTCTATTCTTTTAAATTTGATATCGAACAAATTAACTTGACTCCATTCACCATGCCGGGTAATATTTGTGAGTTTGTGAGTTGTAAAAAAAGACAGAAAGAGCTTCCAAATTGGAAAATGTTCAGATTTCCAGTTAGGGAACCACAACGTTTATGTCAGTGGATTCTAAATTCAGATATGTTGTTTAATTTTTTTTAATAGAAAATACGATATGTTGAAGTCTCTATTTTCAATTCAAGTTCATTTATTAAAACACTTTAAAATATTAATAACGGGATTCTATTCGCTTTGGTTTGTTTCGTCTTAATAATCAAAATAGTAGTGCAGTTATATTTCATTAAACTTGATCGACTGAATTTTATAATTGAAATTTACAAGTAAAAATAGCTTATTCAAAAAAAATAATGATATTTTTTATTGATAATGATAAGATTTAAGTATTTTTGGCAATGAAATTTGATAGCTCGTTATTTATGTGGAGTTCATCCATATTTTCTTATTTGATTGGTATATAATATTTCTCAAATTGATGATATTTCTACTAATATTTCCAAAATTATAAGTTACAATAATGTTTTAACTACCAGATATAGGTATTATTATAGGAAATGCCAAATTATTTGATTTGGAAGAGCATCAGATGAAGGGCAAGCGAATTTGAGAACAGCATTTTTATAAAAATGCATTCATAAACGAACTCGATTCGTTTAACTCATTTCGCAGTTTCTATACCATACAATATTGATGAACTAAATATGCCATTAACATCCACATTTGCCATTCCGGTTAATTCACCATCATCTAGCAATAAAATAATTTCATCACCTCTAATACAGAAGGTGCACAACTTGCCTGAAGAACTAAATAGCATTGCTACTACATCTTCAATATCATTTACGCCTAATTTAAACATCAAAACACCAAAGAAGATGTATATAAAATCGAAAGCTAAAATGTCACCAATTTTATCAAGTGATTCTGCTGCATAAGATACTCAATATATCCGAAATGATGCTATCACCTTTAAAAGTTCGAGCGAAACGAAAATTGAATATGTCCGATAATGAGGACACTCCACGGAAGCAGAAACTTAAATTTCGTATAGAAGCGAATAAAAAATTAATAAAAAGCAAAAGATCTCAGATTTCTAGATTAAAACATAAAGTAAAGGATTACAAAAAAATCGAGCAAATTAGAAAATATTATTTCTGCATTTTCATTTCCCTCATCGTATTCAAGGACGCTAGCGCACATGCAATTAAAAACAAAACAAAAACAGTGGTCAGCTGAAGAACGAAGTCTAGGACTAATGATTTTTTATAAATCACCTGCTACATATAATTTCATGAGATCTTTAAAAATAGTTCTCCCTGCTACTTCAACAATACGACGCTGGATCGGATCGTCAAAATTTAAACCTGGAATTAGTTTACGACTCTTTTTTCAAATTAGCAAAAAGTTTCACATGAAATCTAAAAAGAAGAAGTCATGCGTACTTTGTTTTGATGAGATGGCAATTATGCGATGCCTAGAATATTCTAAGGAAATGGATCTCATTGAAGGTTACGAAGATCTCAGCCACTTGGGTAGGAAGCCGTTACTAGCGCAGTATGGTTTAGTTTTCATGGTACGAGGACTGTACTCGTCATGGAAACTGCCAGTCGCATATTATTTATCACAGTCTGGTGTTAAGCACGACGACTTAGTGTTGCTGATTAAAGAAGTGATAATAAATTTACAATAATGCCATTCAATACCAAAACTCATAGTATGCGATCAGGGAGCGAGCAACCAAAGCGCGATGAAAAATTTGCAAGTGACAAGCAGCAAGCCATATTTTGAAATGGGTAATTGCAAAATCATTGCAATTTATGATACACCACATTTATTTAAGAACTTTAGAAACAATTTATTAACAGGCGATTTTATGTTGCATGAAAATTAAATATCTTTTGAAGATATTAAAAAAGTTTACAAAATAGATAAGAAAAACAAAAAAAGTAAAGCATTAATAAAGATCACGGATGCGCATATTCATTCCAAATAATGAGTGTAAAATTAGCAGTCTGACGCGAACATTTGTACGGGCTAGACGTGCGGTTCCTCGCTCATGCGAGTAGTATTGCTTACATTGCAAATAGCTAATTACACATACCTCAATTTGTGTATTACTTAATTATGCAAACGCAGCAAATTTAAATCGCGAGTGTAATAGTTTTATTTTATATACGTAACTGGGTCACCATGAAAGGTGACCCAAAAACAGTTGCTAAAATTATACAAAGAACCGACGGAAAATATTCAATATATCTACCATCAGGGAAGAAAGCTATACCAGCTGAATTAAAGAACTTGGGATTTATCCCACCAACGCCTCCTTTGCCATCCACCGAGCACGCACGAGCGAAGTCGGCCACTCAACTCTACGCACAGGCTTCAACATCTCACGCACTCCAACAAACGACCAGCATAATGGATACCGAAGGATCGCCCGCCTTCTCAAAAAGCGCAAAAATAGTAAGATCTCCCATTTTTACTAGGAAACTATCAAATTTCGAATCTAACATAGTACCACCAACACCCCCACCACGAGAGCAAATAGCAACCCCAACAGGAAGTCTAAATAAACAAGAAATCGCTTCGACCTTAAACACCCAGTCGATCTCGGAACCTGCTCTACTAGATAAAACTGAAGACAGCTGGACAGTTATCAATTCTAGGAAGAGCAAAAGATCCAGCCCGGAAGAAAATAGAAACGTAAGACAGAAAACCCTAACAGACTACTGGCTCAATGGCCCTGAAACCTCAAATAAATTCGAAAAACTAAATGTAGAAGAATTAATTGAAGAAGATATTAGTCCTGAAATTATTAAATTTCCACCAATTTTCGTACACGGCATAGGAAACATAAAGCCTCTGACTGACCTCTTAAACCTCCACGCTAAAGACAATTACGTAATTAAGCTTATTGGAAGTCCTCAAGCAAAAATCCAACTGACCGAGCCTAGATTTTATCGCGTCATAACGAAAGAACTAGAAGAAAAGAAAACAGAATCCCATTCATTTCAGTCAAAATCGGAAAGAAAATTCAAAGTTGTACTACGTGATCTTCACCACACTGTTGACATCGAAGAATTAAAGAAAGAAATACACTCATATGGACACATGCATTAAATATATGGAATATTAAGCATAAAATCACAAAAGCCCCTCTACCTATGTTCTTTATTGAGTTGCAACAAAAGGACAATAATAAAGAAATTTATGACACTAAATACCTTATGCACTCGAAAATCAAATTTGAACCTCCACGCTAAAAAAGAGAAATACCTCAATGTACAAGATGCCAAAGATTTAATCATACAAAAAAAATCTGCAACCTTTCACCACGTTGCGTGAAGTGCACTGGTGATCATCTGACTAGAGACTGTCCCAAACAAGATAAAAGTATTGCCGCAACCTGCACCAACTGTGGAGGAAACCACCCAGCGAACTACAAAGGCTGTAGTGTCTTTAAAGAAATACAGTCACGTAAGTTCCCACCCCATAGACAAAACCAGAATACAGTCAACCATAACATAACCGGAAATCCAACACAACCAGGCGTATCATACGCCCAAAAGACAAGAGCTAATGTCCAACAGACACAAGAAGAACATAGCATACAACAAAATTTAAATCATACTTCCGACAAACAGCAAAATAGTAAACTAGAAGCTATGATGATCAAACTGATGGAACGCATGGAAACCATGCTAAATCTCCTCACTACCCTTGTGGCTAAAATGAAATAATGCCCCAGCTCCTAAAAATCGCTCTCTGTAACGCCAATGGTCTTGGACAGCACAGCCAAGAAGTAAAAATATTTATAGCAGAACACAACATAGAAGTGATGCTCATTTCCGAAACTCACTTTACAAATAAGACGTATCTGAAGATACCAGGATACTCAATATACAATACTAAACACCCAGGTGGTACAGCCCATGGAGGCACTGCCGTAATCATCCAACAGAAAATTAAGCACCATGAACTAAATAAATACCAGCACGAACACCTCCAAGCTACTAGCATTGTAATTAACGAAGAGACAACAGGACCTCTAACTATCTCAGCTGTCTACTGTCCACCTAGACACACAATTAACAAAGCACAATTTAAAGACTTTTATAACACTCTGGGGGTCTAGATTTATAGCTGGAGGTGAGAAACATCCCTACTGGGGTTCACGACTGACCACCCCTAAAGGTAGACAACTCTACCAAGCAATGCAAGAGAATAATCTACATCATTTATCTACTGGCCAACCTACATACTGGCCTAGCGACAGAAGAAAAGTTCCGGATCTCATAGACTTTTGTGTAGTAAAAGGCGTGTCATCACATTATCTAAATGCCGAAAGTTGTTTAGATCTATCATCGGACCACTCTCCAGTCATAATTACTGTAAATAGGCAAATAACAATAAAACAAAAACCTCCATCACTCATTAGTAAAAAAACAGACTGGCACACATTCAGAAATCTGCTGGACAACAAGCTTTCGCTCGAAATTTCACTCAAAACCGAACACGAAATAGACGAAGCCATAGAATTCCTAAATGACGCAATACAAGAATCAGCATGGGGCGCAAAACCGGTACAAAACGCCAATCAAAAACAAGAAAATTGTCCAAAAATCGTTAGGGACATCGTCGCTGAAAAACGGAAGCTACGCAAATAATGGTAAATAACAAGATCACCACAGGATAAAACAGAACTTAACCAGGCAATAAAAGCAGTCAAAAAGTTACTAAGCAACCTGCGAAATAAATTTGTCGAAGAATACTTAGAAAATCTCACTCCGTCAGCATCCACAGACTATTCCCTCTGGCGAGCAACAAAAAAGCTCAAACAACCGGAACAGTCAAATCCACCCTTACTCCTAGCAAATGGTAGCTGGGCCAGAACCGACCAGTCAAAAGCGAACACATTTGCGCAACATTTATCAACAGTATTCCAACCCTTTCCTAGTGAAATTTCGGTAGAAGAAGAACAAGAAATCCTGCAGTACCTAGAGACCCCCCTACAACTCTGCTTGCCTATAGTCAAATTAAAAACTAGTGAAATAAAAAACGCTATAACAAATCTTGACCCCAAAAAAGCTTCAGGATATGACCTAATAACAGGAAGGATTCTGCAAGAACTTTCTTCTAAAGGAATCAAGCTGATAACAATGATCTGTAACTCAGTCCTAAGATAAGAATACTTTCCCTCTCAGTGGAAAGTAGCTCAAATTATCCTTATACCCAGGCCAGGAAAACCACTACAAGAAGTAAGCTCCTACAGACCCATCAGTCTCCTTCCTATAATCTCCAAACTTTTCGAAAAGTTATTGCTTAAGCGCCTAAAGCCAGTTCTAGAAGAAAAAGACATAATTCCAAACCACCAATTCGGATTTCGTACGCAACACGCAACGATTGAACAAATCCACAGAGTCGTGAACGAAATACGCAAAAGTCTAGAAGAGAAAAAATACTGCTCAGCTGCCTTCTTGGATATAAGTCAAGCTTTCGATAAAGTCTGGCACACCGGGCTATTGTTTAAAATTAAAAGAATCCTACCACATAATTACTACCAAATCCCCAAATCATACCTTTCCAACAGATACTTCTATATTAAATATAAAGATGAACAAACCAGACTCTACCCAATAGAATCCAGTGTCCCACAAGGTAGTGTACTAGGACCCATACTATATCTCCTATACACAGCCGACCTGCCAACATCAGAAACAACATTCATCGCAACATTTGCCGATGATACAGCAATACTTGCCTCTCACGAAGATCAAAACGTGGCCACAAGATATCTTCAGGCACATCTGAACAAAATTCAACCATGGTTAACAAAGTGGAGAATTAGGGCAAATGAAACCAAATCTACCCATGTCACATTTACAATGAGAAAAGAAACCTGTCCTCCTGTGACACTTTACGGCAAGCCCCTCCCACAGACAGAAGAAGCGAAATATTTAGGCATGCACTTAGATCGTCGTTTAACATGGAAAAAACACATTTGGACAAAAAGAAAACAACTTTGCTTGAAATTCAGTCGCATGTACTGGCTAATAGGCCGTAAATCTCAACTCTCAACAGAAAACAAAATTCTTCTTTACAAGACTATCCTCAAACCAGTCTGGACGTACGGAATCCAACTATGGGGTACCGCCAGTAACTCTAACATTGAAATCCTGCAGAGATTTCAGTCCAAAGTGCTCCGCTCTGTCCTTAATGCACCATGGTTCGTCACTAACGCCATAATTCACCGCGATCTCTCCGTAGTGACAGTGAAAGAAGAAATAAAAAACTTCAGTGAGAAATATCATAGCAGATTACGTGCGCATCCAAATACTTTAGCAAGTAGTTTGCTGACAGTGAAAATAAAAAAACGCTTAAAACGTGATAACATACTTGACCTACCTAACAAATGTAACTAACAATTTCAATGTTTTTAGTGTCATCATACCTGTTATGCAGAGGCGACAGAAAAAAAAGCCTCCTAAAAAAATTCCCGACCTGTCATGCAGAGTCGACAGAAAAGAAGCCAGTTAGCAAATTCCCGACAAGGTGACTAGAAATAGTCACCAACATTGACACAATTAGCACTTAATCTAGAATAAGAAGAGGACTATCACAGGATAGCACCCTCTACATGCCAATGTATTTTTGTACATCTTACTATAAGTTTTACTGAATGTCAGTTATTAAGACAGATTGTAAATAAAAATGAATTATAAAAAAAAAAAAAAAGTTTTGAGTAATTCTATGGCTGCTGCCATAAAAACATGCATAAAAACATGAGAAATTGAAAGTACTTCTGCAGAAAATACAGCCAAGTTCATATCTTTTATGAACAATCTTTTTGACTGTCTAAACAGTCGAAATTAAAATTCTCCTAATCCATTTTTGTGTGCTCTGTCTGTGAAAAATGTTCGTGTAAAGACTACCTTGGAAGAAGCTAAAATAATGTTGGAAGATTTAGTAAAAATTAATCACAAAACGAAGAATCTTCGTAAGCCACCTTGTTTTCTTGGATTACTTCAAACAATTGAGGGTATCTTATTACTATTTGAAGATTGAAAAATCATCTCTCCAAATAGACTTTCTTCTTACAAACCGACCAAATCAAGATGTCATTGAAAATTTATTTTCCATTTATCAACAGAAGGGAGGATATAACAGAAATCCAACTGCCAGGACATTTAGAAAGTTATTTCGCAATAATTCCATAAACTCATTAATGAGACCTCCTAAATACTCAAATTGTGAGCCTGATTATGATGTGGTAATTAATTTAACGAAACCAGCCCCAAAAGAAAATACGGAACCTCGCCCGACAGTGCTAAATTCTTCAGACTCTGAGGCAAGCATAGCGTCATCTATAAGTAATACTTCCATATCAGAAACAATATCAGAATCGATTATGTAGTAAAAAAATGTCTAGAAGAATTTAATTGCACCACATGTGAACATTATTTGAAAGGAAACATCTTACTAAATAATAAACAACAGCTACTAATATTATACAAAGCGTACGAAAACATTTATGTGGCTGATCCTAACACCGGGCTTATTTCTCCTTCTGATGGCTTTAAAGGAATTATAGATTCATACTTAATATCTTTTGAAAAAAATTTCGAAAAAATTTATTATAAAAGAAATTTAAAACCTAAATTATTTGGATGAATAAATAAAGATATTTCTCATACAAATTGGTTGGAAGATGAAAAATGCAATCTGCATAAAATATTTATTATTAATAAATTAATAACATGCAAAATATTTAAAAAATGTAAAGTTATATGTTGTAAAAAAGTAAGATAAATACGCCGAGCACAAAATATGTCCAAAATTAAGAATAATACAACATAAATAGTAAGTTTTAATTTTCTGATTTAATCATTTTTAAATAATTCATTTTTTTCGAATTTATTTGTAATAATACAATTTAATATTAATTTACTAATATATTTCAAAATTGAAGAATATCATATTTTATTATCAAAATTATAAAATTTTTGTATTTAATAAAATGCAAAACTGCTGCGTAAAATTTTAAGTTTATAAAAACACTATTTCAATCTACGCTCGCTGATCAGAAATTATTAAAATTGGTATCGGTACTGTCTTGCTGATAAAAACAATGTATGTAAATTGTCTACTATATCCTCTCTTTCCCCGAACCGCAACATGTCTTCCGACCACCCCGTGAATTAGTTGAACAAAAATTTAGCATAGACAAAAACCAGCTAGTTTAAATTTATACTCGTAGCGACATCTATTGTTACATTTTTCTTGACACGAATACCGCCATTTAAATGGTTAATCTGTTATATTGTGTAATCATTGCTAAAATCATACATGTTCGACAGTATCCGTTTATCTCGATAAGAAATCTGATCGTATATTGAATGTTTCGTGTATTGTTGCTGATTGTTTCATTTGTATACAGGATGTAACAGCGAAAGGAGCTACCTCGAATAACTTCTATGACATTAAAGATACAATAAAATAGTATAAAACAATCTTATGTAGGACCAAAGGGGACATCCTTAAGCAACAACACAAAGTTATGTTTTTTCAAATGAGATGCTATATATTTTTTTAGACCCATTCGATAGAGTTTTTTTTTTCTGAATTTCATTATGTATTCGTGTTATACCCTTACATAAGTAAAACATTGAGAAAAATGCGATTGAAAGTTAAATAAATTTTATTTTCATAGTTATTTTTCAGTAGGCTATGGAACAAAATTGAGCTAAAATACAACGAAACATAAATTAAATACATTAAATTATTTGTTATTTACTTTATAAATAGTGTTATGAAGAAAATAACAAATAATTTAATGTATTTAAGCTCAATTTTGCTATTAAATTATTATAATAAAAATAAGCCACTTGTAATTGGTAACATAGTCGTGTTTAATGTTGGATGGGTTCAGTGGGTTATTACACAATGTGTCACTAGTGTCTAGTTGTAGCATACCGTCACTATCATATCAATATGTCATCCCTGGTGGCATGGGCGCGTTTGGCACCACTAGGCTAGTCCTCGTCTCATACGGCGCATGTTCGGTTAATTCCTTCTATTTGAATTTGATCGTCAAAACACAGCACACAGCATTGCACATGTTGCATTGGTATTGTCTAGACGCACCATTTGCTCTTTTCGCAGATCAATCATGAGTATGTGTAATGACTGTGTCTCAGCTTTTTACAGAAACCGCCGCCGAATACTTCGTATCCAAATTTTCTATATGCTAGTCCTGATCAGCAGCATCATAGCATACGTGGTTGTAACTGAGTACGTTGTGAAGAAGAAACCAACCCCAGAAACACTTATATAAATAGTGAATTCAGACTGTATTTAAAATTTGATTTTCAATAAGAAAAACTAATTTATTGGTGATCGTAACATTTTGTGATAGTGAATCATATCTCAAATACCAGTGCTTCTAAATAAGAAACAATAACGATTAAAAAATTTAAAATAAGGAAAATATGCAGTAAGATATTTGACGTTCATCGATGGTTTCGTTCTTGTGCTTCAATGCATGTATTGTTTGATGTCATTTGTTAGCTTACTTGCATAATTTAAATGTTTATTCATGATTAAATGTTTTGTATGAAAAGCATGTTTAAAAATATTGAATATCAGTCCAAAAATACATTTTGAATAAATGCCATTGTTTGAAACAATGAAACGAAACACAATAGTTGCAACAATGAATTTTAAACATCTTATATTTGCGCATCTGGAAAATTCGTTTTCAGTATGTTAATTTTCAGAACGTATTATACGATTGGTATTCTTCATATGTTAAATGTCTATGCTTACCACGTTTAAATTGATAATGTTTTCGTCTTCATCTTAGAAGTATAAATTTTAAATTGATGGATTTTTGTTTCACGTAAGTAATTTTATTAATCAGTTGCCGCATACAAGCACTATAATCTAAAATATAGTTCTATTACTTGAATTCAATTCATCAATGCTACTTGGAAGTAATTCCACAACGAATGAAGCAAATCAAATCTGTCCTTGTGCTCTTACCACAAGACCGTAACCAGGAAATACTTTTGGGGTTTATACTTTCCAAGTAATACTAAATTTTCAGAAGCATATAATTCACATCACTAGATCGCAATATAAATGAAAATAATTTGTTGTTATGTTTTACTAGTTTTTTTATCGGGTGCATGTGTCAAGGGTATATGAATAAATAAAATGTGTCTTTCGTGGTTGAATGTCAAAATATTTGTCCAGGTTACGGTCTTGCAAATACAAACATACGTACATTTAAGGGGGAATACTGCTTTGGCCGTTTCAAAAAATCGAATTTTTTTTTTACGCTCATAAGATATAATATAATTCTGTATATTAGACCCCAAACCAGACTTTTATTCAAAGTGAAAAAGCCAATTTTCTAGAATCGCAGATTGAAGGTAAATGCAAAATATGCATGAGTTTTGACTTGTCAAAACTTTCAACGCGATTACCTCGAAACAGTATTTTTCAAATTTGCTTGCACGGTATCTCCCACAATTTTCATCGGATTGCCGTCATTTTTTGCGTGATTTACGGGCAATTGAAAACCGCACCGTAATATTGTACGGCATTTTTGAATTTGCTTCTAAATTTTGCTTGGGAACCACTTTTATGCTCGATTTTTGCGTCAAATACGTACCCCAAAGTTCAAATAGCCGCCATTCTTTTCAAAATCCGAAATTCAAAATTCGGATACCATATTACAGTGTAAATTTAATGTAGATTATGAATCCTTATCGATTTTGTTCCACGAGTCACCGTTTTCGCGTTCTCGTGCACGCAAAAAATGTTTTCATGGCGCGCAGAGGCTACTTTTAAGTCCCCAAGTCTTTGTAACTTTTAGTTCTTCAGATATACTTCGTCAAAGATAGGCCTTGTTTTTGGGCGTCCAAAGCAGTATTCTCCCTTAATACATACAGTACTTGAGCTATAGGGTATTAAATTGGCTGTGAAAATATCTATAAGAGTGACAGCGATTGACTTTCAGAAAATGAACAAAATTTTAAAGTCATTTTTTTTTAAAGTTACATTATGATAGAACTTAAGGAGGTCTTTACCTAACTTTGGTCGAAAAAACATTTTGTTTAAAAAAGTGAAATTTTTGACGACGAAATTTCAACTTCCGGCTGAGATATGGCGCCCACACCGCGGACATGCACGCCGTGCATAGCTCATCGGGTGGAAATCTGCCGGTCGTCCTACGAATTTGAAATACAAGCTGTTTCGAAAATCGGATCGTAGATAAAATTTATTGGATTAAATACCTAATCCAGGTACAATTGGTCAATAATTGACAAAATGACGGCTGTTTGAAAAAAAGTCGTTTTTTTCGTAATTTTTTTTGACTTTGGCAGGCTATAAAAATTTTTATTATTGATGGAATTACATGAGAGATAGGTCTTTAATCCAATAAATTTAGTTTACTTTCAGTTACGAAAAAATCATCGAAATCGGATCAGAACTTTTTGAGTTATCTTTCCGCCCGATAAAAAAAAGTAGTATCATGAAAAACGCGTTTGAAGTTTTGAGTATACGTATTTCAGGCTGGTGCATTGTACGCTTCAGCCGGCGAAAAAGATGGTATAGACTTTGAATTCGAGGATAACGCTTTGTAGGCATATTCTACACATTCTAAACTATCAAAAAATGCAATAAAAAAAAATCGATTTTTTGAGAAAAATTTGTATTAATTTTCTTTACAAGTTTACTTAAGCGCGAGTTATACTTGAGTTAATTTATTAATACGTGACACACTGGTGGAAAATCAAAACGTATTTTCCAACTTTCTGTTGTATATTTTGCTAAAAACCTTTTTTTTTTTGTTTGGATAACGAGTGTATATTCTGTAATTGTTTACGATACGAACATTTCGCTAATTAATTAATGCAAAAAAGGATCAAACATGTATTTCTAGAGCAATGTATTGTTATAAGTATCATAATTAGTGCACTAGACGTAATTAATTCCGACACGTTTAATAAAAGTATGTTTGTTGTTTCTTATAATAAATGAGGTTTCATAGTGGAAGTTTAATATTATGATGGATTATTTCTCTATCTTTAAAGCTATAAAGCGTTTTATTAATTCTGGTTAAGCATTAAGGAACCAGTAATAGATCGATGTGTGATGCTGCAATATAAGTATCGTCCGTTGCCTTTAGTTTCTTGCTTCTATTTACAAAAATGATGACGAAAGCGATAGATGTATCATAGCCGAAATAAAGATTGAATTAATGTTATAATTTAAGTTGCTTTAAATTAGCAATATGTTTATTGTTTAGCAAGGACGGTGGGTTGTCCCATGTGTCCCTTGCTTGGAATGTATCACGTCACCACTGACCCCCTCTATATCAAAATCTCATTTCAGGAGCGGTGTGTTCGATTGGCACTCCTACCCTAATCCCCGACCAATTCGGCGCGCGTTTAGTTGATTTCTCAGGCAAAGCACAGCACACCACATAATATTCCTTTTGGTCAGATGGTGTATCGCGAATCGCATATCGTTATCGCCATAGTCCGAATTTGCCACAGTGACCGTGCATTAAATGTTCCTTGAGTTACAAGGATATCAACGGCCCACATATGCTTGTTGTCGGCATTTGCTGTATTTTGATTCTACTTTTCGTCTTTATCACATTAATTGTTTTTATTGAGAAAACGGCGCGCACCAAGTGACCTCAACATTTGTCGTTTATACGTAAGTGATACATGAAGTATTTGAATTTTTTAATTACAACAGTGTATTTAAATGTGCGACTATCAGTTTTCTGTAGTAGCTTCCAATGCAAGAGGTGAATCATATATAAATAATTAACCCTTAGCTACTTGAAGCGAAATTAAATGTCTGTCGTGTCTGACACTGTCATTGTTTATACGCATTTTTGGTTAGATCATAAGATTTAAAAAATGTTGAAATTATTGAAATTAATGAAAATTTTGAAACTATTTTAAATTTAGAAAATTTCGATAATATAATTTTTTTTGGAAATTTTGATAATTTTAAAATGTTTGAGTTTATTTTGCTTTTTATGTTGAACAACTGACAGGCATAATATTACAAAACAAAAAACGCATTCCTACAATCAACAACCTATGCATCGCATGTCTTAAGTTATTCGGTGTTTCAATGTTAATGGCTAGATCACTCCCGTGACCCTATGATTTAAATGCTTGTCCTGAAATAAATTTGCTGGTTGTAAGAGCATGTATCAAATAGTTTGAATATCAGTCCAATAATAAATTTTAAACAATTGCTATTATTGGAGGCAATTACGGAAACACAATGGTTGGAGCTAGGAATCAATGTAAACATAGATACAATATTACCTCTATTGTATAGTTAGTTTTCATTACTAGAACGATCAAAATGCTTTATATGTGTGGATTGATGTATACCCAATGGGTCTGTTAGCATCTGATTAATCTAGCACAGCTTATGCTGCACAAATACTTGAATCCGCAATGTTATTCGGCTATTATGGACTTCAACCATTGATAAAACTTGGATGTAATTTTAAAACTAAATAAAACATCTGCAGTGGCTTGCACTGAACTTTCTTATGCGCATTTTGGTTAGATAATATCATATTTTTACTATTTTTTTAATTTATAATATTTTACTAAATAATTGACAAGCACAGTAGATACGATTTATGTGAAAATAATTATAACAAATAACAAATTTCAATAGCCATTTTCTTGTTTTCGATACCGTTTTTGAAAAAAAGTTTTAAATAAAATTTTACATAACGTTAATATGTATAATTTTTCTGTAAGTGCCACCATTTTTGAGTAATTGCGGAAACCGCAAAAATGACTTGAGTAAATATGCACTTCAGGTTTGAATATTGTTTTCAAAAATAGGAAGTTTTTGGCCCAGACATAAAGAAATCTTAAGTTTCATATTTTCACCTTCATCCGTCTAGGCTGTAGAAAGCTCAAACACTAGCACACACAAATACTGCCACATACACATATACTTACACACACATACACACACTACTGCGTATGTTGCTTCTAAAGCCTAACACTTGACCCTCACAGTAACTATGAAGTTTCTATAGTTCAAAATCAGCCTAGGTCGAATCACCTGTAATTTACTTTGTTAAAATTGTACGTCGACAGGTTACTCCGGTTACTCTGCCCTATTTTGAACCACACATAAATATAGGGAGACTGGTTAGTTAGGTACGCTAATCACGGTCACTATCGACTACGTACAATGGCATCACACAATACAATATAGCGGCACACGTAATAATAATAATTTTCTTCTGATTGGAGTTCAAATTCAAATATAATAGATTGTAAAGTAATATTAAGTATTCATACGTATTCAAATCATTTACAAGTACATAAGTATAGTCGGATTCACGGAACTTGGACATTTTTTTGGCATGAATCACCTACTTCGTTTATACAACACTTTTAAACGGAGCAAATTTAAATAAAATCAAGGAAAATAATAGTTTAATTCTGTGTTTCTCTTCTTAAAATAACGCTGAACTACTCAAAATCATGCTTTTGGCCCGTTTTAACAATGTGTAACAATAATGTGACATGAAAACAATAATATACGAAGTATGACGAAATATGATGGAATATAAACGTGGTTGCGTTTGTTATTATTAATACGGCGTCTGCGTTAAGTAAAGATGTACGTCTTTAAGCTTTAAACGACACCATCGCACATATTATAAAAGACATCTTATTATTTTTATGTCGTTCCTTATATCTGACTAAGGAATGTAAAGAATGTTCAAGTCCCGTGAATCCTACTATATGTGTAAGATATGATTTTCTATTAGCTTCCTCCCTGGTTTAAAACATATCGCATGACTACAAAATAAATGAAACCAAACCATTGTTATGGTTCATTTATTAAGAATTAATAATTCATTAACTTTGTTTTGTTTGCGTCAATGAGTTATGAACAAAATGCAAAAATAAATATCTTCCGTGCTGTCTTCAATTTTACTTTCTTATACGAAGTATAAGTAAGTATTGTAATCATGAAAAATTTCGATCTCGAGATTTTAACGGAAATATACGTTTTGACCCTCCCTGAATCGATTCCGACTATTTTTGGAATGACGTCTGTCTGTGTGTGTGTGTGTGTGTGTGTTGTGTCTGTATGTGTTTGTGTGAGTGTATGTTCTCTACAGCCTAAACGGTTGAAGCTAAAATTATGAAACTTTAAACTTAAGATTTGCATATGCCTGAGGTGTGCACCTCTTATTTTTGAAAATAATATTCAAAGCGGAAGTGCCTGTTTACTATAGTCATTTTTTTGCAATTTCTGCAATAACTCAAAAATGATTACAGTTACAGAAAAATTGCATGAGCAAAAATTAAAGGTATTACTATTTAGCACAACTTTTGTTCGAATATATTTTCCAAAAAGAGTACTGTTTTCAAATTAAAATTTTCTTATTATATATATTGTTACATAAATCGTATCATCTGCGCCTGTCAATTGTTTAACAAAATAGACTTAAATAATTTGAAGTTTGTCATTTTATATTTATTTTAAGAAACATATTTACTGTAAAAGCGATCTAAAGGTTAGAACAAATATTATAAATTAGAAAAATAATGTAACTACGATATGGTTTAACCCATATGCGTATAAGAAAGTTCGGTGCATGACACTGCAGATATTTTAAATCAATACATATGTACCAAATATATAGATATTGCATCTAGTGAATTTCTGTATTTAAAAAGATTCATATATTTCTATTATATTTAAATATATGTAGCTTATAAATTAGGCTTAAAAATCGAAAGTTTTTTTTTTCCAACAATTAAACAATATTGTTCTTAAATATGGACTTAATATTCAAAACTGCATATTGCCGTTGCTCAAAAAAGATTTGCTATGTGATTAAAAGTTGATTCCACAATAGACGAAAAAAAATAATACTACTTTTTAGAGGTTCTCATTAGTGTGCATAAAATGCTAACATTGTAGCAAATAAGTTATTATTTGGATTTGCAATTCTTATTTCGTTTAAAAATAGCCGGATTCATTTGCATATATTTATAGGAATCTTGGATGGCGTTGGCCTTTACTTTGTAAAACTCCATAATGATAATGGTGAAATTGATTTAAACAATTTATTAAGTTTTACTAAAAATTTTATTATTGAGTTTTGCCGCACAGTGGCATCTTCAGACTATCAGATAGTCTGAAGATGCGACCATATGGTGAAACTAGTTAAACTAACTGAATAAAAGAATTTTTAGTAAAACTCAATACATTATTTAAATCAATTTATCTAATATATTTATCGCCTTCAACCAATAAATGTCACATGGATTGTTTTTCCGAGAAACAAGGCAATTTTAGTAGTTACCCAAAATTTTAGAATAATTTTACTTACACAATGTCCGGTTTAACGAAATAAATATTTTTAATATGTGGTATGTTCAATTGATCTTCATTTAATGTATTAAAATTATAAATGGGATGCAAAAAACAATTGTGCTAACGATTTCATTTATATTCAGAAGCGCAGTTTTCTTTTAGTTTATTTTGTTTTAGTTTTTAGCAATGAATCCTTCATGATTATCTTAACATTCTGCGTTATCTTATTGTTATTTACGGAATTAATTGCTTTTATGTTAGTATAATTGTGCTGAGAAACCAAGATTTTATTCTTTTTCCTTATTACCAAGCGTCTCTTATTTCAATTATCGTCGAGTAGAAATAATTGTAGCGATATATTTGTTGGTTTTTCTAAATATATTTTTAACTTATAATGAGAGTTTTGACATAGTCGGGATTCTCTACCCATACATACATATCGAGCGGATGGAATAACTCTGCTATTACTTCAGTAAAGCTAGCACAATGAAACCCAAAGAATTCTTATGAAATATTAAAAGGCGTCAGTAGAAATTCATCACCAAGCATTTTACTACAATACATTCTTTGCATCGTCGGATATATATATATATATATATATATATATATATATATATATATATATATATATATATATATATATAAAATCCCAACATATTTGAATTTAAAATTTATGACATATTTTAATGCTACGCTTTTCTTCTATCCCTCATATAGCGTGTCAACGAATTATGATAAAAATTGTATATTTAAAGCAATTGTAGTATTTACAAATATTACATGTTAATTTTGGTCAATTTAACTGTAAGACAGCAGATTTTTCTTTTTTGCATGGATTTCATTCTTCTTTGCTTATCACTCATCGACTGTGTTGTCCCGTGCCATTAAATGGATGTCAAACTTGAACAAATGAATTACTTTGATTGGGTATTTACCTGGCAGATATTCGTGGAATCTAGAAATTATAGTATTAATTACACCTTTTAGATTTACCAAATGAAATTGATTATATTGATAATACTTTCATGTATTTTAAATTGAAATACAAATTTAATTTAAATTATTTTATAAATTTCCGAATGGAATATTAATTTTGGTAATTGCTTTAAAAAGACTATACTGAAATTTATCGGCGATATTGATTTTATAGGCTGTTGATTAAATAATTTCATAGAGCACTCATCTATTATAAGCTTACTTATTTATCCCTGATGCATTTTATAATATAATTTTAAACACAGTAAATTTTTAAACATACAATATATGTATTAATAAACTCTATATTTAAAGCTTTCAAATAATCAATCAAACCATCATTGACACAAATATCTATTAAAAACTTAAATGATTTTGACTACTAAATGACAGATTATAGCGGATAGAATAATTTAATGCTACAAGAACTAATCTATTGTACCGTCTATTTCAATTGTGCGGCAAAAGAATAAAATATATTTAATGATTTGGACCGATATGAATATTTGGAACATAGATACACCAAAACGAGTGATATCGATTTACCTGAAACAGCCCCACTAGCAAAACAATCTCATTGATATAGAACATTACCGTTTATTTGTATAATTACATTAAAGTTCCATGAAATTTCACTCTTTCACTTGGTTTGCTAACATTTAGGTTGGCATTCGACCTTCAACAGATCAAGTGGAACACATATAAATGATGAGTACATTTGAATTTAGACAATATTATAAATTAGAAAATTTTAATATTGTGATTTACAATAAAAAAAATTTTGTTATTAAAATACTATATGGCTTATTTTTTTGACAATATAATATTTTCAAAATTTTGTAAAATAAAATACTCTACACTATTGTATATAATATGTTATTATAAAGAAGTTTTATATGTAAATCAAATTATTAAATCTCGCAAGTATATAATATTGTAAAAATTCAATAGAACTCGCAATTTAATATTGCTCCATTTGCTCTTATGAAGGGTGAATCTCGACCGAAACGTTAACAACATAAATTCGCTGCTTTTCCGTTGACCAATCCCTCTTTGCAATAATCTGTTTTTTTGGGGTCTAAAAACTTTCTTATCCTCATATGGGTTAAACCATATCGTAGTTTCATTATTTTTCTAATTTATAATATTTGTTCTGACCTTTGGAACACTTTTGCACTAAATATATTTCTTTGAATAAATATAAAATGTCAAACTTCAAACTGTTTAAGTCTGTTTTGTTTTTTCTTGATAAACAATTAACAGGCGCAGATGATACGATTTATGTAAAATTAAATGTAATATGAATAAATTTCAAGAGCCATTTTCTTGTTTCCGGAACCGGTTGAGAAAAAAAGTTTCAAATAAAAATTGTACAAAATGCTAATATCTATAATTTTTACTCTAACAATTTTTCTGTAACTGCAACCGTTTTTGAGTAATTGCACAAACAGCAAAAAAACTTCCGGTCGGAATACGGTTTTCAAAAATAGGAGGTTTTCGTGCCAGGCACATACAAATCTTAGGTTTAAAATTTCATAATTTTCCATTTAGCCGTTTGGGCTGTAGAGCGCTCACATACACACACACACACACACACACACACACACACACACACACAGACGGACGTCATACCAAAAATAGTCGGAATCGATTCAGGGAAGGTCAAAACGTATATTTCCGTTAAAATCTCGAGTTCGAAATTTTTCATGATTACAATACTTACTTATACTGCGTATAAGAAAGTAAAAAGATAGTTGAATTGACATTCTAAAACTTACTTACAACTTTAGGAGCTAGGCCACTCTAAAGCTAGACATAAAAACGTCTTATTTCAGATTCCTTTGAAGAATATATACATCTTGTATAAAAATTGTTGGCATGTCTTTATTAAACATGTATTTGACTACATTACGAATTCTTTTCATTACTAAATATAACCTATGAAAGAAGTAGCACTAAACGGGCGAAAGGATTGAGCAGCCACTAATTGATCTGGGACAAAAACGACAACAAATTATAAATCTAGAAGAAATAAGCTCTCGTATTACGTAGCCGAATTTAAAAATATTGATTTTTGTAGACATGACACGCGAATCAAAAGAAGAGTGCCATTTTCAGATAAATATTGCTTATGAATTTGTTATTAAAAAAAACTTTCAACAATAAAAACAAAAAATCTTACGATGTTCGATAGAAAACTGTCTATTCATTAAGACGGTAAAAGATGCATGTCTATTGATGGACTTGTATAAGCGTACTGTTTTCGCCCAGTTTCCAAAACACGATTTCGAGAAAAACGCGTTTAAAAATAAAGTTGTAGTTTCTGGTTGAATGCTTGAATATAGGAGCGCGCTGATAGTCGCCTAATATGTGCTTCAAAATACAACGTAAAGAACATTTTCTCGAGAATAATTTGAATTGTGCCTTACATCTTTAAGTATCATTTAAGACAAAAAAAAAATTCAAATTTTTTGATTCTCTGGTGGCCTAACCCCCTAATGTTAATAAACATAGCAGAATTATTAACTCAACGGTAATAGTTACATTGTTTAAAAATTGTTGAATATTGCAAGTTTATTAAAAAAGATAATCCATCATCCAGTTTGAATTGTTTTATTGTTTTAAAAATGTAGCGTCATGAAAGTTGTTTGTTAAGGGGTTATACTACGCAGGAAATTTATTTTTCCATTTTTTATTTTATTTGCCTATATCATGCATAAAATATTTTAAAATTATCATCAAAAACTATTTTGGGAGACAAGCTATGAAAAACAATTTTTATAGCTTATTTTCCGCGCAGCATTTTAAGTATATTACAAATATTTTCGTAGTTTTTGACGGTACAAATCAGTTATAATTCTTCGAAATATATATAGATGACGCTAGTAAATCAAAAATAAAGCCATAGGACGCCCAAGTTACCGTTATAATGACAATAAAGAC
Source organism: Nebria salina (assembly GCA_944039245.1). NCBI lineage: Eukaryota > Metazoa > Arthropoda > Insecta > Coleoptera > Carabidae > Nebria > Nebria salina. The sequence continues at coordinate 5,299,732 of OX063277.1, forward strand.
GCAGCAAGCAATTCCACGTGCTACTCCGAACTACGCCTTCATCTTAAAACGCGTTTTTAAATTTGCGTGCAGTGTAGGTCGCTCACTTTTTATCGGATTTACTTGAAATTTCAATTGTAGCTTTTTGGATTGATTATCTATCGATGTACACACGATTTTTAAGATTGAAACATAATTACATTTGCAATAGACAATTTAATTTCCTAATGCCACGATGCCATTTTGTACCGTAAATTTTAATTTTTGAAAAATTTGTATTTCTTATTACATAAAAAAGCCTCAAAATTTAAATTTAATTCATTGATTAGTAATCGAGAAAACAATTCACAAATAGAAGTTCACTTTTCAGTGCGCCTTGGTAGTATAACCCCTTAAAGTCTCTTAAACTTTTAGCACAATCACAAATTTATTGATTCAGTAATATTTTGTAATATTTTTCATCATGTTTTTTTTTTTATTTCGAAGTTGTGCAAATGTAATATAATGGCGTACTACTACAAAACCTGATTATTGATCTGTCTATATATTTGTATTCAGTCAATTGCTAAAATTAACTGCAATCTAATATTTCAGTATAAAATTTGCCATAGGATTATTGTGAGGCATTAAAGTTATTCTCCAAATCTTCGCTAGTACAAATAACTATAATAGTGAATTCATTTTGGTTTCAGAGTGTGAACCAATGTTTGTGAATCGGCCGGGAATGATTCGTTCCACGCACCTGTACTCACAAACCCACTAGGAAATTCACGCCTGTGTCTCTTCATGTTTCTGGTTGGGCCGCGACAGTGGGTCAAACTTGAGTATAGCAGTATTTCGTTGGCGGGACCGCCCCCAGAATGAGAATAGCATCTACGCCCGTGAGGCTTTCCATCATATCTATATACCTCACCTTCTTGCTAAACATGAGTTAATATTAACATTAAAAAAGCTCGTTTCTAATTACATACGCTGATTTTATTATGGTGTCTATATAAAATGCATAGTCATATATATTTCTATTGCTAAAATTAGCTTAGACATGGATAGAATATATCTAAGAAAAGTTTACAATTTATTCATCTTGAACTTAATTATTCATTTAATATTTCAAATTTGTTGTATGCTTATGCTTCTTATTTTAAGACTGTTATATAATTGTTTACGCAGTATCCATTTAAACATCATTTATCATCTTATTTATCTTCTAGTTAATTTGAATTTAATTTATTAATTAATTCAGAGATCCTAATATCAAATTTCCATTTTCGATAATTTTAAATCTTTAGTGGTTCATTAATGTCAATCAAAATTGACGTATGTGAACTAATGCGAACCATGTGTTTCATAAAATGGAATATTTTATATCATCTAGCTAATATTTTTCTTTACGAAAACAAGAAAATACAACCAATTGGAACAGTTTGTTATTTGTCTCTGAACTCTCTTTGCACCCCAACTTTTTCGCAATGCCTTGACTACTATAGTTATTAAAATGAAAAAGTAAAATTTATAAGTCTGTTTTATTTATACAGTGAGCGCAAAAAGTATTCGTACAGGTCAAATTTTCATCATAAAGCTATCGAAGATAGATCAAAAATAAAATATGTGGAGTTATATGGAGTCATATGTTTAATTAATTTACAAAAACTATTCATCAAAAATAATATTAATGTGGAAATAAAAATTAAAAACCAATATCACTTTCCCAATTAACGCGCAAAAAGTATTCGTACATGTAACAAATTGTTATAATATTTTCAATTTTACACAAAAAAATATAGGTTATACCTATATTTTTTTGGATATCTATTGGCTCTAATAATAGTTAGGAGTCTGTTTGGTATTAAATTTACCAAATAGCTTAAAAATTATTGAAATGCTTTCCCATTCTCCATGGTGCTAAATTTTCAAATAGTTTTTGTTAGAAATTAGCCGTTTTCTTATTTCGTTTTCATCTTAAGTCCATTAATGCTCATTTGTATTAATGTCTGATGATTCGGAAGGCATTTTCGATAGCTTGGTGTATTAAAAAGGATACAAAATCTGGAGTACCAAGCGCTATGTTTTGGATCATTGTCTTGCATGAATATGACATTTCTCTTGGCTCCCATTTTCTCCATGCTATGAATGAAATATTCTTTTATAATGATAATGTAGACTATATAATCCATAATTCCATCAATTGAGTGTAGTTTTCTAATACCAGCAACACTCATACATCCCCATACAAGTACATGTCCGCCACCGTGTTTTACTAACCGAAGTAAGCTTATTTTGTCAAATTCTGTTTATGTTTTTCTACCTAAGTGCCCAAAGTTATTGTTTTTTGAGTCATAAGGATATATAACATTATTCTAGAGATTGTCATTTTATGAAGTCTTTAACATACGTCAAGCGCTTCTTTCAATTATCTTCGTAATCTCAATATTTTCTTCGAGCAGATTGACCATGATACCCAGTATATCGTAGTACATTTCGGATAGTACACAGACACAAATATATTTCAGTGGTAATTTACAGTTCTTCAGTAAATTTTGGTGCAATAGTTTATGGAATTTCTTTAATTTTCCATACAATTTTCTGACGATCAAGGCAACTGACTCTGGTGACCGGGTCACTTCTGTCTTTATTTTTCAATGTTTTTGTTTGACAAAAGCAATTAACTCTATCTTACACTTTGTAATACGGTCTATGTGTGATACTCGAAATCTTTCTTTATGAAATGCACTAATTATTCAATGAATTAATAAATTTTCTTTCAGTTTAACTAGTTTCTTTGCTTTTACTTCTTATATTGCACAGATAATTGGTAAATGATATTGGTTTGAGGAAAATTTCATATAATATGTTCGGTGGCGGTCCCATATTATTGCTATTTGTGCCATCCGGCGAGAGTCTATAAAATAACTAATGCTGAAACAAAAAAACTAACGTGTACGAATACTTTTTGCGCGCTAGTTTGACGTGTCATCGATTTTTATTTTTTATTGGCACTGTAATTTAATTTTTGTTGATTAATTTATCTTTAAATATTGAATGTGTTTATCCATGCTTTTAACTGTACGAATACTTATTGCGCTCACTGTATGTGTATATTGTGACATTAAAAGTTAAAAGTCTGTGTATATAACTTGTGGTTGTAGTACATAAACCTATATGTTGTAGGTATTTGTTGAAAATCAGATACCAAATATGTGCGTTATTTGATAAAATGTTTAAATGTCTTAAGCTTAATTTATTTCGTGGACAAATGCTCCTCTATAAATATGAGTCGACTTTAAAAATTATATAACGAAAATTGATGCAATATTTGAGATGAGTTTTCTAGAATTTTATTCAAAATGGCAAAAAAATAGAATCGAGGCTACGTACAAATATATCTTAAGTATATTTACATTTTCGAGCTGTTGCTTTTCAACCATTTTGGTTGCAATCTGTAAACGAACCAAACTAATTGAGTGGCGCAGTGATTTGTTAAAGAAATGCGCCAATCCGCATTCTTTATTTTTATGCATTTGTCATACGTATTTGTTTTAGTTTAGGCCTACTGTATTTTCTATTATATTTCTTTAACGTTTAAGTATAACCATTCACTGTTTACAATCTCTTTTATTTTATAATTCATAAAACACAATTAAATAATAATCAATATACTTGTAAAGAGGTGAATAACTTCATACAGAAGGACATGTATGAATAAGGGATTGATGCGAAAGAAGTGTTTATGTATTGCGTTGAATGGTGTAAGATTGTAAAGACGTGAAAGTGTGTAAAGAAGTGAAGAATTTTTAGGGTTGATGGGATTAGGCGTGATGATATGTATGTATAAATAAATATATATATATATATATATATATATATATATATATATATATATATATATATATATATATGTATATATATATATATATATAAATGTATAGCCATAAGGCGTTATATTGTGTAAATTTTAATAGTTGCTATAGTATTGAGCACCGAAAAATTTGTTTTGCAAATAGTTTTAAATTTTATATTTACAATGAATTATAAAAATGATTATGAAGTGTGTTTGCGAGATCTCTAGAGCCTAAGGTACCTAGAGTAAAATTATTAATTTTTAAACTCAAAATTTGTATATGCCTAGCAAGAAAACTGAAACGAATATTCAGCTGCACCTGCAGCCCAAATAGTTATTATAAAAATTAGAGAAATTAATATTTCATGAAACTTATCTTTGAAACTATTTTTCGAAAAAGGTACTTATAAAAAGGTATTTATAGCTTATATTCCAAGACATTCTGAAACGTTTGAAAAGAACACTGAAAAGAAAAGTGATCCCAATAAGTCAATTTTCAAAACAAATTTATAATCTTTGGTACTTCCACCCTAGGTGGTGTACGGTGACTGCCTATTTCCTCCTCGGAGAAAACATTTGTATCGTAAATTTATATAAAAAATATTTTTGTAATCTTTAATACATGTATAATTAAGCCTAAAATTTCATTCGAATGCATTAATCAAAATTTAAATTTAATTCATTGATTGGTAATCGAGAAAAAATTCACAAATATGGCTCACTTTTCAGTTCGCTTTGGTAGTATAACCCCTTAAATATATTTAATTACTTATGACTATGTGCAGTGCACGCCATTGCGGTTATATTTATTAATTGTTTAGTAGAATGCATTTAACGAGCATTTATTGTTACGCATTTAACCTTTAAAGGACCGGGATTTGAAAAATTTCAAAAGCGAAGTTTTTCTATTAAAAAGTAAGTTTGGGTCATGCACAAATGACTAAACTAAGACCAAGTCTTTGGCGGGTCGGGGCTTGAAGCCTCAAGGCGTCATCTCGGTCCTCTAAAGGTTAAAGAACAGATTAGGACTAAATGTATCATGTACAATAAAATACTATGTATGAAGAATTTTGTATGTTTTAGTAAACCACGAATAATTTCGATTAATTTTGTGCATTCTATAAATATATTGCATACTTGTATATATTTTCATTTTAGAATTGTGATCTTGCATACATACATCTCTTCAAATGGTGTAACAAGAAATCCTTTACATTATTTTCACATATTGACTCATTTTCGCCATTCTACTTTGCCGTATTATGTCGCATTTTATTATACATTGTTATGATTATAAATGAATATATTTATGTTTCGATTAACTTAATCAACTTAAATCACAGTTCAAATCGATACCTTTATCAGGCAAAACAGATTGGGATTTAATATAAAGCATTCACTATTCTTAGTATAATCAACATTTTTGTTTAAAATAAGCATTTTTACTGTCAACTAACAGTTTGCGTAGACTAGAAATAATCAAACTCCGGTACGAATGAGAAGTTTTGGTTTACGCAACACAATTATGCCGGTTCACAACACAAAATATTCTCATTTCCTGCGTAATCGGATATGTTCACCGCGTGTGTATTTACGCTTCATCACAGGTATTCCTGCAATGCCCATACCGGTTGCAGCTAGCAACAATTTGTTTTTAATTATGGAAGTCGACGATAATTTTTATTCCCGTTATATTTACACGAGTTTTTATTCCCACTGTTAATTTTCCAAATACTTTTTCTTGTGTTAAATATTCAGTTAAATGTCAATATTTACTTAAATGTCAGTGTTATGTTTTAGAAAATGGGAAAAGAAAATTAACTGCAAGTTTCTTCGAGCCCTTCCAATGTTGGTCATGATTTCTATAAGCATACATGTTATATACATACATAGACAATGAATTACTAATTATTATATTTTGCATCGTAGATATTGATTTCTAGAGTAACTGTTATAGCAAAATATTATTTAAAAACTGAATACGTCTTTATATGTGTATCGAGCAAATTTATATATGACCTTCGGCGGTTTGGTTATATTGCACCGGGTATTGCCAATCGAATTATAGATGCTAATCGCCATGTGGTCAGGTTGGCTAGGTACACTTATCACGACATATATCGGCCACGCACATTGACATCACACTACAGGCTGAAGAGGGAACATTCCCTATAACGGCGCACCCATATAAATAATAATAATAATGTTAGCAGTCTCGTTTCTGAACTATTGCAGAAAATGCAATGAATCTGTTATTTATATGTATGCGCCATTATAGGTGTTCCCTCTTTCGTGTATTTTGTGATGTAAGTGTATGTGGCCTATATTTGTCATTGTTAGAAATTAAGATATGCTTATAATATTCAATATTTAATGCAGATGGATTAATTTCTAGTTCTAGAACGATATTTGGACTTCGGTGCAAAAATTGCAAGCGGAAAAAGAATACATTTTTGTAAAATTAGTTTATATCAAAGAAGAAGGTGTATCGGTGCAGCATAGTCATTCAATTCCGGTTCAAAGTGATTCAATAAATATTCACTTTCAATAATATAAGTAGTCAAAATTATGTCGATTATTTTTGACTGTGTATTACGAATTGTGCTTTTGTATGAATATTACGAGTGCGCAGCATGAGTGATATTCGAAAGCACAAGAGGCATAAGTAAGTAATACTCCATCAAAATTAATCTACTTAACTTTGACTACAAATCGTATTCGAGAGACTATTCAATGAACCAAATCTATTTTTAATTTAAAATAATTAAAAATAGCATTACTAATGTTGTTATAACTATAGCAACCAGAAAAGCAGTTACTTTTACTTGCAAACATCTTGCAAATATTCAATGCCAAAAGTGTTTTTTGTACGTATTTTTCATAAATATTGTTCATTTGTTTAACATGTTCACTTAAAAGTACTTGTACCGAATCGTCGACACACAACGTTACGATAATAGGACAGAATATGCATTACAATTTATTTTGATTGACTGTGAAATTCAGATTCCGGCTGTCTTATTGGTCTACCTTTGACAAATGACACGCGAGTGGAATAGTCACATATATGCGTAAATAGACGAAATATATTTCAAATGTTTGATTTGCTTTGGAATAAGATAAATAAATGCAACGAAAACAGAGATTAGGAAAATCTTCAGCAAGGTTGAACTTCTACTATTTATTCAGATTTAAATTACATTACAATCGAAAACTTTATTGATGTTGAAAATGGTAATATAATTTAGCAAAATATTATTGGCCAACATGATTTTTATTATTAATTGGTGAACTGCTCGATGAAATAGATATTGGAAATACGCATTACAGCATTACGAAGAAACACTAGTTATAAAAGTTATTTTGTGTGGTCTGCGTCGTAGTTAGGGGCAAGTTCAGATGATGGCGATATTGAAGTAAGTGCATTAGTATTAAAGGGATCACGTAAATATTATTATCAACTTTATGGGCAATTACATATAACTAATCGAGATTTGTGTGAATTCTTTGTTAACGCAGCTTTTGATTTTGAAATGATAATATTATTTAAAGAACAAATATGTTGGACAGAAATAACGTTACTAAAATTTACTGGATTAGCAAATCCGCGGCTGCCATGGCGTATGCAAAAATATTACAATCTGTATTTGCACTACGTCCATGTGCAGAAATCAATTGGTACACATAAATTTGAACTGTGTCTCTCATATAAAACGCATTTGATTATGCATGCTTGAGCTTTCGGTTACCTATCGGTGTGCCTGCAGTTCAGAATGTCCTTGCGGCTTTCTAAAATGTGTGCATACCATGGCGGATATTTCATTATGAAACGAAGCTGACATCATGGAAAATTGAATAAATTTTAAAATTGAGTTAAAGTACAGTAGAGCGATATAATTAATCGATATAACATATCTTGACAACCATTACCATTACTTTTACTAAATTTCCAAACTTAATACATTGCAAATAAAATATAGTTTGGAAGATGTATTTATTCTGGGCATTGGATTCGCTAAATAGCTTTTGAAGAAGAACAATAGTGTGACATGATATTTTGTAACGAATCTAAATTTTATTGACTTATATCGCACGGCTGGCAGATTATTTGAATAAAATCCAATGGAGTTAAAAAAAAAAAAAACTTGGAGTCTTTTGCCACCTTATCACAAATGAAGATTAGTTACAGATTCTATAATTAGAAGAATGAGGAAAAGTCGTCAGTAAATATTTTAAGAAAATATTTTATCTTTATCTAAAAGCATACATCAAAATAGTTACCATACCAAATATTAATGCTAAAAAATTGTCTTTGTCCAAATATCTTTTATATCTTAGGTTTCAACATTTTAAAACTTATATTACTTTATAGCATTCCAATAGCGATAATGATTTATAAGTAGACTTTTTAAAAACTCACAGCTTATTGCGAATTGCGATATGTGGAAGTTGGAAACAGTTGTGAGCATGCGCGCGCAAGTAAATAGGTTGGTGGCAGCGCTCACTGGGTTATTGCAGTCATTCTTATTGCGGCAACCGGCAACTGTGGTGGGCTGTGCGGAAAAGCAACATTTACAAATTACCGCACGTGTTGTGATTTTATATTAAGGGGACATTACAGGTTGTAGGCCTGAAAACTGAGTCAACTTTGGGAATTTTTTATGAAAGAACTAAAAACAGTAGTCATGTTGTTTTGCGAGTTGAATTCATCTATCTTTCCTCTATTATTTACTATTAATCAACAATATGTTATCACAAACATGGCCGCAACGGTGGCCATCTTGGCACCGTGCACGCGAAACATGTGCCCACTGTTTCGGGCCCCGGGCCTCTCCTGAATATTTATTCTAAAAAACGCTCATTGGTCTCTAAACTTTAATAGATTTACTGGATCCTGAATCTAATTTCAAGAAATTTTTTAGAAAATTCAACAACATTGCGACCGTGTGAAAAAAAGTGATGAAATTTCCATTGCCTTTTGAGCTTAAAACGTAATAAAAAAATAGTAAAATTTAACAATAATTGAATGAAAATAGGTTCAGGATCCAGTAAATTTTGTCTTGTTTTCAGCCCAATTCGTTCCAACTCAATTGGTTCAGTCGTTTGACCGCAATCGACGACACAGTAAAAAAAAAGTAGTTCCGAAAAAACGCGTTTAAAGTTTCGCAATGGTTCTGACTGCAATAATAATTTTTCCGTGTCACCAATGTGGACAAAAATATTCCTTAATATGTTGTGACACTTTATTAACTTGATCTTGTTATCAAATTGCAATAATGAGAGTCCACAGATCCAATATGGCGGATGATTTCAAACAAAGCATTTCCCAATTCTCGTGAAATTGAACATATAAGCGTGTTGCTGACCCTTAATTAAGAAATTGGGGTCGGAATCATAATAATTTGCAAAATAAAAGATGGTTGAATCAAACTTGCCCCCCAAAAATGAAACATAATAAACCTGCGGAACCAGCGCTCCGCTGAGCGCTCGGGAGGTACCTATGTATAAGTGGCCGTAAGAGCCGTAAAACTTTCTGGATCGCATAGGCCTTTCGGCCACTTATTCTACATGAATGTAGGAAAAAAGCAAAAAAATTAAAATCGATTTTTTCATAGTTGCAACCTGTAATGCCCCTTAAATGATTATTGTCGAAATTACCAACATGGTAAAAACTTGCAACGGAATTTGTTTCTAACGACTAGACGAAGAAAAGCTTCTAAACTTCACTAACTGTAAGTTATCAATTCATTAAGGCAATGAATTTTTTCAAGCAATACATTTATAGTACAAATATAAAGGTAATTAAAGGTGCTGCATGTTCGTGGTTTGAGGACATAAGATTTCTTTTGTTTTTCAACGTAGTTTTAAAGTATTGTGAACAAATGGAAATCTTTTGCTCTCGTACTGCATGATACTTCAACTAACAAACAACTTATATGATTCAATTCTCCAAATACTTATGGATATATATATATATATATATATATATATATATATATATATATATATATATATGTTCCCAATCAACCCTTAAAGAGTTTTGGTCTGAGAAGAACAGAAATAGAACTTTTATATTTTAGTTATATTTAAATTCATATACAGTGATGGATTGAAATAATTTGGCCGTGGTCGTTAATAGTAGAGATGTAAAATATGTTTTGTAAGCAATATATTTATTGAAAAATTGTTTCAAAAGTTATTGAAATGTTATATATTAGTAAGATAATAAGAATAAGTTTCACGGAATTTTAGTTTATTTTCAAAATTATGTTATATTGGATATTTTTGATTAGAATTTTAAATATCTAACCTAATTCCGTGTCTGTTGCTGTGCTATTACGAAGCACTGCACCGACAATTGCTTTCTTTATCGATCGATGTATGGAATAGAGGCGCAATATATATATTATTGTCGAGCCCTCTCATTTTCTTGTGCTGCCGATGAACAAAGTCTAACGTAGTAACTACATTTTTTTGGTTACTTGTTGAAGATAATTTCCGATGTCGTAGTTCCGGTTACAATATTCTAATGTGTAAACCTTTAAGAGCATTGAATGTATTATTGAATATAGGGGGTGTTAGTGTCTTCTTGTAGATGTGTTACGCTGGTGGTCCAGAGCTGGGGGATAGGCGAAGACACTTGTTATGTAGACGTTGTAAAAGGATTAAGATGGAGACCGGTGCGTTGCACCAGACTAGGGCCGCGTACGTGAAGATGGGGCGGAAGATTGACGTGTAAATGAGCATTTTGTTTTTGGTTGAGAGGGGACTATTTTTGACGAGGAGTGGATAAAGGTAGCGAATGACGGTTACTGTTTTATTGGTTACGTGTTTGATGTGTTGATCTTGTTCGAGTGTTCTGCGCAACTGTATACCTAAGTATTTGACTGTGTTTTTGGGTTTGATTTTTTGTTTGTTGATTTCACGAGGTGTGATTCTGTTGATATTTTTGAATTAACGTGTAAAAACTATGGTGTCAGTTTTTTGTGCGCTAATGTTGATTTTTCACTTCTCCCAATTTGCTTGCAGCATGTTAATATGAATTTTAATTTGTTTTGTGGCGACTTGTGCATGAAACATATTGCAGTATTAGACCCATATACAAGCGTTAAAATGCCAATAATAGAGTAATATATTTCTTAGCGAATTTTACTAAAAAGTTTCAGGCCTCCATGAAATATGTTCAGATATGATACAAATTCTTATCAATTGAAACAAATCGCAGTGATATACGCAAAAACAAGCGTTAAAATGCCAATACCAGAGTAACATATTTCTTAGCGTATTGCACTAAAAAGTTATAGGAATCCATAAAATATGTTCAGATGTTGATACAAATTCGTTTCAAATGAAACATATTGCAGTAAAATACCCTAATACAAGCGTTAAAATGCCAATAACAGAGTAATATATTTCTTAGCGTATTGCTGTAAAAAGTTATAGTTCTAAATAAAATATGTTCTGATCAATATTTGTATCAATATACAAATTCGTTTCATATGAGACATATTGCAGTAATATACGCAAATACAAGCGTTAAAATACCAATACCAGAGTAATATTTTTTTTAGCGTATTGCACTAAAAAGTTATACCAATCCATAAAATATGTTCAGAAATTGATACAAATACGTTTCAAATGAAACATATTGCAGTAAAATACCCTAATACAAGCGTTAAAATGCCAATACCAGAATAATATATTTCTTAGCGAAGTGTACTAAAAATAAAATATGTTCAGATATGATACAAATTCATTTCAAATGAAACATATAGCAGTAATATACCCAAATACAAGCGTTAAAATGCCAATAACAGAGTAATATTTGTCTAAGCGTATTGTACTAAAAAGTTTTAGGCCTTCATGAAATATGTTCAGATATGATACAAATTTTTTTCTATTGAAACAAATTGCTGTGATATACGCAAATACAAGCGTTAAAATGGCAATACCAGAGTAATATATTTCTTAGCGTATTGCACTTAAAATTTATAGGACTCCATAAAATATGTTCAGATATTGATACAAATTCGTTCCATATGAGACATATTGCAGTAATAAACGCAAATACATGCGTTAAAATGTCAATACCAGAGTAATATATATTTTAGTGTATTGCACTAAAAAGTTATCGGCGTCCATGAAATATGTTCAGATATGATACAAATTCTTTTCAATTGAAACATATTGCAGTGATATACGCAAATACAAGCGTTAAAATGCCAATACATGAGTAATATATCTCTTAGCGTATTGCACTAAAAAGTTACAGGAATCCATAAAATATGTTCAGATATTGATAAAAATTCGTTTAAAATGAGACATATTAAAGTAATATACGCAAAAACAAACGTTAAAAGGCCAATACCAGAGTAATATTTTTCTTAGCGTATTGCACTAAAATGTCATAGGACCCCATAAAATATGTTCAGATGTTGATACAAATTCGTTTCAAATGAGACATATTGCAGTAATATACGCAAATAGAAGCGTTTCAATGCCTACACCAGAGTAATATGTTTCTAAGCGTTTTATACTAAAAAGTTATAGGCCTCCATAAAATATGTTCAGATATTGATACGTCGTTTCAAATGAGACATATTGCAGTTTTATAAGCAAAAACAACCTTTAAAATGTCGATACCAGAGAAATGTATTTCTTAGCGTATAGTACTAAAAAGTTATAGGCCTCCATAAAATATGTTTAGATGTTGATACAATTTCGTTTCAAATGAGACATATTGCAGTAATATGCGCAAATACAAGCGTTAAAAAGCCAATGCCAGAGTAAGACATTTCTTAGCGTATTGTACTAAAAAGTTATAGGCCTCCATAAAATATATTCAGATATTGAAGCAAAGTCGTTTTAAATGAGACATATTGCAGTAATTTACGAAAATACAAGCGTTAAAAGGCCAATACCAGAGTAATATATTTCCTAGCGTCTTGCACTAAAAAGTTATAGGAATCCATAAAATATGTTCAGATATTGATTCAAATTCGTTTCAAATGAGACATATTGCAGTGATATAAGCAAATACAAGCGTTAAAATGCCAATACCAGAGTAATATATTTCTTAGCGTATCGCATTAAAAAGATATAGGTCTCCAGGAAATATGTTCAGATATGATACAAATTCTTTTCAATTGAAACATATTGCAGTGGTATACGCAAATACAAGCGTTAAAATGCCAATACATGAGTAATATATTTCTTAGCGTATTGCTTTAAAAAGTTATAGTTCTAAATAACATATGTTCAGATATTGATTCAAATTCGTTTCAAATGAGACATATTGCAGTAATATACGCAAATACAAGCGTTAAAATGCCAAAACCAGTGTAATATATTTCTTAGCGTATTGCACTAAAATGTTATAGGCCTCCAGGAAATATGTTCATATATGATACCAAATCTTTTCAATTGAAACATATTGCAGTGATATACGCAAAAACAAACGTTAAAATGCCAATACCAGAGTAATATTTTTCTTAGCGTATTAAACTAAAATGTTATAGGACCCCATAAAATATGTTCAGATGTTGATACAAATTCGTTTCAAATGAGACATATTGCAGTAATATACGCAAATAGAAGCGTTAAAATGCCTACACCAGAGTAATATGTTTCTAAGCGTTTTATATTAAAAAGTTATAGGCCTCCATAAAATATGGTCAGATGTTGATACAAATTCGTTTCAAATGAGACATATTGCAGTAATATACGCAAATACAATCGTTAAAATGCCAATACCAGAGTAATATATTTCCTAGCGTCTTGCACTAAAAAGTTATAGGAATCCATAGAATATGTTCAGATATTGATTCGAATTCGTTTCAAATTAAACATTTTGGAGTAATATACGCAAATACAAGCGTTAAAAGGCCAATACCAGAGTAATATATTTCTTAGCGTATTGCACTAAAAAGTTATAGGCCTCCATGAAATATGTTCATATATGATACCAAATCTTTTCAATTGAAACATATTGCAGTGATATACGCAAATACAAGCGTTAAAATGCCAATACCAGAGAAATATATTTCTTAGCGAATTGTACTTAAATGTTATAGGCCACCATAAAATATGTACAGATATTGATACAAATTCGTTTCATATGAGACTAATTGCAGTAATATACGCAAATACAAGCGTCAAAATGCCAATACAAGAGAAATATATTTCTTAGCATATTGCACTAAAAAGTTATAGGACCCCATAAAATATGTTCAGATGTTGATACAAATTCGTTTCAAATGAGACATATTGCAGTAATATACGCAAATACAAGCGTTGAAATGCCAATACCAGAGTAATATATTTCTTGGCGTATTGCACAAAATAGTTATAGGACCCCATAAAATATGTTCAGATGTTGATACAAATTCTTTTCAATTGAGACATATTGCAGTAATATACGCAAATACAAGCGTTAAAATGCCAATACCAGAGTAATATATTTCTTAGCGTTATGCACTAAAAAGTTATAGGTCCCATGAAATATGTTCAGATATTGATACAGATTCGTTTCTATTGAAACATATTGCAGTAATATAGCCAAATACAAGCGTTAAAATGCCAATACCAGAGTAATATTTTTCTTAGCGTATTGTACTAAAATGTTTTAGGCCTCCATGAAATATTTTCAGATATGATACAAATTCTTTTCAATTGTAACAAATTGCAGTGATATACGCAAATACAAGCGTTAGAATGCCAATACCAGAGTAATATATTTCTTAGCGTATTGCACTAAAAAGTTATAGGACCCCATAAAATATGTTCAGATGTTGATACAAATTCGTTTCAATTGAGACATATTGCAGTAATATACGCAAATACAAGCGTTAAAATGCCAATACCAGAGTAATATATTTCTTAGCGTATTGCACTAAAATGTTATAGGCCTCCATGAAATATGTTCAGATATGATACAAATTCTTTTCAATTGAAACATATTGCAGTATATGCGCAAATACAAATGTTAAGATGCCAATACATAAGGAAAATGTTTCTTGGCGTATTGCTTTAAAAAGTTATAGTTCTAAAAAAAATATGTTCAGATATTGATGCAAATTCGTTTCATATAAAACATATTGCAGTAATATACCCAAATACAAGCGTTAAAATGCCAATACCCGAGTAATATTTGTCTTAGCGTTTTGCACTAAGATGTTTTAGGCCTCCATGAAATATTTTCAGTTATGATACAAATTCTTTTCAATTGAAACAAATTGCAGTGATATACGCAACTACAAGCGTTAAAATGAAAATACCAGAGTAATATATTTCTTAACGTATTGCACTAAAAAGGTATAGGACCCCATAAACTATGTTCAGATATTGTTTTAAATTCGTTTCAAATGAGACATATTGCAGTAATATACGCAAATACAAGCGTTAAAATGCCAATACCAGAGTATTATTAGTCTTAGCGTTTTGTACTAAAATGAGTTAGGCCTCCATGAAATATTTTCAGATATGATACAAATTCTTTTCAATTGTAACAAATTGCAGTGATATACGCAAATACAAGCGTTAGAATGCCAATACCAGAGTAATATATTTCTTAGCGTATTGTACTAAATAGTTCTAGGCTTCCATAAAATATGTTCAGATATGATACAAATTCTTTTCAATTGAAATATATTGCAGTGATATACGCAAATACAAGCGTTAAAATGCAAATACCAGAGTAATATATTTCTTAGCGTATTGTACTAAATAGTTCAAGGCTTCCATAAAATATGTTCAGATGTTTTTTCAAATTCGTTTCAAATGACACATATTGCAGTAATATACGCAAATACAAGCGTTAAAATGCCAATACCAGAGTAATATATTTCTTAGCGTATTGCACTAAAAAGTTATAGGTCCCATGAAATATTTTCAGATATGATACAAATTCTTTTCAATTGAAACAAATTGCATTAATATACGCAAATACAAGCGTTAAAATACCAATACCAGAGTAATATATTTCTTAGCGTATTGCACTAAAAAGTTATAGGACCCCATAAAATATGTTCAGATGTTGATAGAAATTCGTTTCAATTGAGACATATTGCAGTAATATACGCAACTACAAGCGTTAAAATGCCAATACCAGAGTAATATATTTCTTAGCGTATTGCACTAAAATGTTATAGGCCCCCTAAAATATGTTCAGATATTGATTCAAATTCGTTTCAAATAAGACATATTGCAGTAATATAAGCAAATACAAGGGTTAAGATGCCAATACCCGAGTATTATATTTCTTAGCATATTGCACTAAAAAGTTAAAGGCCTCCATAAAATATGTTCAGATATTGATACAAATTCATTTCATATGAGACATATTGCTGTAGAATGCACAAATACAAGCGTTAAAATGCCAATACCAGAGTAAAATATTTCTAAGCGTATTGTACTAAATAGTTCAAGGCTTCCATAAAATATGTTCAGATATGATACAAATTCGTTTCAAATAAGACATATTGCAGTAATATGCACAAATACAAGCGTTAAAATGCCAATCCCAGAGTAATATATTTCTTAACGTATTGCACTAAAAAGGTATAGGACCCCATAAACTATGTTCAGATATTGTTTTAAATTCGTTTCAAATGAGACATATTGCAGTAATATACGCAAATACAAGCGTTAAAATGCCAATACCAGAGTAATATATTTCTTAGCGTATTGCACTAAAAAGTTATAAGACTCCATTAAATATGTTCAGATGTTGATACAAATTCGTTTCAAATGCGACATATTGCAGTAATATACGCAATAACAATCGTTAAAATGCCAATACCAGAGTAATATATTTCATAGCGTATTGCACTAAAAAGTTATAGGACCCCATAAAATATGTTCAGATGTTGATACACATTCGTTTCAAATGAGACATATTGCAGTAATATACCCAAATACAAGCGTTAAAATGCCAATAACAGAGAAATATTTGTCTGAGCGTATTGTACTAAAATGTGTTAGGCCTCCAAGAAATATATTCAGATATGATACAAATTCTTTTCAATTGAAACAAATTGCAGTAATATATTTCTTAACTTATTGCTCTAAAAAGTTATAGGACCCCATAAAATATGTTCAGATGTCGATACAAATTCATTTCAAATGAGACATATTGCAGTAATATACGCAAATACAAGCGTTTAAATGCCAATACCAGAGTAATATTTGTCTTAGCGTTTTGTACTAAAATGATTTAGGCCTCCATGAAATATGTTCAGATATGATACAAATTCTTTCAATTGAAACAAATTGCAGTCATATACGCAAATACAAGCGTTAAAATGCCAATACAAGGGTAATATATTTCTTAGCGTATTGCACCAAAAAGTTAAACTAATCCATAAAATATGTTCACATATCTATACAAATTCGTTTCATATGAGACATATGGCAGGATATACTCAAATACAAGCGTTAAAATGCCAATACCAGAGTAATATATTTCTTAGCGTATTGCACTAAAAAGTTATAGGACCCCATAAAATATGTTCAGATGTCGATACAAATTCATTTCAAATGAGACATATTGCAGTAATATACGCAAATACAAGCGTTTAAATGCCAATACCAGAGTAATATTTGTCTTAGCGTTTTGTACTTAAATGATTTAGGCCTCCATAAAATATTTTCAGATATGATACAAATTCTTTTCAATTGAAACAAATTGCAGTGATATACGCAAATACAAGCGTTAAAACGCCAATACCAGAGTAATATATTTCTTAGCGTATTGCACTAAAAAGTTATAGGACCCCATAAAATATGTTCAGATGTTGATACAAATTCGTTTCAAATGAGACATATTGCAGTAATATACGCAAATACAAGCGTTTAAATGCCAATACCAGAGTAATATTTGTCTTAGCGTTTTGTACTAAAATGATTTAGGCCTCCATGAAATATGTTCAGATATGATACAAATTCTTTCAATTGAAACAAATTGCAGTGATATACGCAAATACAAGCGTTAAAATGCCAATACAAGGGTAATATATTTCTTAGCGTATTGCACCAAAAAGTTAAACTAATCCATAAAATATGTTCACATATCTATACAAATTCGTTTCATATGAGACATATGGCAGGATATACTCAAATACAAGCGTTAAAATGCCAATACCAGAGTAATATATTTCCTTGGCGTATTGCACTAAAAAGTCATAGGCCTCCATAAAATGTGTTCAGATATGATACAAATTCTTTTCAATTGAAACATATTGCAGTGATATGCGCAAATACAAGCGTTAAGATGCCAATACATGAGGAAAATGTTTCTTAGCGTATTGCTTTAAAAAGTTATAGTTCTAAATAATATATGTTCAGATATTGATGCAAATTCGTTTCATATAAAACATATTGCAGTAATATACCCAAATACAAGCGTTACAATGCCAATACCAGAGTAATATTTGTCTTAGCGTTTTGCACTAAAATGTTATACGCCTCCATGAAATATTTTCAGTTATAATACAAATTCTTTTCAATTGAAACAAATTGCAGTGATATACGCAAATACAAGCGTTAAAATGAAAATACCAGAGTAATATATTTCTTAGCGTATTGCACTAAAAAGTTATAGGACCCCATAAAATATGTTCAGATATTGATACAAATTCGTTTCAAATGAGACATATTGCAGTAATATACGCAAATACAACGGTTTAAATTTCAATACCAGAGTAATATATTTCTTAGCGTATTGCACTAAAAAGTTATAGGCCCCCATGAAATATTTTCAGATATGATACAAATTCTTTTCAATTGAAACAAATTGCAGTAATATACGCAAATGCAAGCGTTAAAATGCCAATACCAGAGTAATATATTTCTTAGCGTATTGCACTAAAAAGTTATAGGAACCCATAAAATATGTTCAGATGTTGATACAAATGCGTCTCAATTGAGACATATTGCAGTAATATACGCAAATACAAGCGTTAAAATGCCAATACCAGAGTAATATATTTCTTAGCGTATTGCACTAAAAAGTTATAGGACCCCATAAAATATGTTCAGATGTTGATACACATTCGTTTCAAATGAGACATATTGCAGTAATATACCCAAATACAAGCGTTAAAATGCCAATAACAGAGTAATATTTGTCTGAGCGTATTGTACTAAAATGTGTTAGGCCTCCAAGAAATATGTGCAGATATGATACAAATTCTTTTCAATTGAAACAAATTGCAGTAATATATTTCTTAACTTATTGCTCGAAAAAGTTATAGGACCCCATAAAATATGTTCAGATGTTGATAAAAATTCGTTTCAAATGAGACATATTGCAGTAATATACGCAAATACAAGCGTTAAAATGCCAATACCAGAGTAATATATTTCTTGGCAAATTGCACTAAAAAGTTATAGGACCCCTAATATTTGTTCAGATATTGATTCAAATTCATTTCAAATGAGACATATTGCAGTAATATACGCAAATACTAACGTTAACATGCCAATCCCAGAGTAATATATTTCTTAACGTATTCTACTAAACGTTTTAGTCCTCCATAAATTATGGTCAGATATTCATACACATTCGTTTCAAATGAGACATATTGCAGTAATATGCGCAAATACAAGCATTAAAATGCCAATACCAGAGTAATATATTTCTAAGCGTATTGCACTACAAAGTTTTAAGACTCCATTTAATATGTTCAGATGTTGTTACAAATTCGTTTCAAATGAGACATATTGCAGTAATATATGCAAATACAAGCGTTGAAATGCCAATACCAGAGTAATATATTTCTTAGCGTATTGCACTAAAAAGTTACAGGAATCCATAAAATATGTTCAGATGTTGATACAAATTCATTTCAAATGAGACCTATTGCAATAATATACGCAAATACAATCGTTAAAATGCCAATACCAGAGTAATATATATCTTAGCGTATTGCACTAAATAGTTATAGGACCCCTAATATATGTTCAGATATTGATTCAAATTCGTTTCAAATGTTTATTGCTGTCCTCGTTGAGTGCAGACGTTCTTCAGAAGCCTCCCGAGTATCTCCAATTAGTGCGATTTTTTTAGTCCGTACCAGTCTGAAATTGTTTAAAACAAATTAAAATTAATTTAAAATCAGTGAATTTTACAACAAACGTTCGGTTTTTTCATCGAAACTGGCCTTTAAGGCCAGATCACATAAGGAGAACCGCCGTCTGAACCTTCTAGCTGCCCTAGAAACATCTCCCTTAAGGGAGACAGCCTCTCCAGGGCGACGCTAATCAGAAGGTTCTTCTCTGATTACATCTGAAGAAGACTTAGCCTCCACGTGCGAATTTTCACTGCAGGAACCAGACGTAGACCCCGAATCAGACCTTGACTCCACTAGTGAACTAGTGATGGAGATGGACGAATACCTCGCCCCCAAACCACCACCTGAAACATCAACACCTGACCTGACCAACAAAGTCATATCAGAGGTAAGCGAGGCCTTTATTATGACAAAATCCATAAACACAAACATTAATAAATCCACATTGACGTCATCGACCACCGAAGGACTATTCACCTCTCCCAAACCCAAACGAATTGCCCGAACCCCTAAAGACCCGACCCCGATCCCAACAAAAACCCAAAACAAATACACCCCTCTAACACCCACTCCCAACAACGAACACGAAGACAACGAAGATGAAGATACAGACGACCAAGCAATCCCAGCCCCACCCAAAACACGCCCTCCACCACCACTAATCATACCTGGCATCCCTGCTAACCGGAATAAAATCCTGAACTTTTTACAATCATACGCTACAAAAGGATACCACATCAAGCACACCAACAACAACACTAACCTCTACATCAATGACGAGACACAGCGGCAAACAATAATGGAAGAAATGAATAAAACAGATAACATCAAATACTACACCTACTCCGATAGAAACAACAAAACACACGCTTTCGTGCTGCGCGGCCTCGACTGCCCTCCCGACAACACGCAAGACATCGCAGCAGAACTAAACACCAAATACTCACTAAGCATCCAAAAAATCTTTCAGATGAGAAACACCTTCCGCCCCCTTTACCTACTAACTACTTCCAGCGACATTACCCTATCCCACCTTAATTCCCACTGCAAGTTCCTCTTCCACACCAAAATCACCTGGGAGAGACACCACAACAAAAAACGAATTATCCAATGTCACCGCTGCCAACAGTGGGGCCACGCAACAGCTAATTGTCGTATGCCCCCACACTGCCTGAAATGCGCCGAGCCCCACCTCACACACCTATGCTTAAAGAAACCAGACGTACCAGCAAAATGTTTCAATTGCACTGGCCCACATCCGGCAAACTCCACAGACTGCCCAGTGTACAAACAAAAAATCAACGCACTTGACACACAACAAAACCAGCGAAGAAACAACACCAACACACAAATAAACAAACAAACACCTAAATACATTCCTGCTCCCGCCCCCAAATTCAACATATGGAAAAAAACCCCTCTTGCCAAACCCTCTTCCACCTACCAGTAACGTCAATATGAACTTCCCACCCCTACCTAAGCAACATACCACCACCTTAACTACCACTACTACCAAAACACCTCCCCATGAGCCCAATCCCCCTGAGCCCAATCCCCACGTTAATCAAAACACAAACTCAACAAATAGTCTTTTCGCAGAATTAACGAAACCTAATCAAAAAATCAAACTGCAAAATATAATACAAGCCATGAGGGACCTCAATCAACGCGTAGAGCCTTGCATCACACCGGAACAAATATTCACCACTTTCATTGAATTCGCATCCACCATCGACTCATACGACATCATCAACAACTGATAATGCAGACACACCAGCCAGCCAACACACAATCCATCACCATCTGCTCATGGAACGCGAATGGAATATTGGGTAAGACGGGGGAGCTTGCGCTCTTCATTCACAATCATAACATCGACATCATGCTACTCAACGAAACACACCTATCACCTCACCACACCCTCAAACTACGAAAATTCATAGTACACAGACACGACTGACCGCAACAAACGCGCAAACCCTCTGGAGGAGTTGCAGTGCTAATAAAACACACAGTCAACCACACACTCATGCACACACCCCACACCTCCCTCGAAACCATACACATAAAGCTCGCCAACAACACTTCCATCATCGCAGCATACAACAGACCCACAAACCACTTCACCGCCCAAAACATCTCCACACTCATGACACACAACAAAACCATACTAGTCGGCGACCTAAACGCTAACCACACTAACTGGGGCTGCCACCGAAACAACACCAACGGAAACACACTCTCCAGATACATCAACTCACACGTCGCCATCATTCATCACACTGACATCCCCACACACTACCCTGAAAACTCTACTACTCCCACATACATAGACATAATCATAAACAAAAACGTCCCTAACATCTCCCACCCAAAATCCCTCCCGGAACTAAGCTCAGACCACAATCCGATCATTTTTCAACTACATAACATACACACAAATAAATACACAAGACAAATAACATCCTTCAAACACACTGACTGGACCTCCTTCAGAAAAACACTTGACTCAACAATCACCATTAACAACAACATAAATAACACTCAACAACTTGAACACGAAATACACTCATTTACACGCACTATACTGAAAACAAAACAGAAACACAAACAACTAATCACTATCAAACCACACCTCGACCCCATTACTGATCACATAACCACCCTCATCACATACCGCAACCACGTCCGTAGACAATGGCAGAGAACCCAACTCGCTACACACAGACTCGAACTAAACACGTTAAACAACAAAATCAAAACAGAAATCAAAAGACATAGAAACGAGACCTGGACCACCAAGCTCGCATCAATCAACCCTTTCGACAACTCATTATGGAAATTTACCCGAAACCTCAAGAAACCTTTTAAACCTATCCCCACCCTCATTATCAACAACATAGAATCAATTACTGACAGACAAAAAGCACAAACACTCGCATACACATTCGAACAAATACATATATCCAACACCCCCGACACACCAGACCAGACAGACATCATACAATCAACACAATCATACCTAAACACTAAACACCCCTATAACAAACAGCAGATGCACAAATTCCTTACCACTCCTACCGAACTATTAAAAATAATCAGAACCCTTCCCAATCGCAAGTCACCCGGTCCTGACTCCATCGAAAACATCATCCTCAAGAACCTCTCCCGAAAAGCTATCGTCCAACTGCACTACCTGGTTAACGCCATCCTTATCCTCCATCACTTCCCCTCCTCTTGGAAGACAGCCACGGTTCATCCCATCCCTAAACCCAATAAAAATCACTCAACACCCACCAGCTACCGCCCCATCAGCCTACTTAGTCCCAAACTAGCTGAGAAAATCATCCTTTCCCGCCTCGAAGTCATAGACAAAAAGCAAAAAATCACACCTGACTTTCAGTTCGGCTTCAAAACCAAACACAATACTGTTCAGCAGGTGTGCAGAATTGCGACAGATATAGCCATTAATTTCAACAAAGATAATGTGACTGCTATGACCCTGTTAGACATAGAAAAAGCATTCGATAAAGTATGGATAATAGGGTTAATTCACAAATTAATCAAACATAACCTACTTCTATTCCTAATCAAACTTTTACATTCCTACCTCACTAACAGATCCTTTAGAGTCAAAATCAATGACACCCTCTCCGACCCCAGACCAATCGTGGCTGGAATACCGCAAAGGAGTGTACTTGGCCCCAAACTCTTCAACCTTTACCTCTGCGATTTCCCAACTTTCCCTAAAACACGCACCGCATTATATGCTGACGATACCGCCATCTATGCGCACAGCCATAACGTACAGGTGACTATCAAACAGCTACAGATCCACATCAATATCCTGCATCAATACTGGGACAAATGGAAATAACTATAAACGCCGACAAGACCGAAGCCATTGTCTTCACACGGAAATACACTAATCTCAAAATACACACGCCTTTAGTCATTCACAACCACAAAATCCCCACCATAAAACATGTTAAATACCTCGGTTTCCATCTCACACCTCGACTCAATCATGCACACCACATTCAACAACTTATCCTAAAAACTCAAACATCCCTCCGCAATATATACTGCCTTCTAACCAAAAACAGCCCATTATCCCTTAAAACCAAACTTCTCCTCTACAAATCCCTCCTACGACCAATCCTTACCTACGCAGCTCCAGCCTGGTGTGGCGCCCCATATACTACTACCCTGCCACTCCAGAGGTTTCAAAATAAATGTTTACGCCTTTCCGCACAGACTTCAAGATACATTCGCATCACAGACCTTCACCTACTGACCAACATGCCTTACATCAATGACTACATCACTCAACAAGCACAATAATTTTACACACAAGCTACTACCAACCCCAATCCACTCATTCAAAACATCACCCTCATCAAAGCACACAACGTTCCCTTCAGGACAAAGCACAAGCTCCCCTACGAATTACTTCCAGTATACCACGAGCGCCCCCCAGAGCAAATCACCTAACAAAAGCACACCAATCATACCTGATCTCATACCCACACACTAAACACACAAACCCTACATAAACACAACCAGCTATTAAAAAATACAAAATATCCCACATGCAGGCCCCTCATGCATATACAACCACCACCACACATAGAGCATCAGCCAACCAAACCAAACTACACTCAACATACAAAAAACAACTACACAAAATTCAAAAAATATCATGCACAACCAACATTATTATACCATCCATCACCACATCCTAAATATTTAATTAATTAAGAGTAGATTTAAGTTTTACAAAAAATGTTTTTTCATTTGTAAATAAATGGGTTTTTTATTTCCTCCTTTTCCCAAAACAAAATCACAATTATTATAAAATTTACACTTTTCATACTATTGTTATTTCATACACATCGCATTGTTAAACTCCTTTGTGAGTAGGATCTCTGACAAAACCCGCCATGCGTTCCAAATAGATTAACTAATTAATCTGTAATAAAAATTAAAATAATAAAGAAATTTTGAAATGAAATGAAATAATTGATATGCGCAAATACAAGCGTTAAGATGCCAATACATGAGGAAAATATTTCTTAGCGTATTGCTTTAAAAGGTTATAGTTCTAAATAATATATGTTCAGATATCTATACAAATTCTTTTCATATGAGTCATATTGCAGTAATATACGCAAATACAAGCGTTAAAATGCCTACACCAGAGTATTATATTTCTAAGCGTTTTATATTAAAAAGTTATAGGCCTCCATAAAATATGTACTGATGTTGATATAAATTCAATTCAAATTAGACATATTGCAGTAATATACGAATATACAAGCGTTAAAATGCCAATACCAGAGTAATATATTTCTTAGCGTATTGCACTAAAAAGTTATAGGACCCCATTAAAATATGTTCAGATGTTGATACAAATTCGTTTCAAATGAGACATATTGCAGTAATATACGCAAATACAATCGTTAAAATGCCAATACCAGAGTAATATATTTCCTAGCGTATGGCACTAAAAAGTTATAGGACCCCATAAAATATGTTCAGATAGTGATTCAAATTCGTTTCAAATGAGACATATTGCAGTAATATACGCAAATACAAGCGTTAAAATGCCAATACCAGAGTAATATATTTCTTAGCGTATTGCACTAAAAAGTTATAGGACCCCATAAAATATGTTCAGATGTTGATTCAAATTCGTTTCAAATGAGACATATAGCAGTAATATACGTAAATACAAGCGTTAAAATGCCAATACCAGAGTAATATATTTCCTAGCGTATTGCACCAAAATGTTATAGGAATCCATAAAATTTGTTCAGATATTAAAAAAAAATCCTTTCAAATGAGACATATTGCAGTAATATACGCTAATACAATCGTAAAAATACCAATACCAGAGTAATACATTTCTAAGCGTATTGCACAAAAAAGTTATAGGACCCCACAAAGTATGTTCAGATATTGATTCAAATTCGTTTCAAATGATGCACATTGCAGTAATATACGCAATTACAAGCGTTAAAATGCCAATTCTAGAGTAATATATTTTTAGCGTATTGCACTAAAAAGTTATAGGAATCCATTAAATTTGTTCGGATGTTGATACAAATTCGTTTCAAATTAGACATATTGCAATAATATACAAAAATACAAGCGTTAAAATGCCAATACCAGAGTAATATATTTCTAAGCGTATTTCCCTAAAAAGTTAAAGGACCCCATAATATATGTTCAGATATTGATTCAAATTCGTTTCAAATGAGACATATTGCAGTAATATACGCAAATACAATCGTTAAAATGCCAATACCAGAGTAATATATTTCCTAGCGTATTGCACTAAAAGGTTATAGGACCCCATAAAATATGTTCAGATATTGATACAAATTCGTTTCATATGAGACTTATTGCAGTAATATACGCAAATACAAGCGTCAAAATGCCAATACCAGAGTAATATATTTCTTAGCGTATTGCACTAAAATTTTATAGGCCTCCATGAAATATGTTCAGATATGATACAAATTCTTTTCAATTGAAACAAATTGCAGTGATAAACGCAAATACAAGCGTTAAAATGCCAATACATGAGTAATATATCTCTTAGCGTATTGCACTAAAAAGTTATAGGAAACCATAAGATATGTTCAGATATTGATACAAATTCGTTTAAAATGAGACATATTGCAGTAATTTACGCAAATACAAGCGTTAAAATGCAAATTCCAGAGTAAAATATTTTTAGCGTGTTGCACTAAAAAGTTATAGAACCCCATAAAATATGTTCAGATATTGATTCAAATTCGTTTCAAATGAGACATTTTGCAGTAATATACGCAAATACAAGCGTTAAAATGTCAATACCAGAGTTATATATTTCTTAGCGTATTGCACTAAAAAGTTATAGGCCTCCATGAAATATGTTTATATATGATGCCAAATCTTTTCAATTGAAACATATTGCAGAGATATACGCAAATACAAGCGTTAAAATGCCAATACATGAATAATATCTCTTAGCGAATTGCACTAAAAAGTTATAGGACTCCATAAAATATGTTCAGATATTGATTCAAATTCGTTTAAAATGAGACCTGTTGCAGTAATATACGCAAATACAAACGTTAAAAGCCCAATCCCAGAGTAATATATTTCTTAACGTATTCTACTAAAAAGTTTTATACCTCCATAAATTATGTTCAGATATTCATACAAATTCGTTTCAAATGAGACATATTGCAGTAATATACGCAAATACAAGCGTTAAAATTCCAATATCAGAGTAACATATTTCTTACCGTATTGCTTTAAAAAGTTATAGTTCTAAATAAAATATGTTCAGATATTCATACAAATTCGTTTCATATGAGACATTTTCCAGTAATATACGCAAAAACAAGCGTAAACTGCCTAAACCAGAGTAATATATTTCTTAGCGTATTGCACTAAAAATTTATACTAATCCATAAAATATGTTCAGATATTGATACAAAGTCGTTTCAAATGAGACATATTGCAGTAATATACGCAAATACAAGCGTTAAAATGCCAATACCAGAGTAATATATTTCTTAGCGTATTGCACTAAAAAGTTAGACTAATCCATAAAATATGTTCAGATATAGATACAAAGTCGTTTCAAATGAGACATATTGCAGTAATATATGCAAATACAAGCGTTAAAATGCAAATTCCAGAGTAATATATTTTAAGCGTGTTGCACTAAAAAGTTATAGGAATCCATTAAATTTGTTCAGATGTTGTTACAAATTCGTTTCAAATGAGACATTTTGGAGTAATATACGCAAATACAATCGTTAAAATGCCAATACCAGAGTAATATATATCCTAGCGTATTGCAGTAAAAAGTTATAGGACCCCATAAAATATGTTCAGATATTGATTCAAATTCGTTTCAAATAAGACATTTTGGAGTAATATACGCAAATACAAGCGTTAAAATGCCAATACCAGAGTAATATATTTCCTAGCGTATTGCACCAAAAAGTTAAAGGAATCCATAAAATATGTTCAGATATTAATACAAATTCCTTTCAAATGAGACAAATTGCAGTAATATGCGCAAATACAAGCGTTAAAATGCCAATACCAGAGTTATATATTTCTTAGCGTAAAGTACTAAAAAGTTATAGGCCTCCATGAAATATGTTCAGATATGATACACATTCTTTTCAATTGAAACAAATTGCAGTAATATACTCAAATACAAGCGTTAAAATGCCAATACCAGAGTAATATATTTCTTAACGTATTGCACTAAAAAGTTATACTAATCCATAAAATATGTTCAGAAATTGATACAAAGTCGTTTCAAATGAGACATTTTGGAGTAATATACGCAAATACAAGCGTTAAAATGCCAATACCAGAGTATTATATTTCCTAGCGTATTGCACCAAAAAGTTATAGGAATCCATAAAATATGTTCAGATATTAATACAAATTCCTTTCAAATGAGACAAATTGCAGTAATATGCGCAAATACAAGCGTTAAAATGCCAATACCAGAGTAATATATTTCTTAGCGTAAAGTACTAAAAAGTTATAGGCCTCCATGAAATATGTTCAGATATGATACACATTCTTTTCAATTGAAACAAATTGCAGTAATATACTCAAATACAAGCGTTAAAATGCCAATACCAGAGTAATATACTTCTTAACGTATTGCACTAAAAAGTTATACTAATCAATAAATTATGTTCAGATATTGATACAAAGTCGTTTTAAATGAGACATATTGCAGTAATTTACGAAAATACAAGCGTTAAAAGGCCAATACCAGAGTAATATATTTCCTAGCGTCTTGCACTAAAAAGTTATAGGACCCCACAAAGTATGTTCAGATATTGATTCAAATTCATTTCAAATGAGACACATTGCAGTAATATACGCAAATACAAGCGTTAAAATGCCAATACCAGAGTAATATATTTCTTAGCGTATTGCACTAAAAAGTTATAGGCCTCCATGAAATATGTTCAGATATGATACAAATTCGTTTCAAATGAAACATATTGCAGTAATATACCCAAATACAAGCGTTAAAATGCCAATAAAGGAGTAATATTTGTCTTAGCGTATTGTACTAAAAAGTTTTAGGCCTCCATGACAAATTCTTTTCAATTGAAACAAATTGCAGTGATATACGCAAATACAAGCGTTAAAATGCCAATACCAGAGTAATATATTTCCTAGCGTCTTGCACTAAAAAGTTATAGGACCCCACAAAGTATGTTCAGATATTGAAATAATACATATTGCAGTAATAAACGCAAATACAAGCGTTAAAATGCAAATTCCAGAGTAATATATTTTTTGCGTGTTGCACTAAAAAGTTATAGGAATCCATTAAATTTGTTCAGATGTTGATACAAATTCGTTTCAAATTAGACATATTGCAGTAATATGCGCAAATACAAGCGTTAAAATGCCAATACCAGAGTAATATATTTCTTAGCGTATTGCACTTAAAAGTTATAGGCCTCCATGAAATATGTTCAGATATGATACAAATTCTTTTCAATTGAAACAAATTGAAGTGATATGCGCAAATACAAGCGTTAAAATGCCAATACATGAGTAATGTAACAAATCATGCTGGTTGCGCATCAACCTAGTTCAGTTTCTGCTGAGCTAGGTAGTTCGCGTTTAGCAAGCGCAACTAGCTACGTAATAACTAGCAACACTTGCATAAAATTGTTTTACGCATTCAGCGAATTGTTGCTAGGCCGGGATTTGTTTACAATATCGGCCAGTTGAATGTAGGTCAGGACTGAGTATAAAATGGCGATGTCGCTGGACATCAGGGTCTCAGTTCAGATTGCGATTAGCGAGTAGCGAGTAGTATTTTGTCAGTAAGTAACGTAAGCTTAAACCAGTATTTTGTAAAGTCATTGTTTATTTTTGTATTGTTATATCTTTATAGTTTTGAATTAAATTCTTATTTATTATTTGTATCAATTTAATTCTCTCACGAGCTAATCCTAGTCTGGACATTTAAGTGTGTATTAGAAGAGCTCACCTAAAATCAACCACCAGGTGAGTATAGAAGAAGCATCGCTACACGCATATAGTTAAGAGGGAGCCAAACGCGTGCACGTTCTCATAAGACGCGCGTTTGTTACATTGGCGCAGTCGGTAGGATCAGAATCTTTGAGTGATCTTCAATCACCAATACTGATTTTTTTCGAAACGGCTTATCTATTTGTAGTGTAGTGATATCAGGATGCCGTTTGCTGGGCGTGATATCTCCACAGCGGTGGATACGGCGCACACAACTACATTAACAGTAACAACGGTAACAACGGCACACACTTCTGAGACCGCAACATCCTTCGCACCACCACCCACCTACAAAGACGTACAAACTTCAGATGTACACAGGATTCCTTTTTCCTATCATTTACCTCCCTTAACGAATCCTTCCACACCAGGTCGGACGAAGTGGGAAAATGAGATGGATAGTGGAGCGCGACTTCATACGGGGCCAATCTTTGCGGACCCATCAGCGCTGAACGCATTACAGAGTATCGAGCATTATTCCGGCGGGGCGGATTTAGAATCATTTTTCGACGGAGTAGCTACAACCGCGGGATGCTGCAACTGGTCGGAAATTCAGATCGTGACGGCAATGAAACTAAGACTTAAGGGCGACGCACAGTCCTATTTTTACGCGTTGCCGGCAGATAAGAGACCGACCACGGTTTGTGCATTCAAAACTTGGCTAATCCGATTGTTTGGGAGAAAAATAGATACCGCTAACGCCGAACGCGAATTTATAAAAATGTATCGGTTAAAAGAGGAAACACTCTGTAAATTCGTTTTCCGTTTAGAATCAACCGCCGCGAATCTATATCGTAGTAACTATAATGATGAAGATTCAAATATCAGAAATCATTTTAAGAGGGAAGCCGCGTTAGTAAAACAATTTCTGGACGGTTTAGATACGCGTTTGAGCAACGAAGTACGTAAGCATAAAATCTTTTATACGGTGGAGGAAGCCCTGCCGGTCGCGGAGTATTATGAGGAAGTTTTATCGCGAGAAGTTAGAATATCAAAAGCTGATATACACAAGACGGCTATACGGGCCGTATCGAATATAAAACTTCCTCGGGATCGGGAAAACGGACCCTCGGTACAAAGAGGCCGGTGCAAACGGAAAAAGAGCACCAAACCGCGATCAGCAAGCAGTTTAACGGAAGACTTTCCACAATTAGTTCCTCGGGTCGCGGATTCAAACGACGGCGGCAGCAAACGATTAAACGTTTGCATGCTTAAGGTTATTGAGATACCTGAGTTAGGAATCCGGAGGGAGACTAATTTGGAAAGGGACGCGAGCCACGTGACGGAGAAAACCGTGGCTAATAGCGAACCACTTGCGGTTCGCACGGATCTGATTGAGGAGAGCGCTCTTCACTCGGATCACAAATGTCTGGCAAGCGAACCACGTAGTGTTCGCACGGATTTAATTGAGCGGGGCACTTCTCAGTTAAGTCAAGGGTTGCCAGAAGGCGAGTCGTTCGCGGCTCACACGGATCTGATTGAGGAGGGCACTCCTCACCCGGATCATTTTCGTCTGGCAAGCGAACCAGACATGGTTCGCACGGATTTGATTGAGGAGGGCACTTCTCAGTTGGATCAAAGGTTGCCAGAAAACGAGCCAATCATGGCTCACACGGATCTGATGGAGGAGGGCACTCTTCAGTCAGGTCACTTTCGACTGGCAAGCGAACCATGCAAGGTTCGCACGGATTCTATCAAGAAGATGAATCAAAATTTGTCAGAAAGCGAGCCACTCGTGGATCGCACGGATTTGACTGTAAGGAGCACCTCTCAGTTAGATCAATTTTGGATAGAAGACGAACCTACCGAGGTTCGCACGTCTTTGACAGAGGGGGGCACCTTTCTGTCAAAGATAAGAAGGAAGAGATCGCGACAGAAAATGAAGAATTTTGTCTGGTCGCGAGAAACTTCCACGATTCCCGCATGTCACATGGTTCACTCTTTTGGAGATCAGGGTACGCAAGCAGCGAAAGACGCATTGGAACATGAGCCGATCGCGTTAGAAGAGCACGGTCTCTTAGTAACGCGAAGTGCAGTTGAGAACACGAACTCAGTTTGCCGGAAACCGCTCGCATCAGCAGAAACTGAATCCGCGGTAAGCAAGCGAGGCTCGCGCACCGTCAACCACACTGAAAACTCGCTGACTCATTTGCACGCAGATGACCGACATTTGTTGTCATGGTTCTTAAATAAAAACGCGGTTTTATTGAAACAAACGGATAAACCGTTAGGTAATGTCGGTACCATGCAACATCAGATGAGCACAGGAGACGCTGCACCACAGAAGACTCGGCTACGTTGGAGGGGAAACTAGAACCCTCTGGCAAATGTCGGGGGGGGGGTCAAAATTACAAGGGTACGAAGCTCTAGTCAATATGGATCTTATCTGGGAGGCGATCCATCTCGATCAAGACAGGAGTCCGGATAGAGGTCGCTACCGTAAGGACACTTCCAAGGGTGAATGGAACCAAGTACGTGATAACACACTCGTTGTGTGTCAATAACAATCCGGTGGGCTAAATAGTATCACGTATGAGTGATCCAGAGACGTCGCTGGATTTTTCTATCAAAAACTGAGAAAAATCCAGCAGAATTCCGATTTAATGGCGCAGGTACTCACTAAGCGTTAAAATACCAATATATGAGTAATATATCTCTTAGCGTATTGCACTAAAAAGTTATAGGAATCCATAAAATATGTTCAGATATTGATACAAATTCGTATAAATTGAGACATATTACAGAAATATACGCAAAAACAAACGTTAAAATGCCAATACAAGAGAAGTATTTTTCTTAGCGTATTGCATTAAAATGTTATAGGACCCCATAAAATATATTCAGATATTGATACAATGTCGTTTCAAATAAGACATATTGCAGTAATATACGCAAAAACAACCGTTAAAATGCCAATACCAGAGTAATATATTTCCTAGCGTATTGCACTAAAAAGTTATAGGAATCCATAAAATATGTTCAGATATTCATACAAATTCATTTCAAATGAAACATATTGCAGTAATATACCCAAATACAAGCGTTAAAATGCCAATAAAGGAGTAATATTTGTCTTAGCGTATTGTACTAAAAAGTTTTAGGCCTCCATGACAAATTCTTTTCAATTGAAACAAATTGCAGTGATATACGCAAATACAAGCGTTAAAATGCCAATACCAGAGTAATATATTTCCTAGCGTCTTGCACTAAAAAGTTATAGGACCCCACAAAGTATGTTCAGATATTGAAATAATACATATTGCAGTAATAAACGCAAATACAAGCGTTAAAATGCAAATTCCAGAGTAATATATTTTTTGCGTGTTGCACTAAAAAGTTATAGGAATCCATTAAATTTGTTCAGATGTTGATACAAATTCGTTTCAAATTAGACATATTGCAGTAATATGCGCAAATACAAGCGTTAAAATGCCAATACCAGAGTAATATATTTCTTAGCGTATTGCACTTAAAAGTTATAGGCCTCCATGAAATATGTTCAGATATGATACAAATTCTTTTCAATTGAAACAAATTGAAGTGATATGCGCAAATACAAGCGTTAAAATGCCAATACATGAGTAATGTAACAAATCATGCTGGTTGCGCATCAACCTAGTTCAGTTTCTGCTGAGCTAGGTAGTTCGCGTTTAGCAAGCGCAACTAGCTACGTAATAACTAGCAACACTTGCATAAAATTGTTTTACGCATTCAGCGAATTGTTGCTAGGCCGGGATTTGTTTACAATATCGGCCAGTTGAATGTAGGTCAGGACTGAGTATAAAATGGCGATGTCGCTGGACATCAGGGTCTCAGTTCAGATTGCGATTAGCGAGTAGCGAGTAGTATTTTGTCAGTAAGTAACGTAAGCTTAAACCAGTATTTTGTAAAGTCATTGTTTATTTTTGTATTGTTATATCTTTATAGTTTTGAATTAAATTCTTATTTATTATTTGTATCAATTTAATTCTCTCACGAGCTAATCCTAGTCTGGACATTTAAGTGTGTATTAGAAGAGCTCACCTAAAATCAACCACCAGGTGAGTATAGAAGAAGCATCGCTACACGCATATAGTTAAGAGGGAGCCAAACGCGTGCACGTTCTCATAAGACGCGCGTTTGTTACAGTAATATATCTCTTAGCGTATTGCACTAAAAAGTAATAGGAATCCATAAAATATGTTCAGATATTGATACAAATTCGTTTAAATTGAGACATATTACAGTAATATACGCAAAAACAAACGTTAAAATGCCAATACAAGAGAAGTATTTTTCTTAGCGTATTGCACTAAAATGTTATAGGACCCCATAAAATATATTCAGATATTGATACAATGTCGTTTCAAATGAGACATATTGCAGTAATATACGCAAAAACAACCGTTAAAATGCCAATACCAGAGTAATATATTTCCTAGCGTATTGCACTAAAAAGTTATAGGAATCCATAAAATATGTTCAGATATTCATACAAATTCGTTTCAAATGAGACACATTGCAGTAATATACGCAAATACAAGCGTTAAAATGTCAATACCAGAGTAATATATTTCTTAGCGTATTGCACTAAAAAGTTATAGGACCCCATAAAATATGTTCAGATATTGATTCAAATTCGTTTCAAATAAGACATATTGCAGTAATATACGCAAATACAAGCGTTTAAATTCCAATACCAGGGTAATATATTTCTTAGCGTATTGCACTAAAAAACTATAGGCCTCCATGATATATGTTCAGATATGATACAAATTCGTTTCAAATGAAACATATTGCAGTAATATATCCAAATAGAAGCGTTAAAATGCCAATAAAAGAGTAATATTTGTCTTAGCGTATTGCACTAAAAAGTTTTAGGCCTCCATGACATATGTTCAGATATGATACAAATTCTTTTCAATTGAAACAAATTGCAGTGATATAGGCAAATACAAGCGTTAAAATGCCAATACAAGAGTAACATATTTCTTAGCGTATTGCACTAAAAAGTTATAGGCCTCCATAAAATATGTTCAGTTATTGATTCAAATTCGTTTCAAATAAGACATATTGCAGTGATATACGCAAATACAAGCGTTAAAATGCCAATACCAGGGTAATATATTTCTTAGCGTATTGCACTAAAAAGTTTTAAATCTACATAATCCCGTAATAAATAAAAATAAATAATAATAATCCGCAATGACTTGCGTTGAACTTTCTTTTATTATGATAAAAGGAATGAACAGATTCAAAATTTTGAATGGTTCAAGAAATTAGAAGGTTTAAATTAATTTTAAAACCTAACATATAACATTAGTTTATTTTTTTATTTTGTAAATAAAACGTTTTAATTTTGCCAAGCACATACAAATTTTAAGTTTAAAGTTTTATAATTTTACTTTCATTAGTTTAAGCTGTAGAGCACAAATACACAACATCTGCAGTGTCATGCACTGAACTTTCTTATACCTATCTCGGTTAGATCATACTTAGACTATTTTTCTAATCTGATAATATTTTACCAACCTTTGGAACTCCTTTTCACTAAATTATTTCTCAGAATAAATATTAAATGTCAAATTCCAAAGTATTTATTTTTTTTGTTTTTCTTTTTAACAATTGACAGGCACAGTAGATAGGATGTATGTGAAAAAAATTAAAATATGAACAAATTTTATTAGCCATTTTCTTGTTTTCGGTACCATTTTTGAAAAAAATCTTCAAACAGAAGTTATGCAAAATATTAATACCTTTATTTCTAATCAAAACAATATTTCTGTAACTTCAACCATTTTTGAGTAATTGCAGAAACCGCAAAAAATGACTAGAGTAAACAGGCACTTCCGATTTGAATATTTTATCTTAAGTTTAAAGTTTCATAATTTTACCTTTTGCCGTTTTGGCTGTATGCGCATACATATACACACACATCCATACACATAAAGACGTTATTCCAAAAATAGTTGGAATCGATTCAGGGAAAGGCAACACGTATGTTTCCGTTGAAATCTCGAGATCGAAATTTTTCATGATTACAATACTTACTTATATATATAATAAAGACAGACGTCATTCCAAAACTGGTCAGAATCGATTTAGGGAAAGTCTAAAGGTATGTTTCCGTTAAAATCTCGAGATCGATTTATTTCATGTTTGCAATGTTTATCACTTCGTATAAGAAAGTAAAAGTTAGCAAATAATATAATTATAATTCAATTATTATTTGCTGCAAGTATTGATGCATTAAATCCGATCAAAATGTGGGCATAACGACTGATCAGAGCTAAGATATATAACCGAGCACTGTGCGTTCATCCGGGTCTTTTACTGGCAACCGCAATAATTGATTTATAATTAATAATAATATAGTATTATTAAATAAATATAACATAAGCAAAATATCAGATATTCATAAATATATTGAAATTGTTACATATATATGTGATACGAATTCAATATATATATTTATACACCTTCTTTATGAATTATATTGTGATTTAAATAAAGTTTCTTAAAATCGCATTTAAATATGCATATTTTAATTTTAATTTTACAACAAATATATCTAATATTTTTACTTTATACGAGCATTGTTTTGTCCGAACAGGTAATATAATTTCTATAAATATTTTCCAATGTATAAACAAACATTAATCACACTAAATTTGTTGCTATAAGTGAAAATATTTTTATATATAATATATCAAATTAATATGAATATGTAAGGGGTCGTTATACTTTATCAATTTGGAAAAACAATTATTTTAATTGCATTTTGCGAAAGATTTAATTTGAGAAGTTTTCTTATAAAATTTCATAAAGGGCCAAGCTGCTCTACTGTGTTTTTGAGCCCGTTGTTTAATTGTTATCTACAAATTGTGCAAGTAAGCATTTTAAACGCGTTTTTTCATGAAATTACTTTTTTGCATACTATGTTATAGTTTTATTCGAAACCCTCCAAAAATTTCTATCACATTCTACAAATGAAATATCTCAAAAATTACCATTTTTTTACAATTTTTACTTTCTTATACGCAGTATAAGTAAGTATTGTAATCATGAAAAATTTCGAACTCGAGATTTTAGGTATGACTATTTTTGAGATGATTTCTCAACGGTAGGAGATATAACTATGAAACATCAAACTTAAGATTTTTATATACCTGGCAGGAAAACCTTTTCTTTTTGAAAGGAATATTCCAACCGGAAGTGCATGTTTACTTCATTCATTTTTGGCATTTTCTGCTATAACTCAAAAACGGTACTACTTGCAGCAAAATTAGTTAGGATGAAAATAAAAGATGTTATTATTTATTATTTTTTCATAACTTTTATTTGAAAAGATTTTTCAGAAAAGGTACTGGATACAAACAAAATAAATTATTTTCTATATTACATTCAAAATTGAAGTATATAAACTTGACCTCCGCAAGTAGTTGATGTTGTCACCTCGGTGCAGTAGTACATATACTGCGTATAAGAAAGTAAAAATTTATTTTCAATATTACATTCAATACTTCTCACGTCTACTGCATTATATACTTGACCTCTGCAAGTAGTTGGTGTACTCGTTCCGGTGCTGTTGTATATATGCTGGCTTATTATACGCATTTTGGTTAGATTATTAAAAGTTATAAACATTTATAATTTTTTTAAATTTTCAACAAATATCTAACCAAAATGCGCATAAGAAAGTTCATTGTCAGACATGCCGGATATTTTCATATATAAACTATGTAACTACATTAAAATTTGTTTCCCTATATAATACAATAATAATATTAATGCAGTCCAAAAATAATTACTTTAATATATATACTAGAAATCGTTAGAAAATGAAAATGACCCCACCAATCGTATTATTTTGAATTGAAAAATTTATATAAAAATGACGTATTTAATAGAAAATTTGTCGTATTAAATGTTTTAGAAAATACTTAAGATAGATAGATTGGATATCATCGAACAAGGAATAAATTCACCATTTATATTTTCGAACGCAAAACTTTATTTCAATAAAAATTATGGTTCGACATACGATGTGGACTTGAATATTACTCGCAATATTAACTACAAGAAATTAAAAGTTAATCGAAATAAATAAATGTTCACATTTCAATTATCTATTATTTAATTTTGTTTCTTAGTTCTCTGTTCAACTAAAAAGATGTGCGAACAAAGAATCGTTGGACACTTGTGTATTGTTTACCAATCTGAATCCACCAAATATCTGTGCTCTTTTAAATGCCAAAGGAATGGCATGGAGTAGTTTGGTTGATACTTTTACACCAAATTATAAATGTCCCTTTAATAAGGTATGCTAATTATTTGAAATCTTATTAATATATTTACAATTAAGCACTCAATGATGATTTTAGGGTTTTTATTATGCGCGAAATTCCTCATTTGATCCACAATTGTGGGAAGTATTCCCGATCACTGGTTGGTACTGGAAGATGACAATACGATTCTTTGAAGACAAACTGCTTCTATATTCCGAACAAATGGAAGGCAAATGCATTTCTGCTAAACAGTAGTTTTAATCATTTCTATATAATAATTTGAATTGTATGCACGGTTACATGGTTATTTTTGTTAAACAACTCACATTTTCATTGTTATTTCAAAATATCATCAACATAATTCTAGACCTTTCCAGATGATAATTTGCAAACCATTTTAATTGATATATTACATTATTCTGTAATATGTGATTCTAAATTAAATATTAGTATCGATCAATTATAACACATTTGATATATAATATACAATACCATTTAAATTTCTCAAATCGCGCATATTTCAGCTTCACTTCAAAATTATTATGAGCCAAATAAAAACATTTTCCTTTTGGTTTCAG
Organism: Nebria salina; assembly: GCA_944039245.1. Lineage (NCBI taxonomy): Eukaryota > Metazoa > Arthropoda > Insecta > Coleoptera > Carabidae > Nebria > Nebria salina. The sequence goes on from OX063277.1 coordinate 5,338,550, forward strand.
TTCTCGTGTTTAGATTATTTTTAAAATCATAAACTCAATACAATATATGTAAAAAACAAATTCTATTTTCATTTTAATGAAACTAAATTGCAAAGTTAAGATAATAATTTTAATTTGAAGACTACTATTATAGGTACCCACATGTAATAGAAAGTTTTATTCAGTATATGTACAAGAGAAAATTAATTAATACGTATTATTGTTCCATATATAATTAGTGCAGTATCTTTGAGCTATTTTATTTTGTTCAAAACACAATTTTTTTATTAGTATATAAACAGTGTCCAGAATATATTTGCATATGACGCAATAGCACCAGTATTAAATATCTGCAATGGCATGCACAGATTATTGTAATACATTTGTTAAGTTGACTTTCTTGTTTCTCTTTTATTTATGAGCTGTGTATGGAGTTGGTTTGGTCGTTTATCGACTGATTTCATTCGGTTTTAGTTCAAATCGATTGAATATTGTTCTTTTTTCGTAGTTTTGGCAACATTTTCTTATTTTCAGATGGGTTCTTTTATTTTTTTTTTCGTTTTTATTAATTGTCCGCGTTGGCGGGCGGGGTGTTTGACGGACGGGGCAACCCCACCTTTATTTTAAACCTTGCAAAAAAGCAGCGAGTGATGAGCCAGTTGACGGTGGATTCAAGTCTTTGGTTTCTGGTCATAAAAAAAGGACAGATCTGATTTTTTCAAGGTCAGCCCTTTTTTAATCAATAAGCAAATGTATAGTTTGGTTGGCGAGATGCAGTCTTTAAAGAAAATTAAAGAAGGCCTTTTGGTAGAGACAAAATCTGCTAAGGAAGCAACTCGGTTGCTGCAAACCAATGTATTTTCTTATATTCCTGTTGAGGTGTCTTCTCATTCGACCCTGAATACCGTCAAGGGAGTGTTTACGTGTCGCGATTTATTAAATTGCACAACTGATGAGCTTTGCTCAGAGTTAAAAGCACAAGGAGTTTCTGAGGTCAGGCGAATTACCCGCAAGGTCAATGGCGTAGTGGCGGACACTGCATCCATTATTGTTTCATTTTCGCTGCATGAGTTGCCAGCAAAAATCCGGGTAGCAATGTATAGTTTGGCTGTAAGGCCTTACATTCCCAACTCGATGCGATGCTTCAATTGCCATTCTTCAAAGACATGCAAGGATAAAAAACTTTGTATATGTGGAAAAGTTCCCCACTAGGAACAGCGCTGTACCGATCCGGTAAAGTGCGTGAATTGTGGTGAAGCGCATCTCTCCTTGTCCAAAAACTGTTCTAAATTTAAAGAAGAGTATGCTATAATGAAATACAAAATTCTTAACATCTGTAGCTTTCCTGAAGCTAGAGCTTTTGTACGTCAGAACTCTGCAGTTCCGGCACTGAGCTTTGCCAAGGTTGCTGCAGCTAAACCTGCTATTTCTCCTACTTCTGTTAACGACATTGCTACTCTTTTTTTACCTAAAATCAAAAAAATGATTATGGAGGCGATCTCTACTAATATGGGTGCTATCATTAGCGCCGTTCTTTCTAACACTTGTACAACTCTTCCTGTCGTGCCACTACCTGTTCTGCCAGGTACATCCCAATCTCAAAACAACGTGATTTCTTCTAACGTAAAGCCATCTCCAGCTCCTGTTCTGTCAGGGCAGGCTACAAATGTTTCTCCATCCGACTCAAAATCAAGCGCTATATCAATTGATAATGAGGCTATCAAAAACGCTCTAAAGCCCAAAGATAGGCGTGGGTAGCCGAAGAGCAAACCGAGGAACCCAAAAACTTAAAACATTTCGGGTTTTCCTCAAAAGTCAGCCGACTTTTTTCTTTTCTCTATTTTCTATTCATTATTTATGTCAAATTAATTTATCATCATGTAATGGAATCGTCAACCACCTAGCTGAGTTTAAACTTTCAATGGCTGAACATAACCCCAGAGTAATATGCATCCAAGAGAGTCACTTAAAGCCTCTTGATTCATTTAACTTGCGGGGTTATAACATCTTCCGCAAAGACTGTGATCCTATTGGTCGTGCCCATGGTGCGTAGCAATTTTCCTAGAGTCTTCTGTCCCTTTTAAAGACTGCAACATTAGGACTAGGCTACAGGCAGTAGCATGCCAAGCATTTTATCCTCGTAAGATGTGCAATGTCTACCTTCCCGATTGCAATTGGAACTTAAATGATCTCGAGGACTTAGTACGTCAACTTCCGACTCCTTACATCCTTGTCGAAGACTTTAGTTCTCATAATATACTCTGGGGTTCTGTAAGCACAGATGCCCGCGGTCAAATTGTCGAAAGCTTCTTGGACAACAATGATGTCACGCTTCTCAACACTGGCTCAGTCACGTTCATGAACATGAGATCAAGAAGTATTTCGGCAATCGACTTGTCTTTTTCTACCCCTAATCTAGCTGCCCATCATCAGTGGCAGGTAGTTGACGATGCCCATTACAGGGATCTCTTTCCCATTATTGAGTCGTTTCCTCCAAATACTGTTTTTGTTGCACAAAAATGTGCACGAAGATAGTTATTTGATCTGGCCGATTGGCAATCCTTCAAGAACAATCTTATGCTTCTCGAACCGTCACCAGATTTAAATATCGAGCTGCAACATCTAAACGATTCTATTCTGCATTCCGCTTCGTTATCAATTCCGAAATCCTCTGGTTTTCTCAGAAAGAGGTCTGTTCCTTGGTGAAATGAACACGTTGCTTCCGCTATACGTTCTAAAAATTTGCAGTCGATATGGAATAATATTGATGACACTGTATAACAAAATTAGGTTGAAAGATTTCCAAAAAGATTACAAGCAATCATCGAAACTAAGGGTGGTCCTACAAAATATTAATTTTGTAAAATTGACCCTATCTTACTTTATTTTCTAAGTGACGCTAATATCCATTCATTTTGAATTTTCTTGATTATTTTGTTAATAATACATTATCTTTTAAAAATAACGTTTGGACAACATGGCTGGTTTTGTCAGAGCCCCTACTCACTAAGAGAGTGTATATCTGAGTATGTGTGTTTTTTGCGTTGTATGCTTAAACAATGTGTTATTGTTTGTGTTACAGTTTGATTTACATTTTTTATGTGTAAGGATTGCGTTTTATGGAAAAAGGGGGAACAAAAACCCATTTTAATGCATGGCATTTTATCTAAAACTTAATAACTAACTTAACTAAATTTAAAAATTAACATTATTGATGATTGTATGGACATTAAGTTTATGCGGTATGTTTTGTATTTGTGGTTGGCTTTATTGTTGTGTTCGCCTCATGGAGGCTTTCCGTAAATATGGGTAGCGTTTGGTAAGGGAGCTTATGTTTTAGTGTTACTGTAGTGTTGTCTTGTCGTAGTTTAGTGATGTGTTTGGTAAGAGAGATGTTATTATCCTCTTACCTTATGGAGTCTCGGATTGAAAAAATTAAAAATATTTTTTTGGTTCCTTGGAAAGTTTAGGGCCTGTGAAAATTCGAATGTGCAATGCGAAATACTCTTGGAGTTATAAGAGCGACAAGCGCACGAGTTTTTTGTTATCGCTGACTAGGTATACGCTTAAATATGAAGAATTTATTCATTACTAACATGTACTTGAAACTTCAAACGCGTTTTTCTCGAAACTATGTTTACCGAGTCTGCATCCACGATTCAAAAACATCTGCAGTGTCATGCACCGAACTTTCTTATACGCATTTGGGTTAAACCATATCGTAGATTCATTATTTATCTAATTTATAATATTTGTTCAAACCTTTAGATTGCTTTTACACTAAATATATTTCTTTGAATAAATATTAAATATCAAACTTCAAATTATGAAAGGCTATTTTGTTAAACAATTGACAGGCGCTGATGATACGATTTATGTAAAAATAGATATCATAAGAAGAAATTTATTTTGAAACCAGTACCCTTTTTGGAAAAAATATTCGAACAAAAGTTGTGCTGAATATAAATACCTTTAATTTTTGTTCACACAAATTTTCTGTAACTGTAACCATTTTTGAGTAATTGCAGAAACTGCAAAAAATGACTAGAGTAAACAGGCACTTCCGGTTTGAATATTTTTTTCAAAAATAGGAGGTGCACACCTCAGGCATATTTTAATCTTAAGTTTCAAGTTTCATAATTTTAGCTTCAACCGTTTAGCCTGTAGAGAACATACACACACACACAGACACACACAGACGGACGTCATTCCAAAAATAGTCGGAATCAAGGGAAGGTCAAAATGTATATTTCCGTTAAAATCTAGAGATGGATATTTTTCATGATTACAATATTTACTTATACTTCGTATAAGAAAGTAAAAAGGAGAGTAGTATAAATGTAAGAATTACTCGGGTAAATCGACCAGTAAGTAAATTCTCTATTTTTTTGAGGATTAAAAAAAATATAGTTATTATATCTATATAATAATTGAAAATTTTTAAAATTTATGTGTTTTATAAAGTTAAAAAAATAAATAAAATTGTTTATTGATGTTTTAGGTAATTTTGTTCACAATTTATAATTTGATGTTAAAATACCAGTAATAGAACGGTGGCTGCCTTTAATAGATCAGTCCTTTCTAGTAATAGAACGGCAAATTATATTTTTTGTTAAATGAACTAGGTAAATCAATAAATAAATAAGTTCTATCATAAATTTACTTTTTATTTAATATAGTTTATAAATTTATATATTTTAGCTTGGATTTCCTAAAATTTAGGTATATATTTATAAAAAAAAAACACTAAGAAAACATGAAATTTTTAAATTATAGAGTTACTATACCTATCTAGAGCTAAATTTAATATTTATAAAGTTCTAAATTATAAATGTAGACAACAATATTATTCTTTATCTATAATGCAAATTATATTTTAATTAAATAATAATTTTTAATCGAAATATTAAAATTACTTATGTAGCGCCCGCTCATATTTAAACCAACAGTTGGTAACACAAAAAACAAGATAGAATATGTCAACAAAAAATATCTGCAGTGTCATGCACCGAACTTTCTTATCCGCATATGGGTTAAACCATATCGTAGTCACATTATTTTTCTAATTTATAATATGTGTTCTAACCTTTAGATCGCTTTTACACTAAATATGTTTCTTAGAATAAATATTAAATGTCAAACTTCAAATTATTTAAGTCTATTTTGTTAAACAATTGACAGGCGCAGATGATACGATTTATGTAAGAATATATATAATAAGCAGAAATTTATTTTGAAACCAGTACTTTTTTTGGAAAAATGATTCAAACAAAAGTTGTGCTAAATATAAATATCATTAATTTTTGTTCACAAAAATTTTCTGTAACTGTATCCATTTTTGAGTAATTGCAGAAACTGCAAAAAATGACTAGGGTAAACATGCACTTCCGGTCAGAATATGGTTTTCAAAAATAAAAGGTTTTCGTGCCAGGCACATACAAATCTTAAGTTTAAAATTTCATAATTTTCCCTTTAGCCGTTTGGGCTGTAGAGCGCTCACATACACACACACACAAACGGACGTCATTCCAAAAATAGTCGGAATCGATTCAGGGAAGGTCAAAACGTATATTTCCGTTAAAATCTCGAGTTCGAAATTTTTCATGATTACAATACTTACTTATACTGCGTATAAGAAAGTAAAAAGCTAAGAGTGCTAATTAATAAAGCAAACGTAAATCAATGTTGTGTTGTCAATTCAAACCTTAAACGGGTATTTCGTAACTCCTAAACCCCTGAGCTAACCCCGCCACACTTATAAATAGGTACAACATCAAAATTTTTAATACTTTTCTTGCAATAAAATTTTATGAACAATGAAAAACTTAAATCATTTCTTGCTTTTTTTTTTTAGATAAGAATACTTTTCATCTTGTAATTTTTTGTGGGGCAAAACAGCCTCCCTAGTTTTGCAAGTGAATTAAAGAAAAAGGAATCGAGATACAAAAATTTATTTCAATAAAATAAAGTAGTTACATGGCCAGTGCACACTGCTGCAAGCGACTTCTGAAGTTTTGCATAACCCTTTCAAGCATTTCTTCAGGTATACGGCGAATTTCCGTGCGGATTGCCTCCTTTAGGGTTTGCAGGTTCCTCGGTCGATGTTTATAAACTTCTGCTTTGAGATAACCCCACAGAAAAAAGTCGCACGGGGTCAAATCTGGAGATCGCGTGGGCCACGAAATATCACCACTCAGGGAGACAAAGCGCGCGGGGAACATTTCCTTCAAAACCAGCATTGATGCCCGCGCTGTGTAGGCCGTGGCCCCGTCCTGCTGAAATCAGATATTCTCGAGACCAGGTTCTTCTAGAGCAGGGGCAACAAAATTCTGGAGCATGTTCACATAGCGCTCAGAATTGACGGTAACTGCCCGATTTCTTTCCTCAAAAAAGTAAGGCCCTATAATCGCTATTCGGGAAACTGCGCACCAAACTGTGACACGATCACTATGCAGAGGCTTCTCGTGCATCACCCTCGGATTGTTTTTGCACCAATATCGAATATTTTGTTTATTTACACCGCCAGAAAGATGGAAATGTGCTGGGCGGCGATTACAGACTCCTTTTCGCATATGTATGCTTCCACGGCAAAAGCGCGCTGCTCGTTCGTCCACATTGTGTTTACGACTGAATCTTTTTGTAACGCAAACGGCATATATACCTGCCGCCATTCACGCCATTCCTACCCTTTTGCGACCTCTGCTCGCTTCACAATTCTCTGTTGAAACTAGGGAGGTTGTTTTGCCCTACCCTGTATAAGAGGTTTTGGTTCTAATTCTTGATTTTTCACACTTCTTTTTACCCTTTTTATTAACGGTGCTATTTTTTTTACAAGTTTTCACTAAAATAAAAATAATTTATTCAAATGAGTACAAAAATAAATTAAAGAGGTTATGTTTTCGATTTTTATTTCTTATGAGATAAACAATAAAATTTCGTACGTATAATGTAAATAATATATTAACTGATACATACTTTTTAAAGAATTATTTATCTTTAGTTAAAATTTGTTCTTGTTATAAAAAATATGTAAAAACATTAATATTCTAACCTCACTTGCTTACTGTCAGAGGGTCTCTGCTTATTGTTCTATTTATAACAGCGGGTGCTCAATAGAAAAACGCTTTACGCATAAAGTGATCTATTACTAGCGCGCTCTTCAAAATTGTAGCTCAATACTAGAACACGTGTTTTTAGGATTAAAAAAAAATGAGTCAATAATAAACATTTGAAATGTTTCGATAAAATATTCATTTAGTTTATTCAACCAGGTAAATATAAAAAAATACGTTTTTCTAGTAAATATGATTGTAATTGCTTAAGCTATAGTAACCGTAAATTAACTAAAAATGGCTGTATAAAGTACAATTTTAATATTGCTAAACAATATTCGTTTTTTTTTTTTAATGAAAATAATTTTAAAAAGGACGTGAAAATCGTTTTTTCTTGTTTAAAACTATATATAAATATTTAAATCTTTGTTATACCTACGCATTTGCACAATTTTAAACGTATACAACCAAGTTTTTGATACCTGTTCTATTACTAGCGTCGTTCCATTACTGGTCTACTTACCCTATATATATTGCGATTTTTTGACAACTAACCTCCAAATTTGGTTAGGCTTCTTATAATTATGATTTGATCAAGAAGATCTAAGTGAACAAAAAATCGAGAATAAGCATGTGAAAAAAAAAATTAAGCAGAATGATAACGAATTCACTTGCATTTCAAACTCGACAAAAAAACAACATTGGTATATCATGATAATATTGAGTAATCAACAGGATATGTATCACAATATTAAAATGCTAGCTAAACTTTTTTGCATTAATTTGTAAATGTTTTTTACATGTGCAATATTAAGGATATACTCGTATTTCATGGTTTCGAAAACGGGCTATGCATCACATATTATATTGTTATATCAGGGTAGTTGCACTTATTTGTGAAATGTGCATATTTATTATGATATCAATATAAATATCTTTGTGCAAATTGAATTTTTTATTTTAAGTACTTTCAAAGATATAATTTTTAATATTTCAATACAGAGTAACAGTTTACAAGTCGAAGTTTAAATCAAGAGTGAGTTACATAAGAGCATAACATTATTTTAGTGAACAATATTTGTATTGATATTCTTATCAACTATAAGTAATATCTAAAACTAACATCGATGGACAATTACATGAATCTCAAAAGGTCAATCCAAAGGTCAAAGTATATTCCATTAATATAATGTAATCTAAAAACTAGAATTATAAAATTTGCATAAGAATATAATTTAATTATTAAATATATTTTAAGTTCATGCTGCCATAATTGTATCTTTATGATACGCAATAAATGTACAATATTCAACACGCAGCCAAAAAGTACCCAAATATCAATATGTAAAATGCTGTTTGCAGATGTAATATTGAAAGTGCTTTATCTTCATCATCGCTTATATCTTTGCGAATGAAGAATTTAATATCTTCTTCCCATTTGTCTATCAAACCATTCTCATTTACTATCATCAATAAATTATTGATTCGATTCAATAATGGAAATCCTTTTACTGTATAAATCCTAGAATTAGAAAAAAATCGTGTAACACAGACTCGTGTTTTTACTTTCTTATACGCAGTATAAGTATTGAATCATGAAAAATTTCGAACTCGAGATTTTAACGGAAATATACGTTTTCACCAAGTGTAATCTAGTCATTTTGGCTGTTTCTAAAATAACTCAAAAAAGGTTGCACTTACATAAAAGTTATTGTATTAAATATATATTAATATTTCGCTTAACACTTGTTTGAAATTTTTATTCAAAATGAAAACTGGCTTCAAAAAATGGTCATAAAAATTACTTCTTATAGTATTTATTTTTACATAAACCGTATCATCTGCGCTTGTCAATTATTCATCATAACATAAACTAGACTGAAATAATTTGGAATTTAACATTTAATAATTATTATATTTATGTAAAAAGTGTTTCTAAGAATTATAAATTTGTAGAGTAATAAAGTTATGGTTTGATCTATACAAAATGCATCTTAATAAGTTCATTGTAAGACATTGCAGATATTTATATATGTACACTTTATTGGAAAGCTGAAATCATATTATTTAATAAGCATGTCTAGTATAGGTAATTTAAGAGAAGCAGGCTCTTAAAAAGAAACTGAACCCTTCCAAATTACTATGTAAAACACCATATATGTACATCTTGTTGTAAGAAATGAATAGAAAAAATTATTTTTAAAATATTTTTCAGCAAACCAAGCTAAAGTTTGAAAATATTTGGTTTATAATAAATAAAATACTTAACTTATTTAAATTAATTAAATATGTTATCACAAATTATAAATCCATAAATCGAATAAAAACCGAGACATTTTCTTATTACATGAGAGAAATTTGGATCCTTTGAATAAATTGAATTAATATCGTACGTATGCACGATGGGCATAAATGGATAAAAACCTTTATTAATAGAATCACATAACTGTAGGGTTCATTTATCTCAACCGGTCACATCCAAATACAGATTCGATATGTATACTCTTTCCAGTAACAATGCTTATGAGTGAACAAAACTTATGATGGTTGAAGCTATTTTGTTATTCATAAACTATTTGTCCTGAAATTATTAAATCTCCACCAATTTTCGTACACGGCATAGGAAACATAAAACCTCTCACTGACCTTTGAACCTGACAACAACGTTATTAAGCTCATTGGAAGTTCACAAGCAAAAGCCTTACTGACTGAGTCTAGATATTATCGTGTCATAGCGAAATAACTAGAAGAAAAGAAAACAGAATTCCATTCATTTCAACCAAAATAGGAAAGAAAATTCCAAATTGTACTACGTGATCTTCACCCTACTGTTAACATCGTAGAATTAAAGAAAGAAATACATACATATGGACACAATGCAATAACTATATTAAACATTCAGCATAAAATAACAAAAGCCCCTCTACCTATGTTCTTTGTTGGGTTTCAACAAAAGGACAATAATAAAGGAATTTACGAAACTAAATAACTTCTGCACTCGAAAATCAAATTTGAACCTCCACGTCGAAAAAGAGATATACCTCAATGTACAAGTTGCCAAAGAAAAAAATTTTTTGCAACCTTTCACCACGTTGCTTGAAGTGCACTGGTGATAATCTGACTAAAGACTGCCCGAAACAAGATAAAAGCACTGCCGCAACCTGCACCAACTGTGGAGGAAACCACCCAGCGAACTACAAAGGCTGTAGTGTCTTTAAAGAAATACAGTCACGTAAGTTCCCACCCCTTAGACAAAAACAGAATACAGTCAACCATAACATAACCGGAAATCCAATAGGAAAATAATAATAAACCAAAAGCCCCCATCACTCATTAGTAGAAAAAAGATTTCATTTTACGGTATTAACACTAGGGAAACCCCTTAAAGAAAACATCTGCAGTGTCATGCACCGAACTTTCTTATACACTTTTGGGTTAAATCACATAATATTTTCGTTATTTTTCTAATTTATAATATTAGTTCTAACCTTTGGAACACTTTTGCACTAAATTTATTTCTTAGAATAAATATAAAATGTCAAACTTCAAATTATTTAAGTCAATTTTTTTTTTTTTAATAAACAATTGGCAGGCGCAGATGATACAATTTATGTAAAAATAAATATAGTAAGAAAAAATTTCAAAAGCCATTTTATTGTTTCAGGTGACGTTTGGAAAAAAAAGTTTCATATAAAAGTACAAAATGCTGATATCTATAATTTTTACTGTAACAATTTTTCTGTTACTGCAACCGCTTTTGAGAAATTGTAGAAAGTGCAAAAAATTAATGGAGTAAACATGTACTTCCGGTCGGAATATTGTTTTCAAAAATAGAAGGTTTTCTTGCCAGGCATATACAAAACTTAAGTTTAAAATTTCATAATTTTCCCTTTATCCGTTTGGGCTGTAGAGCGCTCACATACACACACACACATACAAACACACACAAACGCGCGCGCGCGCACACACACACACACTCACAACCACACCCACACCCACACCCACACCCACACCCACACCGACACCCACACCCACACCCACACCCACACCCACACCCACACCCACACCCACACCCACACACAGACACACACACACACACACCCACACACACACACACACACACACACACACAGACTGACGTCATTACAAAAATAGTCGGAATCGAATCAGGGAAGGTCCAAACGTACATTTCCGTTAAAATCTCGAGTTCGACATTTTTCATATTTACAATACTTACTTATACTGCGTACAAGAAAGTAAGAAACAGATTGGTACACATTCAGATATCTGCTGGACAATAAGCTGTCGCCCAAAATGTCACTAAAAACACGAAATAGACGAAGCCATAGAATTCCTAAATGATGCAATACTAGAATCAGCATGGGGTGCAACACCGGTGCAACACGCCAATTAAAAACGAGAAAATTGTCCAAAAAATGTCAAAGACAGCGTCGCTCAAAAACGGAAGCTACGCAAACAGTGGAAAATAACAAGCTCACCGCAATACAAAACAAAACTTAACCTGGCAATAAAAGCAGTCAAATAGCTACTAAACACCCTGTCGAAGAATACCTAGAAAATCTTACCCCGACAGTACCAACAGACTATTCTCTCTGGCGAGCAACAAAAAAGCTTAAGCAACTGGAACAGTCAAAAACACCCTTATTCCTAGCAAATGGTAACTGGCCCAGAACCAACTAGTCAAAAGCGAACACATTTGCGCAACACCTATCATCAGTATTTCAACGCTTCCCTAGTGATATTTCGGTAGAAGAAATCTTACAGTACCTCAAGACCCCCTCTACAAATTTGCATGTCAATAGACAAATTTAAAACAAGTGAAATAAAAAACGCTATAGAAAATCTGGACCCCAAAAAGCTCCAGGATATGACCTAATAACAGGAAGGATTCTACAAGAACTTTCTTATAAAGGAATCAATCTGATAACATGATCTGTAACTCGATCCCAAGATTAGAATAGAATAGAATAGAACTCAGTGGAAAGTAGCCTAAATTATCCTTATACTCAAGCCAGGACAACTCCTACAGACCCATCAGTCTCTTTCTGATAATCCCCAAACTTTTCTAAAAATTATTGCTTAAGCGCCTAAAGCCGGTTCTAGAAGAAAAATTCTGGCACAACGGGTAATTGTTTAAAATTAAGAGAAGCTTACCATATAATTACTACCAAATCCTCAAGTCATACCTTTCCAACAGATACTTCTATACTAAATATAAAGATGAACAAACCAGACTCTACCCAATAGAATCCAGTATCCCACAAGGTAGTGTATTCGGACCCATAATATACTTCCGATATATGCAACATTCGCTGATTATACAGCATTACTCGCCTCTCACGAAGATCGCAACGTGAGCACCAGATACCTCCAAGCACATCTAAACCAAATTCAACCATGGTTAAAAAAATGGAGAATTAAGGTAAATGAAACTAAATCTACCCATGTCACATTTACAATGAGAAAAGAAACCTGTACTGTACGAACATAGAAAAAACACAATTAGACAAAAAGAAAATAACTTGGCCTGAAATTCATTCTCATGTTTTGGCTAATAGGCCGCAAATCACAATGCTCTACAGAAAACAAAATTCACAAACCAGTCTGGACGTAAAGAATCCAACTATGGGGTACTACCAATAACTTTAACACTGAAATCTGGCTGAGATTTCAGTCCTTAATGCACCATGGTTTGTCACCAACGCCGTAATTCACCGCGATATCATGATAGTGACATTGAAAGAAAAAATCAAAAACTTCAATGAGAAATATCATAGCAGATTACATGCGCAACCAAATACTTTAGCGAGTAATTTGCTGCAGTAAAAATAAATAAACGCTTAAAACGTGGTAATATACGTGACCCACCTAATAAACGTAACGAACAATTTCAATGTTTTTAGTGTCATCATACCTGTTATGCAGAGGCGAGAGAAAAGAAACCATCTAGCAAATTCCCGAATTATCATGCAGAGTCGACTGCAAAGAAGCCAGCTAGCAAATTCCCGACATGGTAACTAGAAATCGTCACCGACATTGACACAATTAGAAAATAATCTAGAATAAGAAAAGGACTATCACAGGATAGCAGCTTCTACATGCCAATGTATTTTGTACTTCTCATTATAAGTTTTACTGAATATTAGTTACTAAGACATTATAAATAAAAAAGAGTTATAAAAAAAATTTAATATTACCATCACACTTATACAGTTAATTGACATGAAATATTTACAACTATTTTTTTTGATAACTACTATTGCCTTTTATCTTTTTACATGGAAACCAATCAAAATGTACAGGCATAAGATATTCCTACACCCCCACTCGCTGTGTCATTTAGGAAAATATCTCCCACAAAGAAATGTTTTAGTTTCGAATCAGTTCTAGGGCTATGCGTTGATCACGGAACGGAGCGCATGGTAACGGCATTGTTAATGTCCGCGAGCATGCTCTCGGTAGGACAGAATACCACGTTGATTTCGTTGCATTCGAGCAGTGTCTCCACGAAATGGTGTCTATATGCTTGGTACGATTTCCGCAGCGATCTGACTCATTTTTATGTATCCATGGTTGTCTTTGTTGACAAGATCCTCTGAGTTGATCCTTAGATCAAGCAACAGTTGTTGGTAAGCGTGTGACATTGCTTCCGTAGAGCTTAGTGCAGCAGTCGTCCGCTTCCGTGAAAACCAGGTGATTACGGATGGACCTAGTTGGACGAAGAAATTGCTTGTCGATTTCCGATCATGTCGATCACCTGCTGCAGTCGGCGTCTACGTAGCCGGAGAGCGTCTGTTTATGAACCCTCGTGCAGTGAAGGCGCTTGTCAATGGTGCTGTCTAAATACACCACAACACCATCTTGGCCGTCTTACAATCTACTTTTATCAGAGCCTGAACTCGGTGACAGAAAATGCCCACTGCCAGAACGATGTCTGGTTTCGTGAAATTGGCCAGATACAACATTGAACCAAGAACTTTCCTATAGAGGTCATGTTGCAGCGCTGGGCTTCGTTTCTCAGGAGACCACTCTTCTCTGGTGAGTTAATGGGTTTCACATCTTGTTATCCACATTCGGAAATAATAGTGACAGTTTTAGCACACAGGCGCACTAAAACCTCGATGGCTTGATTACCTTCTACCTGCAACCCAAGAAAATAACGTACCTTCGATGCTGTACCGCACCCGATCAGTATCACTATTCAGCTTGCGGCGCTTGTCATCGGCCTCGTGAGTGTAGACAATTGCATCGAACACATGGAGGTGGCTCACATTGGGCACAAGCCTGTGGCATGACTCATATGGTGCCCTGCTGACTAATCTGCATATCAACCGATTCTATAAGTAGGTGGCCTTGTACACAACTTAACCCCAGAAGCGGTTATGCAATTTCGCATCCACGAGCATGAATTTAGTCATTGCAGTGAACGGATGATTCTTCTGCACAGCGTACAGTGGTCTGAAACTACAAAAAGTGTGACAAAAGTCGAAAAATGTAAGTCGTAATTTTAAATGTAGTACTATGGGATATCGCTAGGAAGGAGCTATTGTATACAATAGAGAAAAAAAAATCGCCAAAAATCTTAATACATTAGCTATACGTCATCGCAAAGTAACCGGTTACACTAGAAATTTTATACGCACTAGGTGCATCGTTTATTGACATATCGTCAAGTGTTCATAACTTTTTATCTTGTTTTTAATTTGCAATTCGGTTTTGTGATGGACATTCCTGGTGGTATGTAGATCATTTACATACTTAACATTGCCCAATATTTATATCTGGCATATATAAACAATAACGTTAAAAATGGTAGTGAAGACAAATGTAAACATAAACAGTTGTTTACTTAATTTAAGAAAAAGTTGTGATTCCCTGAGATCCTGTGATATGAAAGTAATAATAGTATAGCTTGGAGTATTCTTTAACTATTATCGTAAAGATTACCTGCCTTTTCGTGCCGCAAACATGGATACGAGGTTTATTTTACAAGATAATCGTTTGTGAGGATCTTTACGTACTAAATCGAAAAATAATTCACGTTTTAAAATTATTTTTGAGAAACCTAATGCAGTTATTAAAAAAAAATTTTTTACACATTTTTATACAACTTATTGAAGACTTAAAAATAATTATTTCATCCAGGCGGCGGCAGATGACGTCTTCTTAAAGTTGTTTTTTAAACTGTCGTATATTTTTGAAGCTTCCTGGAAAAGATAAAGTGAAAATTCTTGACGGGTTATAATTTTAGAAGAAGAATTAAAAAAAAATCCAAATTTCTCTTTTTTTCTCGTATATATGGGAATTTTTACTTTCTTATACTTCTAATCTCGAGATTTCAATGGAAATATACGTTTTGACCTTCCCTGCATCGATTGAAACTATTTTTGGAATGACGTCTGTCTGTGTGTTTGTATGCGTCCTACAGCCTAAACGACTAAAGGTAAAATTTTAAAAGTTTAAACTTAAGATTCGTATATGCCTCGCATGTGCACCTCCTATTTTCGAATAAAATATTTAGACCAGAAATGCCTGTTTACTCTAGTCAACTAGCACAACTTTTGTTTGAATTTTTTACAAAAAAGAGAACTGGCTTCAAAATAAATTTCTGCTTATTATATATATTTTTACATAAATCGTGTTTAACAAAATAGACTTAAATAATTTGAAGTTGGGCATTTAATATTTATTCTTAGAAATATATTTAGTGTAAAAGCGATCTGCAGGTTAGAAAAAAGATTATAAATTTGCAGAATAGTGAAACTACGATATCGTTTAACAAAAATGCTTATAAGTTTACCTACGCAATTTCATTCAGGTTAAATAACTGCTTCTTTATATCAAATTTTAAATAAGCGAACCTTAATACACCCTAATACCTATTTTTTTAAAGAAGTTATATACTTTTTTCACTGACATGTCCGCCATATTAGATCCGCTATTTTTTTTCCCAAAAAAATATCAAAATTATAATCAACAACCACAATAACCTACGTCTGCTGAATTTCAATACCCTCGAAAAATTCTTAGACTTTTGTCACACTTTTTGTAGTTTCGGACCACTGTGCAGCGCGACCATTCTGCTGTGGAGTGTGTGGCGCCATAAGTAAGTGCGTGATCCTCTTCTTGCGTAAGAAGTTGGTTAGTTCTCCGTTGACATATTAGCGTCCATAGTCTTACCTTATGACCTTTACTCGTCGTTTGAATTAGTTTTCAGTCAAAGATAAACAATCCTTGACATATGTTACGACTTGCTGCGTGAGACGAATCATCATGAACCTAGAATGATCATCTGTTAGCGTGAGTTTCTACCGATTTCCGCTCGGTGTTGCAATAGGCATTGATCCGACCACGTCCACATGTAACAAATCCAACGGCTGTTTTGCTCGTAATTATTCCTTGAATGGACTTGATCATCGGTGACAAGCGAAGTAAAGAGTATAAGGTGTGCATCATTGGTAAGCTAACTAAGAAACCGCACCTCACCAGCATATTACGAGCAAAACAGCCGTTGGATTTGTTACATGTAGACGTGGTTATTACGTGGTATTAATTATACAATTAAAATACAGGGTGCCTAAAAAAGAATCATCGAGATTTAAAAAGATATATTTCACAAAATTTTGGATATATAATATTAATTGACACATGAAACTAAAGGAAAAATGTTCAAATTTAAAACGCGCACTAAAAAACTTCGCTTTAAACGCGCAGATACCAGCACGAACCTATTATGCAAAATGGCGACTTTGTAGCAGAAAGCGTTTTGTGTGCTCGAGTATGCGAGGTTTTTATCGCTTCTTATGGTGCAACGTGCATTTCGAAGACTATACGGAACAGAACCGCCAAATCACCAGAGCATTTTGCGATGGTATCGACAATTCCAAAACACTGATTCCGTTAGTAAACATAAAAGCACCGAAAGACCACGCGCTTCTGATGAAACAGTGGAGGCAGTTAGAGAACGTTTCTCGCGCAGCCCGCAACAGTCAACTCGCAGGGCAGGTTGTGAACTTGGTATTCCACATCAAACTGTATGGAAGATTTAGCGACGGCGTATGCGAAACAAACCGTATCGTCTACAGATGGTGCAAAGTTTACGGCCCGACGACCATGTTAAGCGAACCAATTTTTGTACTGTAATTCAGGAAGCGATGGAGGATGACGAATGTGATAACCGTCTAGTGTGCAGCGACGAGGCGACATTTCATTTAAATGGAAAGGTGAACCGTCACAACATTCGGATATGGGGCACGGAAAACCCTCATATCATTCTGGAACATGAAAGGACTTCCCCAAAATTGAATGTCTTCTGTGTAGTCTCCAAAAAAAATAGTTCGGACCCTTTCGCTTCAATCATAACACTGTGACGGACACAACATACCTCGATTTGTTGCAATTTTGGTTGTTTCCGCAACTGACAGAGGATTCCAACAACTTCATATTCGAACAAGATGGGGCTCCACCTCATTGGCATAATCATGTGCGTCGCTATCTAAATGAGGAACTACCTCACCGCTAGATTGGGCGATGTGCTGAACAGGACTTGGTATTGTTCAGCTGGCCTCCCAGGTCACCCGATCTTACGGTTTGCGATTTTTTTCTTTGGGGGTACATTAAAGATATAGTTTACGTGTCACCAATGCCAACAACATTGGGTGAACTCCGAGAACGTATTACTGCAGCTGTGAATAGCATCCGTTGGGGGCACATTGCAGCGTGTGTGGACAAACTGGACTACCGTTTAGACGTGTGTTGTGTGACGCGAGGAGCCCACATCGAACATTTGTCATGGTATAATTTAAAGCTTGGACATTTTTCCTTTATTTTCATATGTCATTTAATATTATATATGTAAAACTTTGTGAAATATATCTTTTTAAAACCCGATGATTCTTTTGTAGGTACCCTGTAGATACATTGCGATAAAAGTTAAGCAAATAACTGACAACATGTTTTAAATAACTGTATTTGCTATTTTAAGGCGTTAATTGTTGATTTTGTACAGTTTAGTGTTTGCAGTTTATAATTTAGAAACCATGTAACGGAATGTATTTTCGGAAGATTTCTTGCTGGAGTGTGTGAAACCGGAAGTAGAGTTTGATGTAAATAAAGTACTATATAAACTGTTATCACTTATTTTTATTCTAGTCGCACGTCTGATCACAATCAATGATCAAGATACAATATAATTAAACCTACGTAATAAACATTCAATCAGATCATCATACTATTACATGACCAGTAGCCTGGCCAGTAGTCTGTAGCTACTTGCCTTCCAGGACCTTCACAACCAGGAGGCATTACCTGAAACTCGAACTAATATAAGGCTACTCTATTTTGATTATGGAATTAGCACTAAGGCTCGTTTACTTTATCATAAACTAACTAATCGAACCTGCATCACCGGGAACCGTGTCGTGTCTTCACCCACCGGCGGTTCTACGTACATCGGTTCTCAGCCAGGATATCGTAGTAGCAGTTCACCGACGTCCAAAGCATAGCTTTCTTCTCAACTGGTGATCCGTAGCCAACGGAAGCACCCAAGAAGCAACCGCAGGGTTGATCAGACCCATGCCAAACGGTCTGTATCAACTGTCCGGGGGAGTCAACTGATACATCCGAAACGCATACTTTCGGAAACGTTCCATGGGCACTTCGAAGAGGCCCCGCAGTATAGAACGTCTCCCATCTGGAAAGCGCTAGGAGAGAATGTTAGTTCATACGTGAATTACATACATAATTGCATATATAAACAAATAAATGGTGCACCATGATAACATAAATATACATAGAATGCCAAAGCCTTAAATACGCCTATCGTTGGAGGCCTTCGCGCGGGGCATTGGATCATAACGCGTATTATTCCTGCTTCTTTGCAGTACTTTCTCAACGCTTTTGAGGTGAACGCCGTGCCGCGATACGTAATAATGCGTATTAGTATACCATATATAACAGCCATCTGTTTTAGCTTGTCAATGACTGGTTTGCTGTAAGTGC
Source organism: Nebria salina (assembly GCA_944039245.1). Classification (NCBI taxonomy): domain Eukaryota; kingdom Metazoa; phylum Arthropoda; class Insecta; order Coleoptera; family Carabidae; genus Nebria; species Nebria salina. Next base: position 5,357,602 of record OX063277.1, read on the forward strand.
TACAGATAGATTTTAAGACGGTAAACTTTGTGAACGCTACCACAGTTTCCAGAGCTTCTATTTCGTACGAATGGTACTTTTTTCTCGCAGTTTGTTGTTTGCCTGCTGAAATAAATTATTGGACGTAATGAATCGTGTATTTGTGTTTGTAGAAGTATAGCTCTTCTTGCTTGCATCCATATGCACCTCCGTGCTGGCATGAGGATTGAATAGTGCTGGGACTGGTTGTTTCGAAAGCTTTGTTTTTAGATTTTAGAGAAGAATGATTCGTCTTGTTCAGATGTCCATTTCCATTGCTAGGTTTTTTTTACTGGGAAGACCAGTGAGATGTCTTGCGATGATTGCGAAATTTTGAATAGATTTCCAAAAATAAGACGCGAGGCCAACGAACTGTTGTACACCGTATACGTCTGTTGGAGCTGTAAATTCATTAAGAGATTTCAGTTTTGGTTCAGCGGGTCGCACTCCGTCTGGATCGATGTCATATTCCAAATGGTTCATTTTTAAAATAACGATATCCGCATAATTTGTCGAGTTGGTCATCGATCCTTGGCAGAGGGTAGTGTTCTCTTATATTTCTACTATTCAGCTTCCAGTAATCAATGTAAAGTTGATAGGTATCGATGTTCTTTTTCACTAGTAAGGTACAAGCGGTGAATTGGACACTCCCACTATCCCATTTTCTAGTAGATCGCCGACTATATTTTTTACTTTTTCTCGTTCATTATATTTTATATATGGAATTTACCTGACGACTGCGGAATTGTTAGTATGATGTCGTTTGTCTTACAGGTATATTGCTAGAGATTGGCTTATGTAGAGCTCCTAACCTTTAGCATATACCGTTAAGCTGATGTAGTGCTTCATGTTATGCATAAAAAGGAGCCAAGTTTAACCAAATGGTGCAAAGCTGCTTCTCTTCGCTAACTACTCCCGACAATCTAGAAATTAGGGTCTTCAGTACAACTATATACTCTGTCGGTTTCTCAAAATGTTGCTGCTTCCTAGATTAAATATCTAGCCACAACATATCATCACAGTCGACGGGTTGATATTGCTCAATAAAATGAGCTGCTTCTTTTTCCTACGAGGAAATCGTCGCACAGTAATCCGAAACTACAAAAAAGTGTGACAAAATTCTAAGAATTCATCGAAAGTATTTAAATTCAGCAGACTTAAGTTATTGAGGTTGTTGATTATAAATATGATATTTAATTGGGAAACAAAATGGCGGATCTAATATGGCGGACATGTAATTGAAAAATGTGTATATCTTCTCTAAAAAATTAAGTATTAATGTGTATAAGGGTTCGATTATTTAGAATCTGATTTAAGTAAGCAGTTATTTAACCAGAATGAAATTGCGTAGGCAAAAATTTATTTAAGGGCCCTAACGTTCTAAATCGAAAAAAAAACACTTTAAAAAATTTTTTATTGAGAAACTTATTGCATTTATTCAAAAAAAATTTTTGCACATTTAAACGCATGCCATTATATAAACCGCGTCAAGTTAATGAGGTAAGCGTGAGAAAAATGGAATATTGAAATCTTTTTTGTAACCAGTACCACTTCTGAAAAATCTTTTGAAATAAAAGATATGCAAAATATTAATATCTTTTATTTATATTTATACTAATTTTGCTGTAAGTACTACCGTTTTTGTCAATAGAAGGCTCCAGCAGTAAGTTCTGGTCGAATTGAACATATCCAAAATGTCATAAAAACAAGCTTAGACAAATGGTAAATAAACCGTTTTTACACATTAGTGATTTTTTTTTGGCGTCATATAAGTTTGGTTGTATGAAAATGTCTGACTTTGTGCCAAATAATCGTCATTTGCGCGAAGTGTTGATTTTCTTCTTTCATTCGAAAAGAACGGCGGCTGAAGCGCATCGAGAGTTCCAAAATGCTTACGAAGATGCTGTTCTCCGTGAAACAACGTGCCGTGATTGGTTCCGTTGCTTCAAAGACGGTGATTTCGATATTGACGACCGTCCGCTGGAAAAAAGGCTAAAAACCTCCGAAGGCACTGAATTGGAGGCATTGCTCGATGAGGATCCGTACCAAACGCAAGAAGAGCTTGCTTCAGCATTAGGAGTTTTCCGCCATGCCATTTGCAAGCGATTGCATTCTTTGGGAATGATTCAAAACGAAGGAACTTGGGATCCTTATGATTTGAAGCCAAAGGACGTTGCGCGTCGTTTTTTCGATCTAAATTTAAAGAAGAGTATGCTATCATGAAATACAAAACTCTAAACAGCTGTAGTTTTCCTGAAGATAGAAGTTTTGTACGTCAGAACTCTGCAGTTCTGGCACTGACCTTTGCCAAGGATGCTGCAGCTAAGTCCGCTACTTCTGCTAACTCTGTTAACGACATTGCTGCTCTTTTTTTAATTGAAATAAAGAAAAATTATGGAAGCGATCTTCACTAATATGGGCGCTATCAATAGCGCCGTTTTTTCTAACACTTGTACAATAACAAGCATCAATGCAAAATCGTCTGCTCCTGTCGTACCACTACCTGTTCTGCCAGTTACATCCCAAGCTCAAAAGAACGTGCTTTCTTCTAATGTCATGCCATCTCCTGCTCCTGTTCTGTCAGGGCAGGATACAATTATTTCTCCTTCCGACTCAGAGTCAAACGCTATTTCGATTGACAATGAGGCGGTTAGAAATGCTCGTAAGCCCAAAGATAGACGTGGATAGATTAATGGCAGACCGAGGAACCCGTAACCGTAACACGTGTCGGGTTCGCCTCTAAAGTCAGCCTTCGCCTTCTGACGTTTACTTTTCTTTTTTCTCATCATTTGTTATGTCAAATTCGTTCATCATTAAATGGAACTGTAATGGAATTGCAACCACTTAGCTGAGGTAAAGCTATTAATGGATGATCATAACCCCAGAGTTATATGCATCCAAGAGAGTAATTTAAAACCTCGCGAAGTTTTCAACATGCGGGGATATAAAATCCTTTGCAAAGATGTTGACCTGCTTGCACGTGTCCATGGTGGCGTTGCAATTGTATTTTATGACTCTATTCCACTCAAAGATTTTAACATTACAACAAGGTTACAAGCACTGGCATGCCAGTTATTCTTACCGAGAACATTTACAATCTGCAACGTCTATCTATCAGATTGCACCTGGAACTTAAATGATCTCGAGGACTTAGTACGGCAGCTTCCGACTTCTTAAATCTTTGTCGGAGACTATAATTAATAAGATGCCCGCAGTCGAATTGTCGAAAGCTTCTTGGACAACAATGATGTCACACTTCCCAACACTGGCTCAGCCACATTCATGCACATGAAATCAATAAGTTTTCGGCAAACGTCTTGTCCTTCTCTACCTCTACTCTAGCTGCCCATCTTCAGTGGCAGGTAGTTGACGATGCCCATAACAGGGATCTCTTTCCCATTTTTGAGTCGTTTCTTCCAAATACTGTTTCTGTTGCACAAAAATGTGCACGAAGATAGTTATTTGATCTGGCCGATTGGCAAGCCTGCAACAACAACCTTCTGCGCTCCAAAGCGGCTTAAGAAGTACTTCTTAACTTATAATGCTGAGAGTCATAATTCAATATTCACTCTAGCAGAATTTGAATTTGCACTGAGTCACACAGCCAATACTTATATGAAGTATGATGATATTGGTAACGCAATTTATCGCCATTTAACCATCCTGTTTAAACTTAGAATAGTAGAATTTCTCAACAGGCTTCGGGTTGAATATATCTATCCGGACATCTGGCACGAAGCGATAATTGTGGCGATATACAAGAAGGGCAAAGATGCCTCTTCTGCATCAAGTTACCGTCGAATATCTTAGACATATCATTTGTCAAAGTTATATGAATCAATTATCGACTCAGCAGATTTCTAGAATATAACAATCTCATCAACCAATATCATTGTGTATCTCATTAGCACCACTCCATTACTGACCTGCATATGTAGCTGACGAACGTTACCCAATCTAGCATCTTAAAACGCAACCGTCTGGTTGCAAGGATTTTCGATCTAGAGAAAACATTTTACATGACCTGGAGATACGTAATTCTACAAGAATTGCACAACTGGGGTCTACGAGGCCATCTGCCTCAATTTGTAGAAAACTTTCTTTCGAACCGTTCTTTTAGAGTTCGAGTTGGACAAACTTTCTCTTCTTTACGACCATTCCAAAATGGAATTCCACAAAGCTCGTTCATAAGTGTAACGTTATTCTTGATTGCAATCAATGGCATTGTGTCCAACCTGCCGAATACTGGTCATTATTGTCTTTATGTAGATGAAATATCGATCTTCACTTTATCCCAATCTCTTGTTCTCTGTCAGGAGAGATTAAAGCAGACTGTTGACTTAGTTTCTCTGGCTGCATCCGACCGTGGTTTTCGTTTCGCTGCGAAGAAAACCTATGTTATCGACTTTTGTCGACTACGTAAAGCACACAACTGTCCTGTTGTATCACTTTACGATAGACCGGTGCGGATAGTGGATGAGGTGAGGTTTTTTTGTATTATTTTCGACCGACGTCTTTTATGGCTGAAACAAATCAACATTGTTTCTGCACACTGCCGAATGTCAGTGAATGCTATCAAGTGTATTACCTTCACAAAATAGGGAGCCGATAGCGAGTCTCTGCTGCGACTTTACGTCAGTCTGGTTCTATCCAGAATAGATTTCTTTAATATCATTGTGTACATTGCTAGTGCTTCTCACATGAAGAAGCTAGAAAGCGTGAAGAATGCTGGCATTCGAGCAGTCACCGGTGCGTTCAAAACTACCCCAATTCCAAGCCTTCACAGTGAAGTCGATGTACCGCCACTTCACATAAGGTACATCAAATTTGGTTTTAGGTACGTCTGCAAAATTCTTTCGCTCGCGCAGCATATAAACTATTCCATCTTTTTCAATAATCTAGAGTTGAATCATCTATATACTAATAGCGCAACTTCTCTTTATCCGCTTGCACTGAAACTTCCAAGGTTGTTAAATAGCATCATTGACAACCAAGGGACTGTTTTATTGAGAATATTTACCAACATCCCTCCATAGACATCTCTATCTTTAACGACAAAGCTAGAGCTGACCATCTTGCTAAAAGATTCTACTCCTAACGCCATATACTTGATTGAATAACATTCAATTGCAACAGTACACAGACTTTCAACACACATATACTGATGGCTCCAAGACAGACTCCGGTACAGGCTGCGCTTTTGTGACTAACGGCGTATCGCAGTCGTTCACACTGTCACCCATGTACTCAGTGTACACTGCTGAATTATATGGTATCCCCTAAGCTCTGCGACACTCTCGTCAACCTTTCGATGAGCGACGGCACCTGCTCAACGGCACCGATTTCTGGAGCTCTCTTATGCATCGATATCAGGTCCTCCATAGATCCAACCATTCTGGACAGCCGTGGAGAAATCGATGGATTACGGGAGCTAGAGAGAGATGTCGTACTAATGTGGAACTTTTACATGCTGGGATACCTGGTAATCACTGCGCTTACCGAGCTGCTCTTGGAGCAGCCAACGGCAACTACGTTGTCCGTCATACCTTGCTCGGCGATGATGTGTTGAGGGCTGTGGCTGTGCATTGTCTTTAATTAAAGTAGTCAGTGGAGCGGTGGCCACCACCGCTCCGCCTAACAAGGGGTGAGCAACTGGTCAACTTACGTCTGAGATTAGGCCATACTTGTCTCACTCGCTTGCATCTGTTACTGGGAGAACAACCACCGCTCTGCTCCAATTTTAACACTAGGCTCACTCTCGAATATATTTTTAAGCAGTATCCTAGTTACAATTTACATCGTCGTAATGCTGGTATTGAGGGTCTCATGAGGAATGTTTTAAGCAATAATGCAACAAGCATTGGTAAAGTGCTCTCATATTTCCGAGTAGCTGATTTATTTACGCAAATCTTAAAGAGTTCTCTTCTTTTCTTTTCGTTTCATAAATGTTAATATTTCAATTACCATTTCTTTTCTTTTTATTCTCCACACTATGTATCGGCCGTAGCTTTGGTTTTTGTGGTTTCTATAAAATTTTTATTATTTTATATTTATCACGACATCTCTTAAGTATTGGGGAATTTACTATCTCTGCTGCAAACCGATTCCATTGGTGGCTTTATTGCCTCTCACTCTTTGGCCTCACAAAGACATATTGATGAGTATAACGTCATGAAATGCTAGTATTGATTCACAGTGTTTAACGATGGTATGCAATATTCTCGATAGATAGTGCTCCTGGCTTAATATACCTTATATTCAGATAGTGCTAAATCGGTCAAACAAAGTTTTGAAAGTTGGAGCAGTCCGGTTTAATTTTGTCGTCAGTTCAGGGAGGGTTATTAAATTGATAGACAAGGATAGACATATTTTTATAATGATAAAATAATGCGGTTTTAATGATAAAATAATGCGTTTTTTGCATTATTTATTATTTATTGATAAATGACCTTAAGTATGTTACACAAGAGCTTTTTAAAATTTTCAAAAACAAAAATTCAGTGTAATGTGAGGTTTGAATTATTAATAAAAATTCTAATGCCGATGAAAACAGAAATTTTTGCGCGCCAATTCTAATATTTTGACAAGTTTTATCAACATATCTCTATTAAATACAGATTAAGATATTTAAAATTTTTTGTAGTTTTTAACATTTGTAAATTACTGGAACAGAAATTGTTCTTGTTTGCTTTATTTAATGCATGAAATAAATCGATTCCTTCGTCAGGCAAAACAAATTGGTATATTTAATATAACAAATTCAAATTTATATATAGACAGCATAAACAACATTTTGTATAAAATAAACCATTTTAATGTCAATAAACAATTTGCGTCCACTAGAAATAATTACTTCTACGTATGACAAGTTTCAGTTTTCGCAACGCAATAATGCTGGTTCACAACACAAAATATTACCATTGCCTGCGTAATCAGATATGTTCATCATGTGCGTATTTACGCATCATTGCTGTAGTCCTGCAACTAGCAGCAATTTGATAGTGTTTTGCGAAATTGCCAATGGGCTTCGTTTCCGTTAAATTTACAAGAGTTTTTATTCCTTATGTTCAATTTTTAAATACTACTGCCTATATTCTATATTCGGCATACTGAGCACTTAGTGGTCGAAATGTTTATTTATAACTATTACCTAAATAAATGTATGAAAGATATGTTTATTATTATTATTTTTAATTACATTCACGGTACTCAGAGTTTTTATAATTTTATATAATACTCAAATATTTGACTAACGTATGCACACATTAGTAGATAGTTTTCTATCACCCCCAAATTTACCTGAGGTAGTTACAGCGTAACTATTTTAAGGCCAATTGTTACCATTCTGAGTAATTTTCTATTCCATAAATAGGACGACTGTCTATATTTCCAACTCACAATTGATCAAACCAAATATTTAAGGGAGACCTTCCAACCAATATAAATTAAGTTAGTTATAAGATTATTTTTGAAATAATGTTAAAAGCCAGTCTCATTTGAGAAACTAAGTGTTGAACACCGTGTTTTTTAAATAAACTCAATATTATCGAATTTCTTCATTTTATTTTTGTTGTAAGGGCCCGCTGGGCCGAACCGCTAATAATCTTATTTAGTAGCGGCGTAATAAGGACGATCCACAACAAAATATATAATCATTTCCTGAATAATCGTATATGCTCACCGTGTGTGTAATTACGCTTCATCGCAGTAATTCCTTAAATACCCATACCGGCTGCAATTATCAATAAATTGATTATATTTATCGAAAACGACGATAGTTTTAGTTCCCTCTAAATTTACAATAATTTTTATTTCCGTTATTAAATTTCCAAATACTTTTTCCTGCCTCCCCATTTGATGAGAATAGGTATGAATTTATATACACTCGTTTGTTCTCGTAGGCACTGACTAATTCTGCAACTATTTTTATAAATCTCTAAGCTAATCAAAGAATTGTAGTTAAAAAAATTTTTTGAATACGAAATATCAAAAATAACCTTATTTAAATATTAAATATTCGAATCAAATGTGAATATTTCAAAATAATTATTAATGGCATTTAATACTATGGAATAATTAAAAGCATGTTCCGAAAAAGATATTTGATTGCGCTCACACACCACACTCACTCATTAACAGACGTTATTCCAAAAATAGTCAGAACCGATTTAGGGAAGGTCTCGAGATCATTTTCTTTTTATGATTACAATACTTATTTATTACCGCGAATAAGAAATTAAAAATGATAGTGTTATCAACTGTTAGTTCTACACAAAACTAACAAATTTGTTCATAGTTTATTAATCATTAAATTACTTCTGAATATTTGTCATGTTTTTATAAGCAAACATGGACAATGGATTACTAAAATCTTATATTGTTGAATCCTAGAAATTTATTTCTATAATAACAAACAAATGTTATACTAAAAGAAAATGTTTGAAAATATTATCTAGGTGAATACGTCTCTATATACTAGTATGTAGCAAATTTATTTAAATTCAGTTATATTGCACCGGGCAGCGCTTGTCGTGTATATATGCATGTATGCATATGTGATTTTATTAATTTTGCGTTTCTTATCAACATTAAAGATTGCAAACCTATGAATTCTAGTAAGAAATTAATATCGTATTCCACCGTATTCAGACGTTATTCATGAAGTAAAATTTTCTTAAGAATCGTGACACATTTTGTTTGGAGTATTATATGTACACTGTCTTCTTCCGGAATAAATGAATTGATTAATGATTCGAAACCCATCTAGAATTTAGTGCACAAAGCCACATATATGCCCTAAAGAATTTGTATTGACAAAGTGGCACTGTTAAACAGTCATTTTTTGGAGCGAAAATGTATTATATATAATAATAATTAAAGTATACAATGCTATGATTCTATGACTATGAAGGATACACTAATTTTTCTTGATTACAATACTTACTTATATTACGTATAAGTAAGTAAAACTACAAGCAAAATGTGCTATATTATTTGTAATCGCTACATTTAAATTGAACTTTTGAAGAGAATAGTCATGAGTTTATGTACATATGTATGTAAATTGTCCTGAATTATTATGTCAAAATCAGTCAAACAAATGAGAAAGCATTGATACAAGCTTAATTTTTGGTTTAGTAAGCATAATAACGCAGTGTCACCAACAATACAATGCAAAAACACAAATTATACATTTGTTTATTCAGCAGGATCATATTTTTATTTCCTACCGAATTTAAACAATGAAATGTAATAGTATTATTTCAGGAAGCTTTTATTAAAATATCTGCAATGTTTTACACATAACTTTCTAATACTCATTTTGTTTAGGTCTTTTTTTATTATTTTTCTAATTTATAATATTAATTAACCTTTGAAATACTTTTTCCGCAAATATTTTACTTGCATTAAGGGGTTAGTACTCCTTTGAACTTTCAAAAAATCGTTTTTTTTTTTTTTGGGCTCAAAAAATTCCTTTAGGTGTCTACTTTATTGTAAACTTTACCCGAAGTCCGCCAACAGCTCCGTTAAAAAGGTTACAGGCCAATTAGTGGACCGGTGGTCCGCATGCAGTCCCAAAACTTCAAACGCGATTATCTCGAAACCACTTTTTTCAAACTGGTGGGACATCTACCGTTGAAACGGGTTATCCGATTTGATTGATTGTTCGTGTTTCGAGTTCTACTTTAAATTATCTGTCGAGGTACATTGGTTGAAAAATGGCTTTTTGGTGCACGCTTTTATCTCAAATTTTGGAAGCGAAAAACAAATTTTTTTTTCAAAGTGCTCCCTATTTTTTATTTTTCAACATTTCTCAAAATCCCTATGTACCTCGACAGAAAATCTATTTAAAAACCGGAAAAAAAATGTTTTTTTGTTGTTACTTGACCTGGACCACGTGGAGATGTCCCACCAGTAAGCGCAGTTCGGGCTGCAGCGTCGCGCTGCACCTGGTGCAGCGGCTACGGCTACTTTTTATTTGCTAAACAATTGTCAGGCGCAAATGATACTATTTACGTAAAAATAAATATGATAAGAAGCAATTCCAATAGCCATTATCTTAAAACTACGACTCTTTCCGAAAATAAATTTCAAACCATAGTTATGTGACATATTTTAATACTAATCTTTATTTTACCAAATTTTTGTAAGTGCAACCTTTTTTTAATAATTTCGAAGATCTAAGAAAATGACTAAACAGGTATTTTTTGTTTGAATAAAACTTCCAAAAATAAAAAATGTTTCTTGCCAGGCATATACAAAATTAAAGTTTCAGCGTCTCACTACTCGTTTGTCCGAAATATTATATGATTACAAAACACGCTTATATTGCGTATAAAAAGTAAAAATTAAATAGCCATCAACTCTATTTTGAACATAATATCAAATATTATATAAGAAAAAAACAGGTCATATTTAAAAACCTAGTTCATGAGCAATTTAACATTTTAACAGTTTAAATCCCAGACATAATTGGTCGTAGTAAAGCGAGATTCCCGATGAACCCCCAATAATCTATGATTTGAGCTGAGATCAACAGTTACACAACTTTTATATGTCAGTTATATTTTAAATTCATATACTGTGCAAGAATTGCAATAATTTGACCGTGGTGTGAAGATGAATATTATTTAATGTAAGCTATATATTTAATGAAAACGTATTTCAATGATTAGTAAAATATCATAAATTAGGATTATATTAAAAATATGATTGGTAGGATAACTGTTTATTTTCATAATTATAGTTTTTTCAAAATTTGTTTATTTAAGTAAAATACGTATAAGAATGTGCAAGCTATTGCGGATAGTTTTGATTACAATTTGATATATCTGACCTAATTCAGTTTCCGTTGCTGTTCTACTACAAAGCACTGCACTTACAATTTCATTCATTTCATGTTTGGCATGGAGGTATAACACAATTATTATTGTCAAGCCCTCACATTTTCATCTGTATCTTTTTGTCGAAATGTGCTGCTGACGAATAAAGACTAACGTAATTACAACACTTTGTTAGTGACACCCTTCCAGTTGTAATATTCTAATGTGGAAACCATTTTGTACTCTATGCATCAATGACGTTATAATTTGTAGACTGTAACATAAAAGGATATAGGGGTGAAATGATTTTACGTAAAAATTGAAATATGCTTCACTTAGATTACGTAATAAATTGCATAAAGTTCTCGATATTCACTAGCTATTAGAGTGCATGGATCAAGTTTGTAGAAAATAGAATCGGAGTTTCAAAGTAATTAAACAATTTTCATGAACATTTTATGAAATATCTAAATTATTCCAATTCCCTTGAAATAAGTATATATTTAAATATCCTGCATTGATCTTTTTTCTACGTATTTCGTTTTGTATGAAATTTTTATTATTTCGAGAAAATATAATTATTAATAACCCTATAATTGTGTGTGTGTATCATATTTCTTATAATTTACTAACCTTTGACACATTTTTTCACTAAATAAATTTCTTACATTAGATATGAAATGGCAAATTCCAAATTATTTAGGTCTATTTTCATTTAATGTTGATACGATTTATGTATGTACAGTAATACCTCGTTTAACGTTAGGGATGCGTTCCTCTAGAACATTACGTTAACCGAAACTACGTTAACGGAGGAAGAAATAACAGGCGAAGAATAGGGATAGGTTACTAAATTTAAAAAAAAATACATTATTTCATGTTTTATATTTTAATTAATAGTTAAGAACAACTGAAAACAGCCTTTCAAGACAAAATTTAAAGTTTAAAATTAGTATGCATGTATGTATTACAAAATTAGCGGTTATATGTAAATAAACTGACAAGTTGTGACGTTATTATATTTTTGACAAAAACGAAGCAAGGGTCGATTGCGTTGCTTGTCTCTTTCTTTCTCATAATAGCGCACTGTAACATGTTAAAGCATTTAATACATTTCTTTTCACAGCACAACTTCGCGCAAAATCTGTATCATTTTCGGACAAAATATCCATCGAGTGAGACACCTGACTCAGGCAATCCGACAATATTTTTGTTGTTAAAACTTGAATCGGCGGCTCTTCCATATCGATGTCAGAACTGGAATCGTCTAATGCCAAATTTTCTTCTGTCAGTCCTTGCAATTCATCATTTGTTAGCGGTTTATCGTTGTCATCCTGTAGTAATGTCTGAATATCATCAGCGTCAACTTCATTGAAATGCAATTGGTGTGCCATTTCAACAAGTTCATTATTCTGGATGTCATTAGCAAGTTCCGATTCTTCTTCTAAATTGAGCCCTACTATCCTCCAAACTGCTTTAAGGCAGTTCTGTGATACTTCATCCCAAGATCGTTGGATATTTTCGATAGCATTCATTATATTGTAACTCTTCCAGAATTCTTTTATTGACACTTGCTGCCTGTCCACAGTCTCAATTAAGTTGGAAAAAGTTTGCCGTAGGAAACGAGCTTTAAATGCTGATATAACGCCCTGATCCATGGGTTGAATGATAGATGTTGTGTTTGGTGGAAGGAACATGACTTCAACTGGAATGCAAGTCTCCAGTGCGTTAAGATTTACTTAATGACCAGAAGCATTATTTAGTAGCAATAACGCCTTTGGTTCTAAAGTGTTTTGTTGACAATAATGTTGCACTGTAGTACAAAAGTGATTAACAAATCAATCATTAAATAGATCCTTTGTTACCCAGACTTTTCTGTTAGACTTCCATATTACTGGTAAATTAGACTTTGAAAAACCCTTCATGGCCCTTGGATTTTCTGAATGATAAACTAGCATTGGTTTCAGTTTCAAATCTCCCGATGCATTACTGCCCAGTAACAGAGTCAAGGGATCCTTCGCAGCTTTGAACCCTGACGCCGTTCTCTCTTCTTGTGATATGAATGTTTTAGATGGCAAACGTTTTCAAAATAAACCTGTTTCATCAACGTTGAATATCAAATTTGGAGGATATCCACCGCTTTCAATTACAGTTTTTAATTGTTCCGGAAATTTTTTTGCTCCTTCTGTCAGCACTAGCTGCCTCTCCCGTTATGCGAATGTTGTGAATTTCAGCTCTATATTTAAAATGTTCAAACCATCCACGTGATGCTACAAAATTTTCTTCATTGTTTCCTTTATCTTGGTCTTTTAAGAAGTTAAACAAGCTTATTGCCTTGCTTTGAATTAACATTTGACTTACTGGCATGTGACGTTAACCCATATTAACATCTTCTCAACATTTTCTATAATGCTACTTCGCGTGCGACAAATTTTATTATTAGTAACGTTGCTGTTTTTTTGAACGGAGGTTTTTATTTTTTTTGATTGGTTTACAATTGTTGAAATAGTTGAATAAGACAATCCTGTTTGTAGTGTCGCTACTTCGCGTGCGACAAATTTTTTTATTAGTAACGTTGCTGTTTTTTTGAACGGAGGTTTTTATTTTCTTTGATTGGTTTACAATTGTTGAAATAGTTGAATAAGACAATCCTGTTTGTAGTACACTGCACTTTTTTTTCACCACCTTCTACTGGATTTATTATATTAAATTTCGCTTCTAAACTTATCGATTTTCGTTTGTTTGGCATTTTATTTTACAGCGGTGTTTTGATAGACTATGTAACGTGCTTATAGCGAATGTTGTGAAGGTTATAGTAAAAACAGGGCATCCTAGCATGCGCTCGTTCGCTCATAGTGCACAATATATTATATATAAATATGGGAATTACCGCGTCGCCCAGCAATGACCTTATAGCGAGGTATCGTTAACAGAGGTAACGTTAAGCAAGATATTACTGTATAAAAATTTCCTATATCATCCATAAATGAATTTTCGATACTGATTTTCATGAAATCGATATACTTTTAAAAAAAAATGGCTGTGTCCAATTTGTTTCTCGAAATTAAAAAATGCTTAGAATATTAAGTAAGAGGCAGATAGATAAATTTCTAACTCAAGAAATATATTTTGCCTTAGTAGCTAACTTCTTAGGCGACAAAAGAATCCATTTTTGTAAAATCTGTGTATCGGTGCAGATTTATCATTCAATTCCGGTTCTGAGTGACATAAAAAATATTGACATTAATCTGTTACTGCATGATATATATTTCAAAAGTTTTGTTGCGTCGGGTTAAGATAAAAGAAATTGAATGAAAACAGAGATTGTTGAGATCTACTGCTGGGGAAAACTGCTTCCAATTTTTCGGATTTGGATTACGTACCCTTGCTGCGAAACCTGATTTTTTAGACGTACAGGTCGAACACTGTTATCAAATAATATTAGAAACAATAGCGATACTATATGTAATTTAGCAAAATACTGGCAATATTAAACGGTTGGCAGCTCAATGTTTAAGAAGACAAGAGTGGCCTTCATATTTTTCAACTGTAATATAGATATTTTATGCAAAATATTTGATTTAAATACTTCTACTATTCTATTCGGTAAATCAATGAAAATTAAAATGGGCATTGCGGCTTTATGTTCAATAGTTAGCTTTAAAAATTAAACCGTTAGTTTTATAAATTTGTACCATATTTAGGGGCATTAGTATTAAAGCGATTATATCAAATTCAAGTACAATTATATATAACTGATCGATATTAGTGCGGTTTGATTGTTTGCAAAATAATAAAAGATCAAATAATATGAAAGGAAAATAATGTTACCAAATTTCACAAAATTTTGGCAAAATTGCATCCTTGTTTAACTGTGCAAATTAGAATATCTGTACAGTTAGCACAAGAAAATCAATTGAAGAAATAAACAATTTTCGTTTACTTACTAGTTTAAATGTAATTACTAACATTCGCATTCGTATGAGAGCAATAAACAAAAAACAAATAATATTTTAGAATACTGTAACACCGTTAAATTTATTAATAAAAGAAGATTATTATAATAATGAAAACAGTATTTGAAAACATGTTTGCATCCATCTAAAAGCACTATTTGATTACAAGTACACTTTTACATGCGCGCGCCGGCCAACAGGTTGATGGTCAAGATCACTAGGCCAAACAAACCATTTATGTTCCGCGAGTGTTGTGAATTTGTGTTAAACGGCACAGGTAAGCATATTGGCGAAAATTCCAACATGAAAAAAGGATGCAGCAGTGTTTGATTCCAACAAGAATACGAATAGTGACATCACTACTTCACTTACTGTAAGATATCATGAATTAATTATTATTATTATTATTATATATATATATATATATATATATATATATATATATATATATTTATACATACATGATAGAAAAAAACCTTTCTTTCACACATTTATTTAAGTATGTATGTGGACGAAGACCACATAGTGGTCGACATGTACATATAAACTATTAATTAACTAATTTTGAAAAAAGAAAGGTGTTTTTTTTATAATATTATTAGATCTTCTATAAAATACGCACTATAAAATACGTACATTTTTGGTTTCGTCATACTTAATGTTTAAAATGTTCACCTCCACCAAATTGTAGATAGAGGATTTATATATTAGGATTTATATTTTGATCAGTTATTTTTGGAAATAGTGCACTTGAAAATATGTTGCTTAATGATGTTCTACAAGGTGAAACGTTAGGAGGCGTGTTTATTAAATCAGCAACTTTTTATTGTGAGGTGGATTTGTTATATATTTTTCAAAAATTACTGAGGTTATTATAGAAAAAGAAGACTGTAACGTTTGAGAATTATCAAGTGTTTTCTGGAGAACAAAACAGGCGCTTTATGATTGCGCTGATCTATTCATGATATTAGCTTTGATCTTTTATATTATACTTAAAAATCATGCTGATGAAGGTAAATACAATTGCACCGACAATGCAATGAAATTTCAATGTCAGTAGGTTAGAGCTTCACGAAATATAACAAAAGATATACTTGCCAGTCTACAGCATAAATTGTTATATTATCCCGCGAAATGTTTGGAAATTAAGGGGTTAGTACTCCTTTGAACTTTCAAAAAATCGTTTTTTTTTTTGGGCTTAAAAAATTCCTTGGGGTGTCTACTTTATTGTAAATTTAAACCCGAAGTCCACTTACAGCTCCGTTAGAAAGTTACAGGCCAATTACTGGACCTGTGTCCCGGCGGTCCGCATGCAGTCCCAAAACTTCAAACGCGATTATCTCGAAACCACTTTTTTCAAACTGGTGGGACATCTACCGTCGGAACAGATTATCCGATTTGATTGATTGTTCGTGTTACGAGTTCTACCTTAAATTATCTGTCGAAGTACATATTCATTTTTTGATTGGTTGAAAACTGGCTTTTTGGTGTACGATTTTATCTCAATTTTCGGGAGCAAAAAACCAACTTTTTTTTCAAAGTGCTCCCTATTTTTTATTTTTCAACATTTCTCAAAATCCCTATGTACCTTGACAGAAAATCTATCTAAGAAACGGAAATTTTTTTTTTTGTTACTTGACCTGAACCACGTGGAGATGTCCCACCAGTAAGCGCACTTCGGGCTGCAGCGTCGCGCTGCACCTGGTGCAGCGGCTGACTTAAACATCGCAAAAAATTTAAATTAAAGAGGAAATTTCAATAAAGATTGCTGTGTTTTCCATTTTCCAATCGGTTGTTATTTGTTCTTTAAAAAAATTCGCAAAAAACGCCTTGTTTTTTGGGCCTCAAAGGAGTACTAACCCCTTAATATAAATGATTCTTTAATAAATAGACATATGCCGTCGCGGATTCAAATACGCACAATTTTTTCAGAAATACCATAAAAATACAAGATGCAATTATCTGATCTGATCCTTTAGATTTAAAGAGTATAAGAAAATATGAGTCGCGCGCTCCATATAACGCAATGCATTTCGTTTGAATTAATGGCGGTGACCAATCACAGGTTGGGAAGCGATCGACCTCACTCTTATATATAGATAGAATAGCTCACATATTAAAATGCATACCTGGTGTCCCAAAAAACAAGGCTCGCCCCCCAAAAAAAGTTTATCGTTAAAGCAATTACATTCATTTGAAAGTTTTAGAAACTACTTCAAAAAGCACGTTAGCTATATAAAAAGTGAAAATATTCTATTTGCGGCTCAACCGGAAGTGACCCCAACGTTCTTATTTTAAATGGAATGAAATTTTAAAATGTAGTTAATACATCGTTGAATTCCGAATATTGAGTAGAATCATAATTTTGAAAGATATATAGGATGTTCCATTTAAAATAAGAAAGTTGTGATCACTTCCGGTTAAACCGAAAATAGAATATTTTCACTTTTTATATAGTTCACCGCGCTTTTTGATGTAGTTTCTAAATCTATAAAATAAATGTAATTGCTTTAAAATTAAATTTTTTTTGGGGGGTGAGCCTGTTTTTTGGGACACTCGGTATAAGAACGGAGTCTGCTCTTTAACTGATGGATAAGGGTGACATTTAGATATATTATATACAACTCACACAAAACTTATTCGTAAATACATCCTCCTAATTTCAAATAAAAAACAAATATTTAGCGTGAACAACTCATAAATCTTGCAATTACCTGCGCAATAAGATTGTTTTCCATGTTCACAGTACATTCGTTATTTTTATACGCAGTATAAGTAAGTATTGTAATCATGAAAAATATCGAACTCGAGATTTTAACGGAAACATACGTTTTGACCTTCCCTGAATCGATTCCAACTATTTTTGGAATGACGTCCGTCTGTGTGTGTGAGTGTGTGTGTGTGTGTGTGTGTGTGTGTGTGTATGTGTATGTGTGTGTGTGGGTATGTGAGCGCTCTACAGCCCAAACGGCTAAGGGAAAAATTATGACATTTTAACCTTAAGATTTGTATGTGCCTGACACGAAAACCTCTTATTTTTGAAAACAATAATCCCACCGGAAGTGCATGTTTACTCTAGTCATTTTTTGCAGTTTCTGCAATTCCTCAAAAATGGTTACAGTTACAGAAAATTTTTGTGAACAAAAATTAATGATATTTATATTTAGTGCAACTTTTGTTTGAATCTTTTTTCCAAAAAAAGTACTGGTTTCAAAATAAATTTCTGCTTATTATATATATTCTTACATAAATCGTATCATCTGCGCCTGTCAATTGTTTAACAAAATAGACTTAAATAATTAGAAGTTTGACATTTAATATTTATTCTAAGAAATATATTTAGTGTAAAAGCGATCTAAAGGTTAGAACAAATATTATAAATTAGAAAAATAATGTAACTACGATGCGGTTTAACCCTTATGCGTATAAGAAAGTTCGGTGCATGACACTGCAGATGTTTTCTTACTAACTATTTGAAAATAAGCACAAAATTCTTTTTAAAATGACCTACTACTTTAATAGGGAATATGAGAAATAAATACATGACATTTGTTCCAGGATAATGTTTAAATGTTAAAAGAGAAATTCAAATACAAATTCTGAATACCACTTTAGCAAGTGTTATCGCAATTTTTACTTTCTTATACGCATGTGTGAGTGTGTGTTTGTGAGCGTATGAGTGTGTGTAAGTGTGTGTGTGTGTATGTGTGTACACGCGCGTTTTTGTGTGTGTGTGTGTGTGTGTGTGTGTATGCGCTCTACAGGCTTAAAAGTTGAAGATAAAATTTTGAAGCGTTAAACTTAAGATTTGTATATACCTCGCATGTGCACCTCCTATTTTTGACAAAACATTCAAACCGGTAGTACCAGTTTACTCTAGTAATTAAGCGCGCTTTCTGCAATTATTCAAAAATGGATGGATTTACAGAAAAATTGTTTTGATAAAAATTAAAGGTATTAATATTTCGCATAACCTTAATTGAATTTATTTTCAAAAAACGTCTCAAAATAATGGCTATTGAAATTTTTTCATATTATATTTATATTTACATAAATCGTATCAACTGTGCCTGTTAAATGTTTATAAAAAAAAACAAAACTGACTTAAATAATTTGTAGTTTGACATTTTATATATATTCTAAGAAATATATATAGTGTATAAGGATTCCAATTGTTAGAACAAATATTATAAATTATAAAAATAATGTAACTACGATATGGTTTAACTAAAATGCGTATAAGAAAGTACGCTGCATGACACTGCAGATGTTTTATTTTATTTTTTATTAATCACCATGCTTTATTCAAATTTGTTTGTTTATTAGTTCTACGTAAATATTTATTATGTTTAATATTTTTCTTTGATTATTTTTTTTTTTTGAACCTGACTTTTAAAACTCAGCTCAAATAAAAGCAATAGCAATAATTCATTAAAAAAAATTTAAATTAAATATATAATAATTTGGAATAACTAAAATGATTATCTTAATTACAAAAACATCTGCAGTGTCATGCACCGAACTTTCTTATACGCATATGGGTTAAACCACATCGTAGTTTCATTATATTTCTAATTTATAATATTTGTTCTGACCTTTGGAACACTTTTGCGCTAAATATATTTTTTTGAATAAATATAAAATGTCAAACTTCAAACTATTTAAGTCTGATTTGTTTTTTTTTTTTTTGATAAACAATTGACAGGCGCAGATGATACGATTTATGTAAAAATATATATAAAAGGCAGAAATTTATTTTGAAACCATTACACTTTTTGGAAAAAAAATTCAAACAAAAGTTGTGTTAAATATGAATACCTTTAATTTTTGTTCATAAAATTTTTCTGTAACTCTAACCATTTTTGAGTAATTGCAGAAACTGCCAAAAATGACTGAAGTAAACAGGCACTTCCGGTTTGAATATTTTTTTCAAAAATAAAAGGTGTACATCCCAGGCATATGCAAATCTTAAGTTTAAAATTTCATAATTTTAGCTTCAACCGTTTAGGCTGTAGAGAACATACACACACACACACACACATACAGACACACACACACACACACACACATACAGACGGACGTCATTCCAAAAATAGTTGGAATCGATTCAGGGAAGGTCAAAACGTATATTTCCGTTGAAATCTCAAGATCGAAATTTTTAATGATTACAATACTTACTTATACTGCGCAAGAAAGTAAAAATTTAAATTTCTATCTAATAAAATAAGAGAGCATAAAATGATTAAAAATAGTCATTTATCTGACCAAAAAATCGGAACATCGCCTTTAGTTTAACGTTTCATAATTTAACTCTCAGCCGCCTAGGCTGTAGAGCGCATACACACTCACACACAGACACACACACACACACACACAGACACACACACACACACACACACCCACATACACACACACACACAGACACACACACACACAAACACAGGCGGACGTCATTCCAAAAATAGTCAGAATCGATTAAGGGAAGGTCGAAACGTATACATATTTCCGTTAAAATTTCGTGATCGAAATTTTTCGTGATTGCAATACAGATATTGTATTACTTTCTTATACTGCGTATAAGAAAGTAATACAATATGTTATAAAGAATAGTAATCGAAAAATATGTCGTGTACTTGCAATTGGGCGTTAAGAATTTTAAATTCTTGTAGGAAAAGGTTAAAGGGGTAGTACACTCTAGCAATTTCAAGAAATTGTTTTTATTGTTTTTATTATTCTTTAGAATGTCTACTTTATGGCAAACTTTTTCCGAAGTTTGTCAGACACTCCGGTCCAAAGTTACAGACCGACAAATGGACCCTTGTAGCGGCGCTCCAAGTGCGTTCGGGCGTTTTAAACGCGATTATCTCGAATCTATGTTTTTAAAATTGCCGGCGTGCTATCTCAAAAACGGTTCATTCTATTTAAATGGCGTTTGGAATTTTGAATCGTACACCTTTTTATTTACCGTTTTTGATGTTATCAAAAATAGATTTTTGGTGCAAGCTTTTATCCATTTTTTAGAGTCAAAAAACAAACTATTTTCTTCAAAACGTCGCCATTTTTATGTTTAACAAAAATATTAAAAAATCCTACGTACACTGGCGGGAAATATATCTGGCAATAACAAAAAAAATTGTTTTGTTATTTCTGTCCAGCCCGCCGATCAGATGGAGGTGTCAGGCTACACCTTAAATAGCGGCCACAGGAGTTACCTGATCATAATGAACAAAATTTAATTTTAAAGTTCAGATTTTAAGCATTAAAACTTTGTATTCTATTTTCACGATGGATTGTTATATACCATAAAAAAAATCGCGAAAATTACCTATTTTTCATGCTGCCAGAGTGTACTACCCCTTAAACTATCATCGGCTGCTATTCGATAAAATTTAAGCGTAATTTTGATAGATTATTTTCAGTTTTATTTGATTTCGTAAGAATATCTATTAAAACGCATGATATTTAATAAAATATGATAATATATATTTAAAGAAAGCTAAATAAGTTTTTACATACGAATTTTTGAGTTCCCGTAAAATCATAAAATTTATGGTATTTTTATCTTCAAAGGAACTCTCCAAATACTTCAAGTAATACATCCCTCTTATCTAAAACTATCCGCACATTTAGATAATCCTAACCATCTAGTTTCTGATGGATTTATAATTATTAATTTCTATGATATTATAATAATTTAAAATTCATCCAACATGCGTTTTTGGGCTTTTAGAAAAATTGTTATATAAATTATTCAACAGTTACTCTATATTATAGTGAATTTGATCTGATGCTGTTGCAGCAATAAGATGAACTGAATGACAAATGCATCCTTTAACTATTATATTAGGGTTGCCTTTTAATAAATAACTTTTAAAAAATTAATTTTTACCCAGCACAACGCCGTATCTCTAAATATAATTTTTTGAAGTTAGTAGCACTTTTATAATAATAATTTGAAATCAAATAATAAAAAATATTCGCCGTCTTGTCGCTCGAGTATCATATTGCCGCTACGCGTGATGCATGCATAAATTACGTGCGACTGCACACATTACGTGGTACAAAGGTATACCTCTGCAATGCTTCGCATGCTCTTCCACTTACGGGAATGATGTGACAACTATGGCAAAGTTTTCATGGATTTAATATTAGGCATGCATCTCTTGTCATTTGGTTTCTATTTTGTGTGCAGCGCTTATTTATTTACCTATGCTATTCTCCTATTTATCTATTTATAGTGTACTTTGATGTAGCGTAAGAGCAATTGTTATATGACAGCGAAGATGACATATCTTTTAAGAACAAAATTTCGATTTGAACAAACTTACCAGGAAACATCCCGAGGTGTGGCTCACCAATTATAATGAAACTGTAGTATGTTAGAAAGTAATCTATGCGTATTTTTTTTCGGCCCGTTTTAACATCTAAAGGGTGAAACAAATTTATGCTGACCTTCATTTGAAAATTAAAAATGAATTTCATGGTCAATTGAAGGTATAACCCTTCCAAACCTAGCAACTTTTGTATTTAAAGTCTATTTTGAAAATGATTATTTTTAGAGTTATTCGTGTTTTTCTGAATTTGTTAAAATTTTTGGAGGTGGTTTTCACCCCTTAGAGGCTAAAAGGAAAAAAAAATTCGTATCGATTATTTTCTAACATACTACGGTTTCATTAGAATTGGTGAGACGCACCTCGGGATGTTTCGTTGTTAGAGAAATTATATGCAAATACTAGGT
Organism: Nebria salina; assembly: GCA_944039245.1. NCBI lineage: Eukaryota > Metazoa > Arthropoda > Insecta > Coleoptera > Carabidae > Nebria > Nebria salina. Next base: position 5,380,137 of record OX063277.1, read on the forward strand.
ATTTTATAATACTTTTGTATGCGTATTTGTACATTTAACTTGGAGAGATTCGCAAATAAAATTTATAACATACATCATTAGTTAGTACATATTTAATAGAAAAGTTATGGCGACATGTTGTGCTACGCCAATAAGCTAATATACGCATTGGATGTGGCAATCAGTGTATAATTAGTAATGTATTGAACACAAACATACATAGTTTATCCTGCTTGATTAGTATGATTAGGTGGTCAGAAACACATTGTTGTTAGTGGTTTGATCTATATTGGTGCAGAATCCCACAGCCTTCGATTGGATCCACTCCATTGTCAATTTCCGGTTGATAAGAAAAGCCAGTATCCCATTCGATACACGATTGTATGTCCGTTACCTGTTCAAAACCCTTCAGTAGGTACTCTTTTACAATTGAAGCAATTATGTATATTATTTGAAAACTTTTTTATCGCATTAATCATCACATTAGTTAAATTTAAATTTACATACAGGATAACAAATGCGATCGAAAAAATGTATAATAGAACTCTCATCTATTTATCGTTCGTTTTCACAGAAACTATATCGGGTACCGAAGAAAGTTGCGACATCGAAAATAAACAATTGTACTTTGTTTATTTTTATTTATTATATATATATATATATATATATATATATATATATATAATATATATATATATATATATATATATATATATAAATATATATATTTATACATAAAATTTCATTTCCGCGGCAGTATGTCTTATGTCTGGGTTAGAAAATACAACAATCACTCTCATAGGGGTGGGCGGGGCTAGTTATTACAAAAAGTTGATTTCAATATTTGAATGTACTTAAAAAATTAGAAGATTATAAGGATTGGAAATGTACCTAGTTTGTAGCCTGCATGAAAATACGGTGCAAGCAATTCTGGTAATTACAGCGATGAAGCGTTAATACATACGTGGTGAACATATCCAATTATATTGCGTTGCGGACGTGCATCTTATCACGCTATGAAAATTAAAGATCTACAAAGGCTTACATGATTATTGCCAGCACAAACAAACTACTAATCGACATTTGAATGATTCGAATCAAACACTGACATGTGTTTGTATTTTCAAAATTAAAAGATTTTGTAAAATACAGGATTATATACTACCTCATTTTTGATAATAACTTCTATTGAAGTAGTTTCTAATTTTCTCATCGTGGTTGATGACACAATAATAAAAAAGATTGGCACTGGCATTTTTAGATATCAAACGGAAATGAATGTTGCAGTTTACAGTGCTGAAACGAATGTTCTATAAAGAATGTTACAGATAAGGTTTATAAATATAAGTTATATGCATACATGTACCCTTTTAACGGAAAAACGAAAAGTTTTAAATTTGGAAACTACAATATTCATCAGAAGATTTTTTTTAAGTATTTTATTATTGGAAGTTTTATGGTCTAAGTTTTCATTAAATCATTTTCCATCAATAATGACGACTATTATTATTGTATATCCCTAATGTGAAGACGTTATTGCGGTTGGTTACCCTGTGTCTTGGCGTTGCCAATAAATTCCACCGGACACGTACATATATAGGATTTTATTTAGTGTATTTAATTTTAGTACAATCGCGCAAACACATCAATGACAATGAGTTGATAATATTGACTGCTATTGCGCTTCCGAAACTTTTGATCATGTCACACTTCAACTAGTGTTTAATTTTCTTCATTTTCAATTATTGTGAAAGTAAATCTCTTTTTCTGTTGCAGATAAAAGTTTGTTATACACATCGCAAAATATATTAAATATTTCATCATAAGCTTATGACTACAGGTTCAAAATTGTAGATTTGGAGGATACTATGAGTCCATTAGAGCACATTCGCCAAGGTATGACAAGATATGGAAATTCGTGAAACCAAAATTTTGCTTTTGAAAGCAATTGAAACAAAATGAGACATATTATTTATTTCTTTTATTGCCTCTAAAGGAATGAACTTCTGTATGGCTGGCAACTCAAGCATGTTTTACTACGAATCCACCAACGGTACCATCGAAGCTTACCTAAATGTGACAATAGAACTGCCGGTGAAGTATGCGCTGCCCTTGTACGGATATATTGTACCATTTCTCTTTATAATAACCATCATTGCAAACTCACTGATCATTCGGGTGCTTTCCAAACAACACATGCGAACGCCGTCCAATGTAGTACTAATGGCGATGGCCCTGTGTGATATGCTGACGCTGCTTTTCCCTGCACCATGGTTGTTTTATATGTACACACTAGGAAACCACTACAAGCCGCTTACTCCAGCTTTAACATGCTATGCGTACAAAATAATGAATGAGGTAATTGTTTGAAAAAGGTAGATTATGTATGCATTTTATTACCGTACACCAACAGACAGCTGACAACAGCTACTCATGTGTTCGTAATACTGTGGCGTAAATATACCTAAATGCATGCACTTGCAAATTGTAAGTATTGAGCAGTAAATAAACCTAGTAATACGTAATAATCTCATATTGGATGAATTGTCTTTTATTTAGCGCTTGCTAAAAAATAATTTAAATTACTCAATTCGAAGCGCATCATTCACGTAATCATATATGATTAATTTACTTTAGCCATATTAACATTTGTGTCTGAATTAACAGTGCGTTTAAGAAATAGATATAACATTGTCCATGTATGTAGGTAATTCCCACAATATTCCACACAGCAAGCATTTGGTTAACTTTAGCGCTCGCTGTCCAGCGATATATTTACATTTGTCACGCTCCAGTCGCCCGGACTCTCTGCACCATGCCTCGAGTTATAAAAGGTTTATTCTATATTGGAATTACCGCTGTACTACACCAGAGTACCAGGTTCATCGATAGAGACTACGTGTTGGTAAGTCGGTTATTTTAGAAATGCTCAACCTGTGAAACCTATTGATTTACTTTAGGCTTTATAATAAATCTAGATGTTTATGCCATATTTTATTTATTGTATATTTCAAAAATTAAGTCTGGCAAAATAAAATGTTCATCAGCGGAGAAAATAAAACAGTTGTGGTAATTTTGTGCATTCTAGATACCAATTATGTGGGAGGGCAACTGTGAGTACGTCTGCAAAGAACTTCACGCCGAATGGGTGCTGCCATATCTCAATACATATTACACTATTTATTTCTCATTTCGTGTTATTTTCGTAAATCTGATCCCTTGCATCGCGTTAGTAGTGTTAAATATGTTGCTATTTCGTGCCCTTCGTGAAGCGCAATTAAAACGACAGAATCTGCTCAGGGAAAATAAGAAATCCGAATGCCGCAAACTGCGTGATACTAATTACACAACTCTTATGTTAATTGTCGTGGTTACCGTGTTTTTAATTGTTGAGATCCCTCTTGCGGTCGTCACGATTTTGCATATAATATCCTGCAGTATCAGCGAGATGTTAGACTATCATATAGCTAATGCTTTGGTGGTGTTTATCAATTTTTTCATCATCTTGAGTTACCCAATTAATTTTGCTATATATTGCGGTATGTCGCAGCAGTTTCGCGAAACATTCAAGGAGCTATTTATTCGCAGCGTACCCAAAAGGTCTACTAACAGAACGGTTTTTTAAATTATTTCCCTTTTTTAAGGGGTTCTGAAACTCAAAAACGGATGCACTTACTTAAAAATTATTATATTAAATATATATTAATACTTAGCATAACTTTTGTTTGAAAATTTTATTCAAAATGTGTACTGGTCATGGAAATTTCTTCTTTTTCTTTATTTTGACATGAATCGTATAATCTGCGCTTGTCAATTATTTATCAAAACATAAAATTGACTGAAATAATTTAGAATTTGACATTTAATAATTATTGTTAGCAATATATTTATGCAAAAAGTATTTATAAGGTTAGTAAAGAATTAGAATTTTGTAGGATAATAAAATTATGATATGATCTACACAAAATGCGTATAAATAAGTTCAATGTAAAACATTGCAGATATTTAATATATAGATACACTTTATTGGAAAGCATGTTTGATATAGGTAATTTAAGGACACCTTACCGAGGCTCTGTTCTAAAATCACCTCTATTTCTTAAATTTTATTGTGGCCAAACCGAGAAAAAAAAGTTATATTTATATATAGTATCACATTCCTGAGAAAATAGAGCGCCACGGCTGCTCCTCAGAAAAAAACGTCTCCGCTACCTCCATATTTCAGGGAGCTCTGTTGAACTAAAACAAAAAAAATTTCATATTTGTACTAACCGTGTGTACAGAATCATTTAAGATGAGCTCCATCCGTCGAAAATTGTAGCCCTAGTAGAAGTTCAAATTACGAGCAAGGAGATTTTTCACTATTTCGCTCCGGAGAAGGCGCTTTATAACATGAAATTTTGGTCGGATCATGTTCATGGTAGAAGATTCCAAGCACTGATATGTTAAGAACATGTTGTTAAAATTTGGTGAGGATTGATTGCATACTTTATTTTGAATCGTGGATGCAGACTTGAAAAACATAGTATCCAGAAAAACGCGTTTGAAGTTTAAAGTAGAAGTTAGTAATGAAAAAATTCTTCATATTTAAGTGTATACCTAGTCAGCGAGGACACAAAACTTGCGCACAGGAAGATCTCTAAGCCTTAAGCTTTCCAAAACACAAAAAAAAATTTAATTTTTTCAATCCGAGACTCCATAATGTACCCTTAAGAGAATCAGGCTCTTAAAAATAAGCTGAACCCATTCAAATTACTATGTAAAACAATATAGATGTATTATTTTGTTGTAAGAATAGAATAGAAAATATTATTTATAAAATATTATTCAGAAAACCAAGCCGAACTTTGAAAACATTTGGCTTATAATAAATAAAATAGATAATTAATTTAAATTAATTAATCATGTTATCACACTGTAAAAATATTAAAAACATGTAAATGTCGTGAAGTAAAAAAAGAGAAATGTTGAATGTATGCATGCATATAACTTAGTATTTTATTTTTTGTTCCTTTTTACTTTCTTTACGCAGTATAAGTAAGTATTGTAATCATGAAAAATTTCGATCTCGAGATTTTAACAGAAATATATGTTTTGACCTTCCCTGAATCGATTCCAACTATTTTTGGAATGACGTCTGTGTGTATGTGTGTGTGTGTTTGTGTGTGTGTGTGTTTGTGTGTGTGTGTGTGTGTGTTTGTGTGTGTTTGTGTGTTTGTGTGTGTTTGTGTGTGTGTGAGTGTGTGTGTGTTTGTGTGTGTGTGTTTGTGTGTGTGTGTGTGTGTGTGTGAGTGTGTGTGTTTGTGGGTGTGTGTGTTTGTGTGTGTGTGTGTGTGTGTGTATCTGTATGTGAGCGCTCTACAGCCCAAACGGCTAAAGGGAAAATTATGAAATTTTAAACTTAAGATTTGCATGTTCCTGGTAAGAAAACCTTCTATTTTTGAAAACAATATTCCGACCGGCAGTGCAGATTTACTCTAGTCATTTTTTCTATTTCTGCAATTACTCAAAAACGGTTGCAGTAACAGAAAAATTGTTACAATAAAAATTATATATATATCAGCATTTTGTACAAATTTTATTTGAAAGTTTTTTTCTCAAACGGTACTGGCAACAAGAAAATGGCTCTTGAAATTTCTTCATATTACAATTAATTTTACATAAATCGTATCACACAGACTTAAATAATTTGAAGTTTGACATTTTATATTTATTCAAAGAAATATATTTAGCGTAAAAGTGTTCCAAAGGTTAGAACAAATATTATAAATTAGAAAAATAATGAAAATAGGATGTGATTTAACCCAAAAGCGTATAAGTAAGTTCGGTGCATGACACTGCAGATGTTTGTTTTACATAGTTAGGAACAACTTTACATGTTTCTAATATTCTAATAACATGTTTAATTAATTTAAATTAGTTATCTATTTTATTTATTATAAACCAAATATTTTCAAACTTTGGCTTGGTCTTCTGAAAAATATTTTATATATATACAATATTTTCTATTAATTTCTTACAAGATGTGTTTTACATAGTAATTTAAAAGAGTTCAGTTTCTTTTTAAGAGCCTGTTTCCCTTAAATTACATATACTAGGCATACTTAATAAATAAAATGATTTCAACATTCCAATAAAGTGTACATGTCTGATATATATCTTTAATGCTTTACATTGAACTTATTTAGATGCATGTTGTATAGATCAAATCATAATTTTATTACTCTACAAATTTATAATTCTTAGAAACACTTTTTACATAAATATAATAATTATTAAATGTTAAATTCCAAATTATTTCAGTCTAGTTTATGTTTTGATGAATAATTGACAAGCGCAGATGATACGGTTTATGTAAAAATAAATATCATAATTTTATGACCAATCTTTTGAAACCAGTTTCCATTTTGAATAAAAATTTCAAACAAATGTTAAGCGAAATATTAATATATATTTAATACAATAACTTTTATGTAAGTGTAACCTTCTTTTGAGGTATTTTAGAAACAGCAAAAATTACTAGATTACACTTCCGGTGTAAAAATGATCGGAGTCGATTCAGGGAAATGTTAGACCAAGAAAAACTACGGCAAACTTGGATCGTCGCATTAAAACATAAGTCAGTCCGATCCGTTCAAGTAAACTTCTCAAATAAAAGCGGATTTAAGCGAGGTGAATATTTCTTCTCGCACAATTCAACGTCGCCTGGTTGAAATTGGATTACATATACGAAGACCTGCCAAAAAGCCATTTCTGAATTTTTAAAAGTCGATGGACCAGATTAGAGTATGTGGGTGAACATTTTAACTGGATTTCTGAGGACTGAAATAAAGTACTAATTAGTGACGAATCTAAATATTCGATATTTAAAAGTAATGGTATCAACTACGCAAGGCGTGGAAATACAACCGACAGAAATTATTAAATGTCGGGTGACGGAGCACTCAAGATTTAAAAGACGGCCGCATCGCAGAAAAAAAAATCTGACGTGGAACAATTGTTCAAAGATACTCAAGGCTTGACAATCTGCCTCGACTTGCAGATTGAAGGTAATTCAAGTAATTTTAAAGATGTGTGAAAAATGTATACCTCAAACTTTAAATGCATTTTTCTAGAAACGTGTTTTTAAGAACGCGGCAGAGTACTGACGGCGCAACCTATTGAGCCAATTTTTTGCACACATGTTAATTGAACACTTTACAATGTAAATATAGTAAAATTTGAACACAACTAGGTATTTCTAGTTATTTTAAAGACATTGTTTATATTAAATAAGAGGAGCGAAAATGCGATCACTTTTTGAACAATCCTAAAAAAAATATAAATTTTATATCATTTTCTCTGAATTACCAACAATTAAGTGGCCAACTAACAGAAACATTTTAATTTAATATTGCAGAAAATTGTGATCCCTGCATTGTGCCGCGCAGATTAATAAATGCTTCCGGGCGCGCTTGATCAACCAGCTGCAATTTTGTAATATTTTAAATTTTTGTAGTATAATACTTAAATTTCACATTTAATTAAATGTTTTTAGCAATATTTACTTTCATCTGGCATAGATTCAATAAAGATCTCATTTTAAGATTTAAACCCATTTGCAAAAAGGGAAATAATTTACAAAAATGTTCCATTGGTAGACGTTCTGGGTACGCTGCGAATAGATAGCTCCTTGAATGTTTCGCGAAACTTCTGCGACATGCCGCAATATATGGCGATATTAATTGGGTAACTCAAGATGATGAAAAAATTAATAAACACCACCAATGCATTAGCTATATGATAGTCTAACATCTCGCTGATACTGCAGGATCGTGACAACCGCAAGAGGGATCTCAACAATTAAAAACACGGTAACCACGACAATTAACATAAGAGTTGTGTAATTAGTATCACGCAGCTTGCGGCATTCGGATTTCTTATTCTTCCTGAACAAATTCCTTCGTTTCAACTGCGCTTGCGAAGGGCATAAAATAGCAACATGTTTAACACTACTAACGCGATGCAAGGGATCAGATTTACGAAAATAACACGAAATGAGAAATAAATAGTGTAATATGTATTGAGATATGGCAGCACCCATTCGGCGTGAAGTTCTTTGCAAACGTACTCACAGTTTCCCTCCCACATAATTGGTATCTGGAATGCACAGCATTACCACAATTGTTTTTTTTTTCAGCGCTTATGAACATTTTATTTTGCCAGATTTTATTTTTGAAATATACAATAAATAAAATATGGAAATAAACATCTTGAATAATTATAAAGTCTAAAGTAAATCAGTAGATTTCAAAGGCTGAAATAACCAACTTACCAACACGTAGTCTCTATTGATGAATCTGGTACTCTGGTGCAGTACAGCGGTAATTCCGATATAGAATAAACCTCCTTTTACCCGTGGCATGGTGCAGAGAGTGCGGGCGACTGGAGCGTGACATATGTAAATACATCGCTGAACAGCGAACGCTAAAGTTAGCCAAATGCTTGCTGTGTGGAATATTGCGGGAATTACCTACATACATGGACAGTTTTATATCTATTTATTAAACTGACCATTAATTCAGACACAAATGTTAATACGGCTAAAGTAAATTAAGCATATATGATCACGTGAGTGATGCGCTTCGAATTGAGTAATTTAAATTATTTTTTAGCAAGCGCTAAATAATAGACCATTCATCCAATTTGAGATTATTACATATTACTAGGTTTATTTACTGCTAAATACTTACAATTTGCAAGTGCATGCATTTAGGTATATTTACGCCACAGTATTAAGCACACATGAGTAGCTGTTGGCAGCTGTCTGTTGGTGTACGGCAACAAAATGCATACATAATCTACCATTTTCAAACAATTACCTCATTCTTCATTTTGTACGTATAGCATGTTAAAGCTGGAGTAAGCGGCTTGTAGTGGTTTCCTATTGTGTAAGTTATATAAATCATATATCAACTGGTGATTCATTCATAACTTCTTATTAGCTTATCATTTCTCTAAATCAACAGTTTAATAGTATATATAGTTACTAACACTCTTTGTTAAGTAATCAGTGTATCTCAAAACGTATTGTAATTAGCTGTAGCAAACTTAATAAATAAATGTTTTTAAAAAGAATAATTTTAAACCAACATTCATAAGTTGTACATATAAAACAGCCATGGTGCAGGGAAAAGCAGCGTCAACATATCACACAGGACCATCGCCATTAGTACTACGTTAGACGGTGTTCGCATGTGTTGTTTGGAAAGCACCCGAATGATCAGTGGGTTTGCAATGATGGTTATTATAAAGAGAAACGGCACAGTATATCCGTGCAAGGGTAGCGCATACTTCACCGGCAGTTCTATTGTCACAATTAGGTAAGATTCGATCGTACTGTTGGTGGATTAGTAGAAGAAGATGCTTGAGTTACCAGCCATACAGAAGTTCATTCCTTAAGAGGAAATGAAAGAAATATATGTTTCATTTCATCTCATATGATTTTAGAAGCAAAAATTTGATTTCACGATTTTACATATCTTGCCATACCTTCTCGAAGGTTCTCTAATCGACTCATCGTATCCTCCAAATCTACAATTTTGAACTTGTAATCGTTAGTTTATGATAAAACATCTGCAGTGTCATGCACCGATCTTTCTTATACGCATATGGCTTAAACCATATCGTAGTTACATTATTTTTCTAATTTATAATATTTGTTCTAACCTTTAGATCGCTTTAACACTAAATGTATATCTTAGAATAAATATTAAATGTCAAACTTCAAATTATTTAAGTCTATTTTGTTAAACAATTGACAGGCGCAGATGATACGATTTATGTAACAATATATATAATAAGCAGAAATTTATTTTGAAACCAGTACTTTTTTTGGAAAAAAGATTCATACAAAAGTTGTGCTAAATATAAATATCATTCATTTTTGTTCACAAAAATTTTCTGCTTCTGTAACCATTTTTGAGTAATTGCAGAAACTGCAAAAAATTTCTAGAGTAAACATGCATTTACGGTCGGAATATTGTTTTCAAAAATAAGAGGTTTTCGTGCCAGGCACATACAAATCTTAAGTTTAAAATTTCATAATTTTCCCTTTAGCCGTTTGGGCTGTAGAGCGCTCACATACACACACACACACACACACACACACACACACACAGACGAACTTCATTCCAAAAATAGTTGGAAACGATTCAGGGAAGGTCAAAACGTATATTTCCGTTAAAATCTCGAGTTCGAAAATTTTCATGATTACAATACTTACTTATACTGCGTATAAGAAAGTAAAAATGCAACAAGCTTAGCGATGTGAATAATAAATTTTTATCTGCAAAAGAAAAAGAGATTTACTTTCACAGTAATTGAAAAAGAAGAAAAATTAAACAAAATTTGTTGTGTGACATAATAAAAAATAACATTCGATATCATCAACTCATTGACATTGATGTGCTTGCGTTATCGTACTAAAATTAAATATTTTACACTAAATAAAATCCTATATATGTATGTGCCCGGAGGAATTTATCGGCGTCGCCACGACACAGGTTTAGGAACCGCAATATCGTCTTTATATTAGGAATATACAAAAATAATAGCCGTCGTTCTTGATGAAAAATAATGCAATGAAAATTTATATCTTAAAACTCCCAATAAAAAAATACAAAAAAATTCTTCTGATGGTTATTGTAGATTTCGAACTTTTCGTGTTTTTTTACATTACATTACAGGTACATGTATGTAGGCAACTTATATTTATAAACCTTTTCTCTAACATTGTTTATAGAACATTTGTTTCTGCACTGAAAAATGCAATTTTCATTTCCGTTTGATATCTAGACATTCCAGTACCAATCGTTCTTTATTATTGTATCATCAACAGCGATGTGAAATTTAGAAACTACTACCATAATAGTTATTATCTAAAAAGAAGTAGAATATAATATTGTATTTTGCAATATATTTTAAAATTTGAAAATACCTACGTGCCATGTTAGTGTTTGATACGAATAGTTGAAATGTCGATTTATAGTTAGTATGCGCTGGCAGTAATCTTGTAAGCCTTTGTAGATCTTTAATTTTAATAGCATGATATAATGCTCGTCCGCAACGCAATTTAATCGGATATGTTCATTAACCCTTCATCGTTGTAATTACCGGAATTGCTTTAGCCGTAGTTTCATGCAGGCTACAAAATAGGTCCATTTTTCAATCCTTATAAATAATAAATATTTTCTTTTTATTTTCAAATGCAGTCTTCTAATTTTTGAAGTGGTGGTATGATAAAATAAAGAATTGTTCAATATTTATCTTAAGCGACGATTAATACGATAAAAAAGTTTTCAAATCATATACAACCTTGCTTCGGTAGATCAGACAAATCTAAAAGAGTACCTTCTGAAGGTTTTTGAACAGGTAATGTACATACATTCGTTTATCGAACGGGATACTGGCATTTCTTATCAACCGGAAATTGACAATGGAGTGGATCCACTCGAAGGCTGTGGGATTCTGCACCAATATAGATCAAACCATTAACAGCAATGTATTTCTGACCACCTAATCATACCAATCAAGCAGCATAAACTATGTCTGTTTGTGTTCAATACATTACAATTACAGTATGATTAGTTAATTATACACTGATTACCACATCTAATGCGTATATTAACTTATTGTTGTAGTACTACATCTCACCATGACTTTTCTTTTAAATTTGTACTAATTTAAGATGTATATTATAAATGTTATTTGCGAAACTCTTTTCGTTAAATGTACATATATGCATTAAAGTGCAATATAAATAGGTAAATAGGAAAATACCATATAGGTGAATAAATATACGCTGCACACAAAAAAAAAACCAAATTCCGAGAGATGCAAGCCAAATGATAAATCCATGAAAACTTTGCCATGGTTGTCACACTATCCCCGTAAGTAGAAGACCACGCAAGGTATGCAGAGGTATACTTTGTATATATAAAATATCGAAATTGATTTTTTGCTTAAATTTTGTTTTTATTTAGGTTGACTCTTAAAAGTCAGGTTCAAATAGCAAAATAAAAAACGAAAAATTTAAGAAAAATATTAAACATAAATATTAAACAAGCAAATGTAAATAAAAAGAATTTATAATTTATTTATTTTTTTGTAAATTTTGCCTCTGCATTTAAATATTTTCTTTTACAAAAAGTATAGATTTAAAAATGTTGAACCAAGTGTTTAGGAAAATTCGTCGAGGTTTACAGAACTATTTCGGTTAGTCCCTAAGATGATTGCAATTTTAATGTTGGTGAAAGCATGCCAATATTTTCAAATATATGTTTTACCACAGTAGCAAAATCGTGCTTACAACTTAATTTAGTTAAAATATTATTTCGTTCATTTGCATTATTTATTCTTTAATACTTTTGTTTTTATCTGAAACAAATGATAGATTATCTTTGAATATTATTTTTGTCAAATTTGCAATACTGTATTATTTTATTTTTGTAATTATATAAATACATAAATTTGTTGCTTGAAAAATAAAAATTAATAAACTCATGATAAGTGAAGTAGTGCTCGTTTTCTTGTTAGAATAGAACACTGTCGTGTTTTTCATGTTGGAAATTTCGCCGATATGCTTACCTGTGCCGTTCAACACAAATTCACTACACTAGCGCAACATGAATGGCTCGGTTGGCCTAGGGATCTTGACCGTCAACCTGTTGGCCGGCGCGCGCATGCTTAAGTTAACCTATAAATAAATATCGCTATTGGATGGATGCAAACATTTTTTTAAATTCTTCATTTTATAATATTCTTTGTTTGTTAAAAAAAATTAACGGTATTACAATCTACTAAAATATTCTTTATTTTTGTTTATTGCTTTCATACGAATACAAATGTTAATAATTACATATGAACTAGTTGGTAAACGAAAAATGTTTATTTCTTCTATTGCCAATCAATATTCTTGTGCTTTCAGTAATTTTACAAATATTCTAATTTGCACACTCTTTGGTTCTGCCAATTAAATAACGATGCAATTTAGCCAAAATTTAGTGATATTTGGTAACATTATTTTCTTTCCATAATATCTGATCTTTTATTATTTTGCAAACAATCAAACAGCACTAATATCGATCCGTTATATATAATTGTCCATGAATTTGACACAATCGTTTTAATAAAATTTTATTTCATTGATAACATATTGTATACTGTGGGAAACGGAATTATTTTCTTTCTAAAATTCATATTTTTCAATCTTTAATGTTGATACAAAGCGCAAAATTCATAAAGTTACATATGCACATATATAATGTTATACAACTATTATCATACCTTGCCATATTTCGCATGATTACTCCTGCTCTTAAAATAAGTATAGTTATGAAAAATAAGATTAAATAAATCATGTCTGATTGACAATTCTAAGTCAGTCATCATTGTCGTAAACTAAATTTAATAGTTCGTGTAATAAAAAAAAAACATCTTTAAAAACCATAATTGTCGCAGTTGGTAGGTTAAATGTTGCCACAGAAATTAAAAACACAAACATTTCAACTGTGGTACTTTTTTCAAAAGGTTTACTACATTTATCTGAAAGAAAACCATAAACCTATAAGAACTTCTAAATTGCTTCTACCTATGCCCATCAGGGTCTTACCACGACCCATCTCTAGTAGAAGACAATACGAAATCGACAACTTGCTGTTCCACCACACGATCACGTCTTTTTCGAACCGGTTCAAGTCGCCGAAGAGATACAGAGATACCCAATTCAACAAAAATACTTCCGGTGATGGCCGTCATAAATCTAATAATAATTTGTATTGTACAGTAAGTTATTAATTTAATAAATTAATACTGTAATACGCAAAAGTGGTAAACCTAGTAAATTATACTAGTAAATAGTTTACCAAGACACCTGCAACCGACTTCACACATTAAATAACAACAAACCAAATTCAAGTTGGTAAATAATTGATGAACAATAATTAAAGTTTAAAATCAGAAGATTCACGAGAACAAATCTCCGATAGCGGATCAGTCATCTCGCATCCTTTAAAAAACATAACATTGAGACCAAGTAGATTTTTAGTAGAGTGAGTACATATATAAGAGTGTGGACAATAGCATCTCAACCTGTGATTGGCGCCGCCATAGTTTGTCTAAATGTTCAAACGAAATGTATTGCGTTATATGGAGCGCGCGGCTCATATTTTCTTATACTCTTTAAATCTAAAGGACCAGATAAGATAATAGCACCCCGTATTTTTTACGTTATTCCTGAGTAAATTCTGCGTATTTTATTCCGCGACAGCGTAGGTCTATCTATTATAGAAACATTTATACTAAATTCCAAACATTTCGCGGGCTAATATAACTATTTGTGCTGTATACTTGCAAGTATATTAGTGTTATACATTTCGCGAATCTCTTAAATTAAACACTGTTTATCATGCTTATTACATTTATTAATTCAAACTGTGCATTTTAAAATTATGTTTATACCGTAATATTTGAGCGCGAAATGTTTCGACTTTTGTATAAATGTTTCTATAAAAGATAGACATATGCTGTCGCGGAATAAAATACGCAGAATTTATTCAGAAATAACATAAAAAATACAGGGTTCAATTATCTTATCTGGTCCTTTAGATTTAAAGAGTATAAGAAAATATGAGCCGCGCACTCCATATAACGCAATGCATTTCATTTGAACATTTAGACAAACTATGGCGGCGACCAATCACAGGCGGGGAACCTGCGCTCTATGCTTTAGATAGGGACTACTCGTCGATTGTCCACACTCTTATATATCTACTTACTCTAATTTTTAGAAACCTCTACTATGGCAACAATAACCCTGTGAAATAAAAAACATCTGCAGTGTCATGCACCGAACTTTCTTATACGCATTTGGGTTAAACCATATCGTAGTTTCATTATTTTTCTAATTTATAATATTTGTTCTAACCTTTTTTGCACTAAATACAATTCTTAGAATAAATATTAAATGTCAAACTTCAAATTATTTAAGTCTATTTTGTTAAGCAATTGACAGGCGCAGATGATACGATTTATGTAAAAATATATATATTAAGCAGAAATTTATTTTGAAGCAAGTACTCTTTTTTTCAAACATAAGTTGTGCTAAATATGAGTACCTTTAATTTTTGTTAGTAAAATTTGTCTGTAATTGTAACCATTTTGGAGTAATTGCAGAAACTGCGAAATATGACTAGAATAAACAGGCACTTCCGGTTTGAATATTATTTTCAAAAATAAAAGGTGCACACCTCAAGTATATGCCAATCTTAAGTTTAAAGTTTCTTAATTTTAGCATCAACCGTTTAGGCTGTAGAGAAGATACACACACACATACACACACACACACACACACACACACACACACACACACACACACACACACACAAGAAAGTTAAAATTTACGGAAATGATTCCACACTATGAAAGGAATATTAAAATACTTAGCAATTTTATAAATACTGTGGATGAAGTTTATAATACCCTAAATACCTTAGCTTTATCACCCATTCAAAAAACATACTTATTTGGCATAATAAAAACTAAGTTTACTCAGAAAGCTGCAGAGCTTCTTTCTGAAAACAAATTTAAAGATTAGGATGAATTACCTTTTTATTTGACCACACATTTCACTGATAAAACTACAGCGGAAACAATATTGCAAGAAATAATGTACTGCAAATTTAAAATATATTCAGAAAATACTTTATTATATATATTAGAAAAATTCACTCACTATAAATCTAAAATTCTAATGACGCGCGCGCGCGTGTGTGTGTGTGTGTGTGTGTGTGTGTGTAGGCGTGTGTGTATGTGTGTGTGTGTGTGTGTGTGTGTGCTCTCTACAGCCTAAATGGTTGAAGCTAAAATTATGAAACTTCAAACTTAAGATTGGCATATGCCCGAGATGTGCACCTCTTATTATGTTCAAAAGAAAATTCAAAGCGGTAGTGCCAGTTAACTCTAGTTATTTTTTTGTAGTTTCTGCAATTACTCAATAATGGTTACAGTTACAGAAAAATTGTATCGACAAATATTAAAGGTATTTATATTTCGCACAACTTTTGTTTGAAATTTTTATCCAAAGAGAGTACTGGTTTCAAAATAATAGTAATTATCTCGTAACTAACTTAGTTTCTATTGATTTCAAGGTCTCCCTAAAATATTTGGTTTGACTAATGGTGAGTTGGAAATATAGAAAGTTTTCCTATTTCAAGGATAGCGTATTACTCAGAATGGCAACAATTGGCCTTAAAAACTACCTCAGCTGGTGATAGAATACTAATGTGTTTATACGTTAGTCAAATATTTGGGTATAAAGTAAAATAATTGATCTTCTAAGGCTAAGACTAATTAAAATATTGTTTCAAATGTACACCTAAGCCTCAATATATTTAAGAATGAATCTATATACATATTTCGAGAACTAAGTACTCATCATCAGTAGAACTGGAGTCAACCTCGGACCAGTAGTTTGGAAAACTAGCCTTGGCTTGCTATCATTTAACAGAAACGAAGACCATAGGCAATTTCGCAAAACCAAATCAAATTGCTGCTAGTTGCAGGACTACAGCAATGATGCGTAAATACGCACGTGATGAACATATCTGATTACGCAGGCAATGGTAATATTTTGTGTTGTGAACCAGCATTATTGCGTAGCGCCAACTGAAACTTGTCATACGAAAAAGTCATTATTTCTAGTGTTCGCAACCTGTTTATTGACATTAAAATGGTTTATTTTATACAAAAATGCGATTTAGGCTATCTCTAAAGAAATTTGAATGTGTTATATAAAATATACTGAAGTATTGATTTATTTTGTGCATTAAATAAAGCATACATGAAAATTTTCTGTTCCAGTAGTTTCCAAATTTTATGCACTCAAGAACTATTAAAAAACATCTGCAGTGTCATGCACCGAACTTTCTTATACGCATTTGGGTTAAACCATATCGTAGTTTCATTATTTATCTAATTTATAATATTTGTTCTAACCTTTAGATTGCTTTTACACTAAATTCATTTCTTTGAATAAATATTAAATGTCAAACTTCAAATCATGAAAGCCTATTTTGTTAAACAATTGACAGGTGCTGATAATACGATTTATGTAAAAATATATATAATAAGCAGAAATTTATTTTGAAACCAGTGCCCTTTTTGGAAAAAAAAATTCAAACAAAAGTTGTGCTAAATATAAATACGTTTAGTTTTTGTTGATACAATTTTTCTGTAACTGTAACCATTTTTGAGTAATTGTAGAAACTGCAAAAAATGACTAGAGTAAACAGGCACTTCCGCTTTGAATATTTTTTTCAAAAGTAAGAGTTACACACCCCTGTCATATGAAAATCTTAAGTTTAAAGTATCATAATTTTCGCTTCAATCGTTTAGGCTGTAGAGAACATACACGCACACACACACACACACACACACACACGCACAGACACGCACACACACACACACACACACAGACGGATGTCATTCCAAAAATAATCGGAATCGATTCAGGGAAGGTCAAAACGTATATTTCCGTTAAAATCTCGAGTTCGAAATTTTTCATGATTACAACACTTACTTATACTGCGTATAAGAAAGTAATTAAGAAAATCTTAATCTTTATTTAATAGAAAAATGTTGATAAATCTTGTCAAATTATTGGCATTGAAGCAAGATTTTTCTGGATTCATCAGCAGCAGATTTTTTTTCAATATCTTTAGCCTTACACTATACTGAACTATATTGGAATATACAAAATTTCAGATTTAGCAAAATTTTGAAATATGAAAAATGTTAAAGATTTAGTTTTTGTAAATATTGAAAATATTAATTATTTATTGCATAACAAACTTCAAGTCATTTATCATTAAATAATTTGTAAATCTAATATCGAGCACATTATTTTATCATTATAAAAATATATCTAATGTTGCCTTTCAAATTTAATAACCCACCCTGAACTTGCGAAAAACTAAACTAGACTCGCCCTCTTTTAAAACTTTATTTGACCGATTTAGCATTAAGAGACTATGGAACCAATAAAATAAAAGGCGAAAATGCTTGTATTTCTGGAGTTTCATATGTTAACTAAAGCAGAAAGGTATAAAAAAAGTCGCTACTCGTCGATTTTCAAAGAATTTTTTCGCTAAAATTGTAATAAATGCTTTTAAAGTATTTTTACAGAGAAAATATTCATGTAAAGCGAATTTAGCGCGTTTCGCGTGGTTTTACATGTTTTGCTTATGTGCATTTGAAATTAGTGTTAAAAAATTTCTGGGACTAAATCACAGGTTGATCCCAATAATATCAGTTTTTGCAATTATATTTCATCCGTTGACTAGCGCCAATATTTTATGCGAGTACTTGTTGGTTATATTATGTTGGAGGGGGGAAGTTGTGTTGGTCTAGTTGTAATGTCTATTACAATTTGTCTTAGATGATTCCCCTACTCCTCTACAATAAATAAATAACAAACGAAAATTTATCTATGTTATTACAACTAGAGTGAGTATATATATAAGAGTGTGGACAATAGCTTCCCAACCTGTGATTGGCGCCGCCATAGTTTGTCTAAATGTTCAAACGAAATGCATTGCGTTATGTGGAGCGCGCGGCTCATATTTTCTTATACTCTTTAAATCTAAAGGACCAGATAAGATAATAGCACCCCGTATTTTTAGTTATTCCTGAATAAATTCTCCGTATTTTATTCCGCGACAGCATAGGTTCATCTATTATAGAAACATTTATACTAAATTCCAAACATTTCGCGGGCTAATATAACTATTTGTGCTGTATACTTGCAAGTATATTAGTGTTATACATTTCGCGAATCTCTTAAATTAAACACTGTTTATCATGCTTATTACATTTATTAATTCAAACTGTGCATTTAAAAATTATGTTTATACCGTAATATTTGAGCGCGAAATGTTTCGACTTTTGTATAAATGTTTCTATAAAAGATAGACATATGCTGTCGCGAAATAAAATACGCAGAATTTATTCAGAAATAACATAAAAAATACAGGGTTCAATTATCTTATCTGGTCCTTTAGATTTAAAGAGTATAAGAAAATATGAGCCGCGCACTCCATATAACGCAATGCATTTCATTTGAACATTTAGACAAACTATGGCGGCGACCAATCACTGGCGGGGAACCTGCGCTCTATGCTTTAGATAGGGACTACTCGTCGATTGTCCACACTCTTATATATCTACTCACTCTAATTACAACTAGAGTGACTAGATATATAAGAGTGTGGACCAGCGAGTAGGGGGCGATGGATCTTAATGTTACATACCTCCACAAGGTTTTACTTCATGGTTTAGTTTACGCATAAACCACGGAGGGCCTGTTTTTTTTAGGTAGACAAGGATAGGTATACTTTTACTTTCCGTGTTTCCACGAAAAGCAAAAGTATCATAGATACCTTTAAACAAAAAACATTATTTAAACAATACAAATAGTTTTACTAATTCAGTAAATTAAATTTTACATAACATACACATATTTATATACTAATAATATAAGAAATATATTTTTATTATTAAATATTAATAATATTCGGCTTTTATTTGGTCCTTTACTCGAATATGAATAGTTTTTTATAAAGATTAAATTAATATTAATTCGGCAAAACTACCATTCATTATAGATCTAAGTGAATTGGAAAACAGATATTTGAACTGAATCTTGACATTATTAGAACAATTAGTTACTCCAAGAGCACCATATATGACTTTTCACGATTACAGTACTTACTTATTGTATACAAAATAAAATAGAAATTACTTAAAAATGAATACTCTGCATATTTATAATATATCATTCATATAGAAATCTCCAAGCAATAAAGTGATACATTCCTGATAAATTACATCCACATAAGCATGTGCAGGTAAAATAGAGCGCAACCGCGGATTGTTGAATTTTTCCAACTATATAAGTGCTCTGACTATCGGAAAACTTGCAAGCCGTTCTTCTCTATCAAAGCGAACAGGAATACAACAGTATCGCTTTGGAAGGGCATACTACGAACAAATTATTAAAGACTTCATGTCAAAGTTTTACTATTTATTCGTGATTTAATATTTACATGCCAAAAAAGAGATTCCTCGAAAGTAACAACCTCACAATGCCCATTAAAAACGATTAAAAACACACACGTAAGATAGGTATATATATATATATATATATATATATATATATATATATATATATATATATATATATATATATATATATATAAATATATATATAGATATATATATATATATATATATATATATATATATATATATATATATATATATATATATATATATAGATATAATATATATATATATATATATATATATATATATATATATATAGATATATATATATATATATATATATATATATATATATATATATATATATATATATATATATATAGATAGATAGGTATATATAAACGAATGACAGTTCATTTATCTATTATGCAATGCAAAATGGATTCCGATACACATACTAAAAAAGATACGACGCGAATGTTTTCTTGAAACCTAACGAACACGCACCGCACCCAACGACATCACGCAACGATGTTATCGCCAGCCAGTCGCCCCAGTATGATCACAAACATTCATCCCGATGAGCCGCGTCAAGCTGGACGCGTCATCTCGAAGAAACGGGCAACAGACGAGCGCTCCAACAAAACGTTAATCCATGGGAGGATGAACTCAAGTCTCGAGAAACTCAACCGACATGTGGGGTATGTATGTGGCGATAATCCAAAACCCGAATCAATCGAATCAGGTACCACCGCGGAGGAAGCAGCTGCACGACAGGCTATCACTGATTGGACCGGTCAAGACCGAAAGGCCAAGTTACATCTGATTTTGTTGATCAGTCTTTCCGAGCTGAAACCGACTCGCGATTGCCTAACTTCGAAAGCCGTGTGGGACAAACTCGAGTCAATCTATGTCTCTAAAGGCCCTGCGCGGATGGAATCACTATTGAAGCAACTTTCTCAACAAAAAATGTCAGAGGAACATGACATACGTGAACACCTGAATTCTTACTTTGATGCCGTCGACAAGTTACACGCGATGGACATAGAAATAAACGGGCACCTTCTCACAATAATGCTTTTGTACAGTCTGCCCGATTCATTTGAAAACTTCAGGTGCGCCATCGAAACTCGCGACGTTCTCCCGACTCCCGAATCTCTCAGAATCAAAATCGTGGAGGAACACGAGGCGCGAAAGCAGAAATCCAGGAGCCAGACCGGGGCACTTTTCTCGAAGAGCTACAATCCCAGCCAAAATCCACACCGATCGTCGAACACTGGTTACGAGCCCAAGGGAAATTCCGTCCACGAATGCCGAAAGAACAAACGAGTCGAAGCACAGAAAGGTCAACTTACCGAAGAAGGTTTTCTCGTCATCGCAAACCATTCCGAGCCGACATCTGCACCCCAACGACCACTACGAAGTGGCAGTGATGCGACGTCCCACTTATGCCATGACCGATCGCTGTTCATCGAGACATCAGCAATGAAGAGCGGACTACAACTAGCCAGTAACACCTCGACACCCATCGTAGGCATCAAAAAACGTCGAGTCTCGACAAATGTAGGTTATGTCGAAAATTCGATCGTCATACACGACGCCCTACTTGTTCCAGATTTGCGCACCAATTTGCTATCTGTGGCAAAACTAGTCCACAAGGGCCACACAGTAACATTCTCAAATCAAGGAGCCATTGTCCGGAACCGGCAGGGCGAAATCCGACTGCAAGCGGACCGAGTCGGCGACCTGTTCTATCTACGACAAGACGAACAACGCGCACAGCTCGCAAATGGCCGTCCTCCAATTACGTCAAGGAACCGGATTTCAGCACGAACAAGGTTCGCGCGTGCGAAACCTGCCTCGAGGGGAAGCTAGCACGCTTGCCATTCCCGGAGCGTGTCGAAAAGCCATCCGTACCTCCCGAAATCATCTACTCAGATGTATGCGGACCCCTGCGTACTGCATCGATAGGATGAGCACGATACTTTTTCAGTTTTACCGACGACTTCACACGCTGAACTGTACTATACTTCATTCGCTCCAAAGATGATGTTCCGGAGAAGTTTGCAGAGTTCAAGAGCTCGATGGAAAACCAGACAGGGCATCGGAACAAATCACTGCAATCCGACAACGGCAGGGAATACTGCAAAGCTATCGCCACTGCTAACTTCATCCGGAACCGGTGTCCCAACTGGAGTCTCGACGGCAGGACTCCATACGAGCTTCTTTACGACAAACGTGCGAACATGCAATTCTTCCAAATGTTTGGCTGTAAAGCATTCGCTATCAACAAGCAACCCGGAAAGAGTAAATTCGAACCCCGAGCCGTGAACGGCAAATTCGTAGGTTACTTAAGCACCTCGAAGGCCTTTCGAATCTGGATCCAGACCAAATCTAAGGTCCGAGTCACCAGAGACGTCAAGTTCATCGATGAATACGAATCTTGGGATTGATTCCAGGACATCATCGACGCGAACACCATCAATGGGATATCCAGACTCCTCGAAGACATGGAGAGCATTCTTTCTGTCAGGCAGACGGACGCCGATCAAGGGGGAGCCACCGACTACTATAACCTTCCACCGAAGATCGAAGGACAGCCCGTAGCTGAGGATCCAACTGGCGCAGCACCGGAGAAGAATGCACCATCGACTCGCGGCAACAGCGTGGCGAGAAAAAGCAGACGTGGTCCTGGCGGACCCTCTAATAATAGGACTGGCAAATCCGACAGGCCGCGAAAAGTATACAAGCTAAAAGGAGTCGGCGCCCACCAAAACTCAATCGATGGTGACATTGACGCCACCGACAGCCCTGAAGCAACATCGGACACAGATAACAACCTGGAATCCCCAGGAAATAACGAGAACATGTGGTGCCACGCACAAATGGCCATGTAGTGCTCCGAGATCTCCTTGTCGAGTGCACTATCCGAACCGAACTCCAAGGAGTGGAGATACGCCCTTCGTTCAGAAACCCGAAGCCTGCTTGAACACAATGCCTGGGACGTAGTCGATCGCCTCCCACCCCTCGCTCGAGAGTACTTGGATCGCGTATCGTCCTCCGCAACAAGCTCGGCCGCGATGGGACAATCGAACGGCGCAAGGCTCCCATAGTCGCAAAAGGGTTTGCGCAAGTTCGCGGCATCGACTACTACGATTCTTTCTCCCCAGTCGCCCAACTGGAATCCTTCAGGATCCTCATGGCGCTGTCGGCGAAGCACGACCTCAAGATCACTCAACTTGACGTGACGACCGCATACTTGCACGGTGACATCGACACAGACACGTATATGGAACTTCCCAAACATTTCGAGGAGGCCGTCCAGGAGATCGCTCGAGACGAGAAGGATCCCATTATCAAGCATAGTGACAGCCAGATGTTGGCCGGACCAAGGGCAATCAGGTTTGCAAGCTAAAGAAGGCCATATACGGCCTAAAGCAAAGCTGGCCATCAGTGGAACGCAAAGTTATTCAACGCACTTCTCGCGACTGGGTTCGCTCCAATCAATGGTGACCCATGCGTCTTTGCAAACAGAGAGAAGCGTGTATTCATCATGGTATACGTCGACGATCTACTGATCGCCTGCAGGGAGGAGAAGGATAAATCGGTGATCCTGAAAGCCCTCTCGACCAATTTTAAGATCAAGAACCTCGGGGAACCCATATTCTGTCTCGGCATCGAGATAAACCGATGCAAGGAAGACATACAAATCTCACAGCCGGGTTACGTTCGTGATGTTCTACAGCGATTCGGCATGAAAGACTGTAATCCCGCTCCAACTCCCAAGGCCTCCGGTACAAATCTCGCTGTTGATCTCACCGACGACACTAACACAAAGACACCTTCCCGAGAACTGCTAGGTGCCTTGATGTACCTCGCCCTCGCCACACGCCCGGACATCGCCTTCGCTGTGAGTTCCCTAAGCCAATACAACGAGCACCACTCCGATGTTCACTGGAACGCCGCCAAACGCGTATTGCGTTACCTGAAAGGCAGCGCCGACGACGGATTTACCTTTAGAGTGGACAACAGCGCGCCCGTTGGCTACGTCGACGCCGATTGGGGCACCTGCCAGAAGGACAAGAGATCCTACACTGGGTTTGCCTTTCTCTTGGCCGAGGCTACCGTGACTTGAGAGTCTCGCAAACAACGAACAGTTGCTCTATCTAGCACCGATGTGGAGTATTTAGGA